>CM069135.1:3959529-4320120 GCA_035221665.1 Okamejei kenojei
TCCTGTTTTGTCTAGCCTTTCGAAGCTTGCATCGACTATAGGAGTTTGTAACACTGTCATAGTGGGGGGGGCAGGTCGCCTCTTTTCAAGCGACCCTACGACTGTGACAGTTTGCCGTCAGTCCGCCAACGAAATCGCCCAAGTGGGACAGCCCTTAACAGCAGCTGGGACCCAGCGTTTGGATCCTGACCACGGATGCTGTCTGTACGGGAGTTTGGTACGTTCTCACTGTGACCACGTGGGTTTTTCTTCCGGCGGGGGGGGGTCTTCCGGACTCCCCCCCACTCTAAAGGCTTACAGATTTGTAACGTTAATTGTTTTGGTAAAGATTGTAAACGATCCCGATGTGTTTAGGATAGTGTTAGTGTATGGGGGTGTTCGCCTGGTTTGGTGCGGACTATAGTGGGCCCTAGGCCTGTTTCCCCGCGCGCCCTCTAAAGTCCAAATCGGAACTACCCCTGTGTGATGGCATTTACTGGGTGAATATTGCACGCAGTTGTTAGGCTTTTGAGATCGAGAACAAACACTTTCCCCATAAATTACCAACTTCTGCTCCTAGTGGCAAGATCTTAGGCATCTGCTGCCACCATGTGTCTGGACAGGGAATTGCTAGTTTAGTCAAGAGTAACTCAGCGGGACAGGCAGCATCTCTGGAGAGAAGGACGAATGGTCAACTTTTCGGGTCGAGGGACCTTTCTTCAGACAGAAAGTCAGGGGAGTGGGAAACAAGAGATATGGAAGGGTAAGGTGTGAAAAGGAAAGAGCAAAGGCGACGATGTTCAAGGAAAATGTAATCATTGTTAGCTGAGGGAAGATGACAACGAGCTTCGAGCTCCTTGGTGTGCACATCACTGGGGACCTCTCCTGGACACTGCACACGGACACAATAACTAAGAAAGCCCTCCAGCGTCTCTTTTTCCTGAGAAGACTGAGGAAGTTTGGCATGAACGCCAGCATCCTCACAAACCTCTACAGTTGCACCATCGAGAGCCTGCTGACGGGCTGCATCACAGCCTGGTACGGGAGCTGTTCTGCCCACAGCCGCAAATCGTTACAGAAAGTGGTGAAGGCGGCACAGCACATCACTGGCAACTGTCTCCCGGCCATTCAGGACATTTTCCACAAGCGGTGCCTGTGGAAGGCACACAGCATCATCAAGGACCACAGCCACCCAGCACGCAGACTGTTCTCCTTGTTACCGTCAGGCAGACGATACAGGAGCAGGGCTGCACGTACCACCAGACTTAAGAACAGTTTTTATCATCATGCCATCAGGCTTCTGAACTCATAAACACGTATGTTGATTATTTTTATTTATTACTGTCTTTTACCTATCAATGTCATTTTTATCTTATCTTTTTTACTTAATTCTATCCTTGTAATATCATTGCTGAGGTGACCTGTTGTCTAACACATTTCATTGTACCGTTGACCCTGTGTTAACCTACATATGACAAATAAAACTGAACTGAACTGGCGGGACATCTTTGGCCTCCACTGCCCTCAGTCTTAAATCACCTCCCCTTTATTCTAAGACTGTGGCCCCTGGTTCTGGACATGCCCAACATTGGAAACATTTTCCTGCATCTAGCTTGTCCAGTCCTTTTATAATTTTATATGTTTCTATAAGATCCCCCCTCATCCTTCCAAACTCCAGTGAATACAAGCCTAGTCTTTTCAATCTTTCCTCGTATGACAGTCCCGCCATCCCAGGATCAATCTCGTGAAACTTACGCTGCACTGCCTTCAGCCCAACTTGCTCACGCTGTCCAACATGTCCCATCTACACTAGTCTGACCTGCCCGCGTTCTTGAATCTGCTGGTCACGGTTCTCAGACTCTTGCATCTTCTTTCCAGGGTGGTGCAGATGTTTGATGATATTTGCTGCCTTTTTCAGGCAGCGACTCCTGTAGATCCTTAGATGGACAATATTCCCCTCTCAAACACTCTAGGATTCATTGAAAGCTCACGTCATTATTCTAAACTTAGAAAGATAGAAAAAGAAAATAGGTGCAGGAGTAGGCCATTCGGCCCTTCGAGCCAGCACCGCCATTCAATGTGATCATGGCTGATCATCCCCAATCAGTACCCCGTTCCTGCCTTCTACCCATATCCTTTGATTTCTTTAGCCCTGAGAGCTAAATCCAACTCTCTTGTAAACATCCAGTGAATTGGCCTCCACTGCCTTCTGTGGCGGAGAGTATCTGGTGTAAACATTCCTGGTCCATCCTATCTCTTCACGGGGTACAGGCTCACCAGCCTCTTTATAACAAGAGGAGTTGAGTATAGGAGCAAAGAGGTCCTTCTGTAGTTGTACAGGGCCCTAGTGAGACCACACCTGGAGTATTGTGTGCAGTTTTGGTCCCCTAATTTGAGGAAGGACATTCTTGCTATTGAGGGAGTGCAGCGGTAGGTTTTTACAAGGTTAATAATTCCCTACAGCACAATCTGATGGCGCTAGCAATCAATTCATCTAAGCTGCTGAGAGAAATGGAGCATCAGGTGGGCTTGAGATCACAACGTATACACGTCGGTACTGTCGAATTTCGCTCAGAAACCGGATCTCGAGAGGGGACATGCTTATATGAGCGTAACACACACAGACATAAGCCGAAGCCTCATTCTATTCTCTCATGGGTACAGCTAAGAACACAAGAGTGACACGCTACTTCCTTGAGGCATCACGAGCGAAAAACATGACTTCCCGATGAGATTCCTACGGGAAAAGTGAGAGCTCAGAACCACCAGGGGGATACACAGTGAGTAGCTAAGATCATAAGGGTCTAAAGGACCAAGCTTTAGAGACACAAGGTCCAGAAACCCAGAGAAGGACCGCGATTTTGCAGAGACATACAGAGAAAGTTGTATATGAGTCTGTGGGGAAAGGAATCTCTGCCTCAGGGGCGGTGGAGGCTGGTTCTCTGGAAACTTTCAAGAGAGAGCTAGATAGGGGATCTTAAAAATAGCGGAGTCAGGGGATATGGGGAGAAGGCAGGAAAGGGGTACTGATTTGGGGATGATCTCCATGATCACATTGAATGGCCCAGTGCACCATGACGCACGAAGGGCCACCAATGGCCTACTCTCTTGCACACACACACACACACACACACTCTTGCGTATGTGTTCGTATTGGGGGGGTAACCGGGAGTTAAACCAAGAGTGTAGAATGAGCGTTCGCTTTTCTCCACCCTGTGGCAAGAAAATAAAGCAATAAATTAAAAATCACCGCTCACACACAAATAACATAACACGAGCGTACCATAATGGGGTAAACATACCAGTCACAATAAACAAACTAAAAGTACAGATAGTTCTGCTATAACATGGCAGGTGTGTGGCTAAGTGACCTCACTTAATGGAAAATCACGTTAGACTTTTGAGATACAGTGCGGAAACAGGCCCCTTGGCCCACTGGGTCCACGGCAGCCAGTGATAACCATGCACACTAACACTATCCTACACAGTAGGGAGGGGTGGGAGATTGCAACCTTCACCCTGTTTCGACAGATGCAATCAACCTGCCGTGCACAAACAGAAGATCAAACAGAACAGGTTGTCTTACAACTTTAGGCTGTGCATGCCATACGCAAGACACACCAGGGACAATTTACAATTTTTACCAAAGCCAATTAACATGTGTTTGGAGTGTGGGAGGAAACCAGAGCACCCGGAGAAAACCCACGCAGGTCACGGGGAGAACGTCCAAACTCCGTACAGACAGCACACAGTCAGGATCGAACCTGGTTCTCTGGCGCTGTGAGGTGGAAGTTCTATCACTGCTCCATTGTGCCCCCCCCCCTTTTTTTTCTAAAATATTTTTTCATTAGAAGCAGATTATAACCAAACCACAATGCGTTTATCAATTACATATTAACACAGCTTCTATTTATTTATTTTTATAATAGAATTGTTGAAAGATCGAGCTATAGAAGGGAGGGAGGGAGAAAAAAACACTATTTTGGAGATAGGTCCGTAGATTATAAAGTGTAATTATTCATCCAATCCTGGATTCAAATTTCCGTCAAGTTTCCGTGCTGATGCCAATAATGGGAAATAACTCACATATATTACAACAATATCCTTTTAAGATAGCAAATGAAAAAATCAAATATCTTGGAATTCATGTAACAAAAAGATATGATTCTTTATTTAAATCTAATTTCCCACCCCTATTGAATAAACTACTTAAGAATATCCTATATTGGAAAACATTACCTATTTCAATGCTAGGTAGAATTAATGCGATAAAAATGATTTTTGTTCCGCAATTATTATACCCGTTTCAACTGATCCCGATATATCTTCTTAAAATTTTTTTTAAGAAAGCGGACTCTATAGTTACCAACTTTATTTGGGATTATAAGAGCCATAGAATAAATAAAAAATATATATGTTTAAATCAAAAATGAATGGAGGTTTTGCATTGCCTAATTTTTATGTTTGATTATTGGGCAGTTAATATTAAAAATATGAATTTTTGGTTGGAAGAAGTAGATAAACAACCAACTGGTTAACAATGGAAAAGGAAGATTGTTCACCTTTCAAAATTAGCTCGATCTTTTATTTGATAATACTAAAATACATTAAAAAAAGTTTTATAGAGTAAATCCAATAATAAAGTGGAGCAGACGTATTTGGAAACAATTAAAGAAAACATTAAAATTAGAAAGTATAAACCACTGCTCTTCCCATT
Organism: Okamejei kenojei; assembly: GCA_035221665.1. Lineage (NCBI taxonomy): Eukaryota > Metazoa > Chordata > Chondrichthyes > Rajiformes > Rajidae > Okamejei > Okamejei kenojei. The sequence goes on from CM069135.1 coordinate 3,964,226, forward strand.
GCAAATTAACATCACTTTTAAACCTCTCAATGATGGCTAAAGGTTTTTTAAAATGGAAGAACTATGGAATAAATAAGATGGGTGATCTCTACAGAGAAAGTTTATTCCTTTCATTTCAGGAATTAACAACAAAATTATGGATTACACTCAAAAGAATACTTTTAGATATTTTCAAATTAGAGACTATGTTAAATCAAACACACAAGATTTTAGAAATAGAAAGACAGAAATTTTATAGATGAATGTCTAAATAGAATATCCGAATACAGAAAAATATTAATATCATATATTTATAATATTTTACTGGAAAATGATTTACCAAACTCGGAAATAATAAAGGCAAGCATGGAAAAATGAATTAGGACCAAACAATTAGTGTAGAAGTATGGAATGAAAGTTTACAACATATAAATCACTGCTCATTAAATGTTGACACTCCCTGATACAATTTTAAAGTTTTACATAGATTTACACTTTTTCAAAATCGAAATTAAACAGAATTTTTTCAAATGTTTCTGCTATATGTGATAAATGTCAGCATTTAGAACTAATCTAACGCATTCATTCACAAAATGTATAAAAATTACTAATTTTTGGATAGAAAATTTTTAACATAATCTCGAAGTAGTTAATGCAAATCTGACTCCAGACTCAAATTTAATCATATTAGGACTAATAGAAACGGATAATCTACTAACAACACAGCAAATATTTTTTATTGGTTATAGTTTAATAATTGGTAAAAAACTAATAACTAAGATTTTGGAAAGGTCCTACATCCCCCACAATTCAAAATGTGGATTACAGAAATGTCGGAGACACTTCATCTGGAAAGATTAAGACTTGTCCTTTTGGACAAGCTAGATCAGTTCAGAGGAATATGGTCTCCATTTATTGATACTTAAAGGTCAAGGGAGGTCCGGTTCGATGGCCTGAATGAAGCCTGAATGAAGGAATGGATGAAGAAACTATATACAATAGACCACGGATTATATCTCCAATGAAGAATATCTTGCTTAATACTCCACTCATTTTATCGATTTTCTACTTCTATTTTATTTCTATTTATTATTTCTCTTTACTATTTTCTTTCTGTTATAAAATAATAAAAAAATATAGAAGTATAAATAAGAACGACTGTAAACTTTAAAAATATTAAGAATGTGTGTGACGAATAATATTTTTTTTCTTTATTGATTTTATGTTATTCCTTCTTAATATGTACTTACTTATAATAAAAAATATTTTACAAAAAAAAAGTTTCCGTGCTGAACCAATTTACCCTTTCAGAAAAATCTATAAATGGAGACTATATGGTCTGGGATCACATTTAACATGGACTAGGTAACACGATTAATGCAGAACAGATCGACAGATCACAGCACGATCACATCACATCAACTAATGTCCAAACTCTGAAGGGAAATCTCAACGTCATTAGGCCAGTTCTGACTGGTGTATTTGCCTGCTTCAAGGCTTCAAGGTCAGTTTATTGTCACGTGCACCAACACAGTGATACAGTGATATTCAAATGACCATATAGCCATACTAAAAACAAAGCAACAAGACACACAACTACATAAAAGTTAACGTAAACATCCACCACAGCAGATTCCCCACATTCCCCACTGTTGTGGGGTACGATCCCGAAATCAAGGCGAGAAGCCAGGTGTAGGGGAAGTACCTTTTTTATTTAGGTCTCTCAAGTCGCCAGGAAGTCCATGAGAGAGAGATGGCACCCAAAACCCTTGCCTTTAAACCCTCTGGTTAAGGGCCGCCTCTGGACAGAACCATTCCCGTTCCGAGGGGTTTGACTGTTAGGATGGCCCGACCCTTGGGAGCCGACCACAGGGACCCCCCCCAGAACCTGAGGTACGAAACGCACCGGCGGGCGCACAGCACGGCGGACTGCGTGCGGGAGTGCGGGAGCACAGGTGGAGGGACAGGTGGAGGGACCGGTGGGAGGACAGGCGGAGGGAGCCGTGAGGGAGGGCGCCCTCGAGGCGAGGTCGGGCAACCAGCACTGGCTGGTCAATGTCCAGATGTGCCGGCTTCAACCGGTCAATTGACACGGTCTCCGGGCGGCCCCCCATGTCCAACACAAAGGTCGTCTGCCCATGTCTGCAGCACTCGGAATGGGCCCTCGTACGGCCTCTGCAGCGGCGTCCGGTGGGCATCACGGCGCAGGAAAACGTAGGGGCAGTCCCGGAGGGCTGATGGCACATGCGGGCGAAATGTCCCATGGCGGGACATCGGGACGGGTGCGAGGCTGCCAACTCGCTCGCGAAGGCGCTTTAGAGTGGATGAGGGAGTTCCTTGTTGCCCCAGTGCCGACGGCATGAACTCCCCGGGCACCGTGAGGGGCGATCCGTAAACGAGCTCCGCTGATGATGAGGCCAAATCCTCTTTGGGGGCAGTCCGGATGCCCAACAAGACCCAAGGCAACTCGTCCATCCAGTCCGGGCCGGAGAGTCACGCCTTCAGCGCTGACGAGCTGCCGGTGGAACCTCTCCACCAGTCCATTGGCTTGCGGGTGATAAGCCGTGGTGTGGTGTGTAGCCGCAATCCCCAACAAGTGAGCCATGGCCGACCACAGCTCGGAGGTGAACTGTGGCCCCCGGTCCGAGGAAATGTGCGCCGGCACCCCAAAGCGAGCAATCCAGTGCGCGGACAACGCACGAGCGCACGTAGCCGTTGCAGTATCAGCCAAGGGAAATGGCCTCCGGCCACCTAGTGAAGCGGTCCACCATAGTGAGGAGGTGGGTAATGCCCCGGGACGGCGGAAGAGGCCCCACGATGTCCACATGGAGGTGGTGGAAATCGCCGGTGAGGTAGGCCGAAAAACTCCTGGAGGGGTGCCCGGACATGCCACTGGATCTTTGCCGTCTGGCACGGAATGCAGGTTCGAGCCCAGTGTCCAACCTGCTTGCGCAGACCGTGCCACATGAACCGAGCAGCCACCAGTGTCGTCGTCGCCCGGATTGATGGGTGAGCCAGCCCGTGGATCACGTCGAAAACCCTCCGGCGCCAGGCGGCAGGGACGATGGGGCGCGGCTGACCGGACGACACATCGCACAAGATCGTCGCCCGTCCAGGACCGAGGGGGACATCCTCGAGGCGAAGGCCGGAGATGGCAATCCGGTAGGCGGGCATCTCAGCGTCCGTGAGCTGCGCATCCGCCAGGGCAGAAAAGTCGATTCCTGGTGCCACCGCGAAAACGGCGTCGATGGCGGGGCGGGACAATGCGTCGGCCACCCGGTTCTCCTTCCCCTCGACGTAGCGAATGGATGTTGTATATTCTGAAATGTAGGCCAACTGCCGCTGCTGCCGTGCGGACCAGGGGTCGGAAACCTTTGCCAGGGCGAAAGTGAGCGGCTTGTGGTCCGTGTACGCGGTGAACGGGCGGCCCTCCAGAAAGTAACGGAAATGGCGCACCGCCAGGTACAGAGCCAGGAGCTCGCCATCGAATGCGCTGTATTTGGCCTGAGCGCGGTTGAGGTGACGGCTGAAGAAGGCGAGGGGCCGCCAACCTCCGTCCGTCAGTTGCTCCAGCACGGCACCGACTGCAGACTCCGAGGCGTCCACCGTGAGAGATGTCGGGGCATTTTCCCGCGGATGCTCCAGCAGTACGGCCCAAGCAAGGGCCTCCTTCGCACCGTCAAACGCTGCCACCGTCGCGTTGGTCCACTCGACGTTCTTATGCTGCCCACCCCCCCAGAAGTTGATACAGTGGCCGCATGATGTGGGCTGCGGATGGCACAAAACGGTGATAAAAATGCCACCATTCCGACAAACTCCTGCAGGCCTCGCACCGAGTATGGACGGGGAAACCGACGGATGGCGTCGACCTGTCCGGCAGGGGAACCACGCCTTGCGAAGTCACGCGGTGGCCGAGGAAGTCGATTTCTGTTACCCCAAAACGGCACTTGGCGAGGTTGACAGCCAAGCCATGCTCGCTGAGCCGCTGACAAAGCTGCGGAGGTGGACGCAGTGCTCCTGCTGCGAGCGGCTGGCCACCAGAATGTCGTCGAGGTAGACAAAAACAAAGTCCAGGCCGCGACACACCCCGTCCATCAGGCGTTGGAATGCCTGAGCAGCATTTTTGAGGCCGAACGGCATCCGCAGGAATTCATAGAGGCCAAACGGCGTGATGATTGCCGTCTTGGGTACATCCTCCGGGTGGACTGGGATCTGGTTATAACCCCGTACCAGATCCACTTTGGAGAATATAGTAGCCCCAGCCAAATGGGCGGTGAAGTCCTGTATGTGGGGTACGGGGTATCGATCTGCGGTTGTTGCGGCTTTCAGCCGCCGATAATCCCCGCAGGGTCGCCAGCCCCCGCTTGCTTTAGGGACCATGTGGAGTGGGGATGCCCATGGGCTGCTTGAAGGGCGGACGATCCCCAAGGACTCCATTGTGCGGAATTCCTGCCGTGCCAGACGTAGTTTATCCGGCGGCAGTCGGCGTGCTCGTGCGTGGAGAGGTGGGCCAGTAGTTTGGATGAAATGAACCACCCGTTGACTGGGGGTCGAAAAACCGAAACTGTGGGGTCAGTATATTCGGGAACGCGGCTAATACCCGGGCGAAGCGGGAATCCACTGACGACAGGGGACGTCCCACCGGCTCATCCAATCGCAGCGTGATCGGCTCCATCGTGGCGGCGTTGACCAAACGCTGACGCCTGACGTCCACTAGGAGGGAATGCGCCCGGAGGAAATCGGCACCGAGCAACGGCTGGGGAGACGTCCGCAATGGTGAACTGCCACGAGAAATGACAGGAGCCGAACACGATCGGGACCATGCGAATTCCATACGTGCGGATGGGGCTGCCATTCGCTGCGGTGAGGACGGGCCCCCGCTTACCGGAACGAATGTCGGCCAGCGAAGGGGGCAGGACGCTCAGCTCTGCCCCGGTATCGACGAGGAAGCGGGTCCCGGAGCGCCGATCCCAGGCGAAGAGTCGGTGGATCTGGCCGGCAGCCGTGGGGACTATTGGCAGCCGGCCCAGGCGTTTCCCGGGAACGTGCACGGCTGACAGCATCTCCGTGCTGCAGCGCCCCAGCGCTGGTGGTAATAGCACCAGCGCTTCCTGTTGGCAGCGCTTGGAGCTTGCTGGCGCTGGACTGCAGGTGCAGTACCCGATGCGGCCGCGGGGGGCGATCTTATCGGCCTCCGGGATGCAGCTGCAACTCCTTCCACACAGCTCCCCCGCCCCACCGGAGGAAATCGGGAGCTGCCGGAGTGACGTCATCGGAGCGCGCCGTCTGCGGCGCGTCAGCGTGCCTGGCAACGGCCAGCGCGTTGACGTCATCAGAGCGCGCCGTCCATAGCGCGTCACCTTGCCTGGCAACGGCCAGCGCGTTGACGTTATCTGGGCGCGCCATCCACAGCGCGTCGGCGCGCCTACCGAGGGCCCTGGGGTCTGTGAAGGAGACGTCCGTGAGCTGCAGACGGATGTAGGCCGGCAGCAGATGCAGGTAGATATACTCGAACAGTAGGCACGGCGTGTGCCCATCCAACAGCGCGACCATCTCCTTGAGGAGGCTCGATGGCCGTCGGTCGCCTAGGCCCTCCATATGAAGGATCCTGGCAGCGCGCTCCATCCTGCAGAGACCATAAATCTCAAGCAGGAGCTCCTTAAGGCCGCGGTATTTCTCGGTGGCCGGAGGGTCTGCGATGAAGTCTGTGACCTCTTCAACCGTGTCCCGGTCAAGGGCCCCCACCAGATAATAGAAGCGAGTGTCGTCGACCGTTATTCCCCGCAGGTTGAATTGGGCCTCCGTCTGCTGAAACCAGATGTGCGGCCGGGTGGTCCAAAAGGTAGGCAATTTCACCGAGACCGCGTCCAGAGACAGGGCCGGGTTGGCATTTGAGGGGGAAGCTTTATTCTCCATCATGACAACGATGGAGCGTCGGGGTCACCAATGTGGGGTACGATCCCGAAATCAAGGCGAGAAGCCAGGTGTAGGGGAAGTACCTTTTTATTTAGGTCTCTCAAGTCGCCAGGAAGTCCATGAGAGAGAGATGGCACCCAAAACCCTTGCCTTTAAACCCTCTGGTTAAGGGCCGCCTCTGGACTGAAACCATTCCCGTGCCGAGGGGTTTGACTGTTAGGATGGCCCGACCCTTGGGAGCCGCCACACTGTGATGGAATGCAATAAAGTCCAATCTTCTTCCTCTTTGTTCTCCTGCGGTCAGGGTGATCGAAGCCCCTGCAGCCAACGATCAAAGCTCCCGCGTCAGGGCGTTCGAAACTCCCACGGCTTGTAGTCCCCAATGTCGGTCTCTAACCAGAGACCGGGGGCTCCAGGATGTCCCACACGCTCCCGTGGTTGGAGACCCAAAGACCACCCCCGACAGGGATCACCAACTCCGTGATGGTAAGTCCCGCAGACTCCAGCGATGGAGCTCCCGGTCAAACACAAGTACAACGGGATCTGGGGGTCCTTGTTCACCAGTCTATGAAAGTAAGCATGCAGGTACAGCAGGCAGTGAAGAAAGCCAATGGCATGTTGGCCTTTATAACAAGAGGAGTTGAGTAAAGGAGCAGAGGTCCTTCTGCAGCTGTACAGGGTACCCGGACACGGTGCCGACAGACAAGAGGCCGAAGCAAAGGATCGAATAGAAACGAGGCCGAAACGCCAATGAACCAAAATAGTCCGAAGGCGAAACGCCTACTAATCGAAAGGATAGGACACCTATACGCCTACGAACCGAAAAGCGGGACGCCTAAACGCCTACGAACCGAAAGGCTGCGTTGTCTAAAAGCAAACTTACCGAATGGCCGCAGTCGATACGCCACCTACCCGAAAGTGGCGACGCCTACAGGCCAATGGACCGACTCCCGCTCAACAGAAACGCCCAAATAACGGACTTGGCGTTGCCGGGGGGCAGGACTAGTCAGCGATTGGTCCAGACCCCCGCGTCCACCACACCTCCGCTCCACCCGACCCACAGCCTGCGGAGGGTGGCCGTGGAAGAGTGGGAACTGTCCCGAGGAATGCACGCCTTCGGCCGCTTACAACTTGGTGCTTGGGTTCAGATGGCCCAGTCACCTATGGCTTGTGTGGGAAAATGAACCCCACGCTCCCGTCTCCCCCTCTCCCTTCTCACTCTAGCTTCTCTCTCTCTCTCCTCTCCCCCTTCTCTCTTCCCCCCCACACCTGCTCTCCCCCCTTTCGCTCCCCACCTGCAGTAGCGTCCCACAGTCACTGACCGCGATGCACTGCCATCGGACCCCAACCTCCACACCAGGGTGACTCCCCCCCTGACCCCCCTCCGACCCCTGGTCTTTGACATCCACAACGGGTGATTCACCCCGGCCGCAGGGACAGGCGGTTTATATATTACCGTCTCGGTGTTTGCGGAACAGTGGGAAACGCTGATTCTGCTGTGTGGGGATGTTCATGTTAAATTCTATCGTGTGTTGTGTTCTTTTTATTCGTATGGCTGTATGACAACCCAATTGGTACAGTGACAATAAATGTAAACTTGAACTTGGACACACTAGAGGCCGGAAACATGTTGGGGGAGTCCAGAACTAGGAGCCACTGTTTAAGAGTTAGGGGTAAGTCATTTAGAACAGAGATGAGGAAACACTTTTTTTCACAGAGAGTTGTGAGTCTGTGGAATTCTCTGCCTCAGAGGGCGGTGGAGGCAGGTTCTCTGGATGCTTTCAAGAGAGACCTAGATAGAGCTCTTAAAGATAGCAGAGTCAGGGGATATGGGGAGAAGGCAGGAACGGGATACTGATTGGGGATGATCACTCATGATCACATTGACTGGCGGTGCTGGCTTAAAGGGTTGAATGGCCTACTCCTCCACCTATTGTCTATTGACGCAAAGAAAGCAAGGACAGACAGACCGTTGGCGAGGCAGTCATTGCTGGCGCCAGCCGGCTATCTTCTTTCATCCCTTAAATTAAAGGCAATATCACATCAATTTGTAAGCTCCAATTCCCTGATATGTGGCCATCGCAATTATCCTTTATTACATGAACCAATTACCTTCTTAGGGATATCATAATCAGAAAGAGATCGCAAAGAAAAAATGAAAGGAATTGGAAGAAAATCATCCGTTTCCAATGCTATCATGGAGAGCAACAAGTCTCAGAAAAAGATGCAAATAGTTTAGTTTAGTCGAGAGACACAGCACAGAAACAGGCCCTTCGGCCCACCGGGTCTGCACTAACCAGCGATCACCCCCATACACTAGCACTGTCCTACACACACACGAGGGACATTTTACAATGTTACCAAAACGCTGCCTGATCCGCTGAGCTACTCCGGCATTCTTGTGTCCTCTTGTGTATTTACCAGCAACTGCAGCTGTTTGTTTCTGCTGCTTGTACAAAGATAATCCTTTGCTCCGTTATAGTGGAAAAGTGGCAATACCGGACACCATTCTTCGCCCCACACCGCCCATTTAAACGAGGGTTCACTGTATATGAAACTATGAAGGGCAGAGGTAGGGTAGGAGGACCTTTTTCTCAGGTGGGAAAAATCAAATATTAGAGGGCTTTAAGGTGAGAAAGGCAAGATTTAAAGGAGACTAGACCGATAAGGCGATTTGGATACTCAGATATCTAGATAGATAAGGCAATTTTGGACTCCACGGGGAAAATGTCTACCGGAATATGTAAAAGTTTTACCGTTACCGTGTCGTTTTTTTTTCACAAAGATGTGTTAATACACAAACACACACACACATCCACATACAAGATCAGACTTGTAGTTATATAGATGTGTGGGGGCAACATCTGTTTTTACACCGAAGATGGTGCTGGTTGATGCAGATACAATAGTGGCATTTAAGATACTTTTGGATAGGCACATGGATATGCAGGAAATGGAGGGGGATATGGATATGGATCAGGTGCATAGATGCTGACATCATGTTCAGCACAGACAGGGTGGGTCGAAGATTAGTTACATTTGTAGATAGTATGGAAACAGGCCCTTCGGCCCACCGACCAACGATCACCCGTATACTAGTTATATCGTACATACTGGCAGCAATTTACAGCAGCCAATTAACCTATAATCCTGCATGTCTAGGAGGAAACCGGAGAAAACCCACGTGGTCACGGTGAGAAGGTACAAACTCCGTACAGACTGCACCCGTGGTCAGGATGGAAGCGGGGTCTCTGGCGCTGCGAGGCAGCAACTCTACCGCTGTGCCACCCTTGTGCTGCATTGTTCCATCTTCTATTATAGCAACACCTGCAATGGTGCTACCAGAAACAATTAGAACTGGTTCATATAACCAGATGCTGCCAAGCTGGAAAGACGCCAAGTAGATTTACGAGGATGTTGCCAGGACTCGAGGGCCTGAGCTATAGGGAGAGGCTGAGCAGGCTGGGACCCCATTCCTAGGAGCGCAGGACGAGGAGGGGTGATTTTACAGAGGTGTACAAAATCATGAGAGGAATAGATCGGGTAGACGCACAGATGCCCAGAGCAGTGGAATCAAGAACTAGAGGACATAGGTTTAAGGTGAGGGGGGAAAATATTTAATAGGAACCCGAGGGGTAACTTTTTCCACACAAAGGGTGGAGTTGTATGGAACAAACTGCCAGAGGAGATAGTTGACGCGGATAGTATTGCAACATTTACGATACATTTAGACAGGTACATGGATAGGACAGGTTTGGAGGGAATGTTCCCGATGTTTGGGGAGTCCAGATCCAGGGCCCACAGTTGAAGAATAAGGGGTAAGCCATTTAGAGTGGAGACGAGGAAACATTTCTTCACACAGAGTTGTGAGTCTGTGGAATTCTCTGCCTCAGAGGGCGGTGGAGGCTGGATCTCTGGATACTTTCAAGAGAGAGCTAGATAGGGCTCTTAAAGATAGCGGAGTCAGGGGATATGGGGAGAAGGCAGGAACGGGGTACTGATTGGGGATGCTCAACCATGATCACATTGAATGGCAGTTCTGGCTCGGAGGACCGAATGGCCTACTCCTGCACCTATTTTCTATTGATATGGGCCAAATGCAGGCAGGTGGGACTAGTGTCGATGGCACGTTGTTCGGTGTGGGCAAGTTGGGCCAAAGGGCCTGTTTCCACGCTGTATCAATAGACAATAGTTACAGGGGTAGGCCATTTGGCCCCTCAAGCCAGTTTTGGTCTCCTAATTTGAGGAAGGACATCCTTGTGATTGAGGCAGTGCAGCGTAGGTTCACGAGATTGATCCCTGGGATGGCGGAACTTTCATATGAGGAAAGATTGAAAAGACTAGGCTTGTATAACTGGAGTTTAGAAGGATGAGGGGGTATCTTATAGAAACATATAAAATTATAAAAGGACTGGACAAGCTAGATGCAGGAAAAATGTTCCCAATGTTGGGCAAGTCCAGAACCAGGGGCCACAGTCTTAGAATAAAGGGGAGGTCATTTAAGACTGAGGTGAGTAAAAACGTTTTCACCCAGAGAGTTGTGAATTTGTGGAATTCCCTGCCACAGAGGGCATTGGAGGACAAATCACTGGATGGATTTAACAGAGAGTTGGATAGAGCTCTAGGGGCTGGTGGAATCAAGGGGTATGGGGAGAAGGCAGGCGTGGGTTATTGATTGGGGACGATCAGCCGTGAATGTCGGTGCTGGCTCGAAGGGCCGAATGGCCTCCTCCTGCACCTATTTTCTATGTTTCTAAGCCAGCACTGTCATTCAATGTGATCATGGCTGATCATCCACAATCATTCTGTGTGCTAAGGGAAAAGGCGAGTCTGCAGTGTTGGGGATAAGACTGGACATGATCACCTGCAAACAGCTCAATGGTCTAAATTGTTTAACATGTCCTGGGTTCGCTTTGTTCATAATCAGGTTTTCAATTTCCCACGAGCCCCAGAATAGTTTGGATTCAAAAGTAGCCATAATGAAAAATAATTACACGATTGAGAATTTGATTCTTTATAACAAATAAGGCAACGGTATCAATTATTGTCCATCACAACTGCCTCTCCAAAGGAAGCAGTGGGTGCAGTTTGTGGGGACAATTTGCTCAGACATTGACGGCTGGAGTCAACCAGGGCTGATTGAAACACAAGAGAGGGGAACAGTACAGAAGATATCACCCCCCCCCCCACCATAGAACTGACGCAGAGATATAATCATGTTGACATTAACTCTGTGTGGAAGTCTGTCTGAACAATTATGTGGTTGTGCTTGCCGGAAGTGAAGCTTGGTTAGTTGTCCGCAGGCCAGTGGTCGTGGTGTGTGCTGGGTCCCCTCACTCCACCCTCGCACTCTTGGGGTTGCTCCCTGCCTGGTCCACCTCCTCCTCCTCCCCCGCTGCTGCCGCTGCCACCTTCGGCCCTTTTCTCTTCAGCCCTTTCATCTTCCTGGTCTGCAGCTTGGTGAGATCTTGCTTCTCCATGTGGATGCGGCCGTAGCTCGTCCCAAACACGTCCCGGGACAGGTTCTTCTTCTTCTTGGCCTGGAGCGAAAGACGTCACAACTCAACCACAGCAAAGACCGTCCCCTTTCCATACTAACCCCAACCCTCCTCAGCAGCGACTGACAACCACCCACCGCATTGGAGACCCTGGCACTATCTTTTATTTTACAGTTTAATTTAGTTTAATTTATTGTCATGTGCACAGTGAATAGCTTTAGGTTTAGTTTAGTTTACAGATACAGCATGGAAAGAGGCCCTTCAGCCCACCGAGTCTGCCCCGACCAGCGATCCCCGCACACTAACACTGCCATGCACACACTAGGGACAATTTACAATCTTTACCAAAGCCAATTAACCTACAAATCTGTACGTCTTTGGAGTGTGGGAGGAAACCAGAGCACCCGGGGAAAACCCACGTGGTCAAGGGGAGAAGGTACAAACTCCGTACAGACAGCACCCGTAGTCAGGATCGAACCTGTGTCTCTGGTGCTGTGAGGCAGCAACTCTACTGCTGTGCCACCATGTTAAACAGTCAGCAGAAAGACAATACATGATTACAAACAAGCCATTCACAGTGTACAGATGCATGATAAAGGGAATAACGTGAATAACGGTTAGTGGAAAATAAAGTGATCAAAGATAGTCCGAGGGTCACCAATGAGGTAGTTGAGGACTGCTCTCTGGTTGTTGGAGGACTAGTTCAGTCGCCTGATAACAGCTTGGACTTTACTGGACTTTATCTTGCACTAAATGTTATTCCCTTTATCCTGGGACGGTTCAGTGGAGGGTTCGATTGTAATCATGTATGGCCTTTCACCTGCCCCATGTGGTCACAGGGAGAACGTGCAAACTCCACAAAGACAGCACCTGAGGTCAGGATCAAGCCTGGGTCTGTGGTGCCGTGAGGCAGCGGGTCTACCAGCTGCGCAGCCCATAATGTTACCACACAATGTTACCACAAAATGTTACCACAATGTTACCACAATACAGTGGCTGTTGGACAAAAGAGGGAAGGTGATCACAAAAACATTGTTTCTCAGAATTAATTTAAATTTACTAAAGTTACTTGTAAGTTAAAGTAATAGCTTTTAGTTTATTTTAGAGATACATTGGGGAAACAAGCCCTGTGGCCGACCAGTGATCAACCCTGTCCTGGTTCTATCCTGTACACGAGGGCCAATTTACAGAGGGCCAATTATCCTACAAACCTGCACGTCTTTGGGATGTGGGTGCAAATCAGAGCACCCAGAGAAAACCCACGTAGTCACCAGCGAGAACGTGCAAACTCCGTACAGACAGAACCCGTAGTCAGGATCGAACCTGGGTCTCAGGCGCTGTGAGGCAGCAACTCTTCCTCTACGCCACCGTGCCACCACTAATATACAGCACATGCCTGGTGCCTTAACTCACATCATCTGATGATCTCACCTTCAGGGACTTTGGTTGTTGCAGGGATTTCTTGTAGAGGTCGTCAGATGCCAAGTGGGTTCTCTTCAGCACAAAGTCAAAGGAAGGTCCCATTTCTTCCAGCTCTATCCGGGGTATTCTGCAACCAGATTTCTTCATCAGCACCCTGTGGATAATGCAGACCCAAAACATCACCTCTTACCCAGAGTAGCAAATCGAGAAGCAGAGGACAAACATTCAAGGAGGCAAATCGAGAAGCAGAGGACCAAGGTTCAAGGCCAGAGGGAAAGATTCAATAGGAACATGAGGGGATAACTTGCTTTTACATTGTACATGTAACGAGCTATCGGAGGAGGTAGTTTTGGTTTAGTTTAATGTCACGTGTACCGAGATACAGTGAAAAACTTCTGTTGCGTGCTAACCAGTCAGCGGAGAGACAGTACATGATTCCAATAGATCTGTCCACAGCGTACAGACACATGATAAAGGGAACAACGTTTAGTGCAAGTTCAAACAAAGATAGTCCGAGGGTCTCCAATGAGGTAGATAAGTAGTTCAGCACTGCTCTCTGGTTGTGGTAGAATAGTTCAGTTGCCTGATAGCAGCTGGGAAGAAACTGTCCCTGAATCTGTAGGTGTGCATTTTCACACTTCTATACCGTCTCTGCAAATTCTTGCGGTCTTGGATGGAGCTGCTTCCAAACCGTGCTGTGATGCATCCCGATAAAATGCTTTCTACGGCACATCTGTAGAAGTTGGTGAGAGTTGTAGGGGCCATGCCGAATGTATAGGATAGTGTTAGAGGCATATGGGCCAAATGCAGGCAGGTGGGACTAGTACCGATGGGGCATGTTGGTCGATGTGGGAAAGTTGGATGGAAGGGCCTGCTTCTACACTGTATGACTTTATGACTACATGCAGACAGTGGATAGGCTGCATTTGGAGTATTGCACGCAGATTACACAAAGCTGGGTGGCAGTGTGAACTGTGAGGAGGATGCTATGAGAATGCAGGGTGACTTGGACAGGATGTTGTTTGTAGATTTCAGTTCTGCATTCAACACCATCATCCCCAGCAGAATGGTGGACAAACTGTCTGTCCTGGGTGTAAATGCCAACACATGCAGATGGATCAAGGACTTCTTAACAGATTGCCCACAGACTGTCAGGATGGGGTCCAATCACTCCCCAGTCCTGACGCTCAGCACAGGAGCACCACAAGGCTGTGTGCTGAGTCCTATGCTCTACACAATATACACTCATGACTGCACACCGACACACAGCACAAACCGGATCATTAAGTTTGCAGATGATACGACTGTGGTAGGGCTGATAAATAACAACGACAAGTCTGCCTACAGAGATGAAGTCCAAAAACTGGCTGTCTGGTGCACTAACAATAACCTGGTACTCAACCCAACCAAAACAAAAGAACTGGTTATCGACTTCAGGAGGAGGAGAGAGGAACCTGCTCCTCTTTACATCAAAGGAGACACGGTGGAGTCACTGACTTTAAGTTCCTGGGCACATACATATCCCAGGACCGTACATGGACAGTGAACACCATCACTCTCGTAAAGAAGTCACAGCAGCGGCTATATTTCCTGAGGACTCTACCAACAGCAAACGTCTCACAGCAGCTGCTGCTGTCCTTCTACCGGTACGCCGTGGAAAGCATCCTCTCCTATGGCATCCTGGTGTGGTTTGCTCTCTGCACTGTGACTGGAAGGAAGGCACTTCAGAGGGTTAGTAAAACAGCACAGAGCATCACAAACGCTCAACTACCCTCCCTGGAAGACATTTACAAGGCCCGATGTTTACGCTGGGCGACAAACATCACACAGGACTCATCCCACCCTGCCAACCACCTTTTCACTCTGCTGCCCTCTGGGAGGCGATACGTGTCTTTGAAGGCCCACACTTGCAGACTAACTAACAGTTTCTGCCCACGTGCCATTAGAGAACTTAACTCAAACAGATAACACTACGGGCAACACTACACAATTCGGGGTGCATTATAAACATTTGTCTGCTGAAATGTGCAATATAATGTACATCATTTTTATTATCTATTACTTATTTTATGCATTGATCTTGCAGTAAATGTAAATGTGAGAGTAAATGGTTGTTTGTGTTATTGTGTTTTGTTCTTTTTAATCTTTTTATCCTGTGTCTTTTATTGTTTACCATTGAAGGAGATGCACATGAAATTTTGTTGTACAGCTGCTGTGCAATGACAAATAAAAGTATCTGATTTGATATGGAAGGTTGGGGGAGCGGGCAGATGCATGGCAGATAAAGTTTAATGCGGATAAATGTGAGGTTATCCACTTTGGTAGCCAAAATAGGAAGGCAGATTACTATCTCAATGGCGCCAAGTTGGGAAAAGGGGAGGCACAACGTGCAGCATGCAGGTAGTGAAGAAAGCGAATGGCATGTTGGCCTTTATAACAAGAGGAATCGAATATAGGAGCAAAGAGGTCCTTTTGCAGTTGTACAGATCCCTAGTGAGACCACACCTGGAGTATTGTGTGCAGTTTTGGTCCCCTAATTTGAGGAAGGACCATTCTTGCTATTGAGGGAGCGCAGCTGAGGTTTACAAGGTTAATTCATGGGGTGGCGGGACCAAAACTGCACACAATACTCCAGGTGTGGTTTTACTAGGGCCTAATACAACTGCAGAAGGTCCTCTTTGCTCCTACACTCAACTCCTCTGGTAATGTAGGCCAACATGCCATTTGCTTTCTTCACTGCCTGCTGTTACCTGCATGCTTACTTTCATTGACTGATGAACAAAGACCCCCAGATCCCGTTGTACTTCCCCTTTTCCCCAAACTTGACGCCACTTAGATAATAATCTGCCTTCCTGTTTTTGCTACTGTGAGGGATAAAGTGATTAAACCCCACTATTGTAAGGGGCTTTAAAGAGGATTCAAACCGATAGGGGCCAGGGAGAGGGTTCTGACACAGCTGTGTATAAAAGTTACCAGAGCCATCCTTGAGTAAGAAGTGATAGCATTGTATAGCGGTAGAAGGGAGTGATGTAGGTAGACCCCTATCAGTAGAAGGGAGTAATAGATGGGACCCTTGTCACTATAGCTTAGCTTTAGTGCTGATATAGAACTGAGAGAGTTCAGTTGGAGGTGAGCAAAACTAGGGCAGGTCATAGACAACTGAGCATGCTTAATAAAATAAATGAATATTACAACACACCCCTGGTCAAGAAACTGCTCATTACCATGCACGTCTGGACATGTATGATGTGGGAGGTACTGGGGGGACGTACCTACAGACTGTGCACCTCAGTGCCCTGATTGGAGAGGGTCCGAAGGGGAGGTTGAATGTAGAATTGTATGTATAAAGGGGTTTATCTTTCTGAATTTGGCGTGTCTCAACTTGGAGAAGCACCCGACTCTGCAGACTCGCATTAAAGAATCTCTTGCTTCCACGATTTAGTCTCTGAGTAGTGATTGTGAGCACATCGCATATCTCACACTACCAAAGTAGATAACCTCACATTAATCCACATTAAACTGCATCTGCCATGCATCTGCATTTTATAATTGACTCCAGCATCTTCCCCACCACCGATGTCAGGTTAACTGATCTATAATTCCCTGTTTTCTCCCACCTTTCTTAAAAAGGGATAACATTAGCTACCCTCCAATCCACAGGAACCTGAATCTATAGAACATTGGAAAATTAGCACCAATGCATCCACGATTTCTAGAGCCACTTCCTTAAGAATCCTGGGATGCAGACCATCAGGCCCTGGGGATTTATCAGCCTTCAGTCCCATCAGTCTATCCAACACTATTTCCTGCCTAATGTGGATTTCCTTCAGTTCCTCCGTCACCCCAGGGCTTGGAGGGCCCTCTGCTGGCAAAAAACACAAAGTGCTGGAGCACTTCAGCGGGTATTGCAATACAGAATCAGACCCACTATAAATTGGATCAGCAATTGGCTAAAGTAATCAAGAGACATTGAGATCAAAGAAGAAAGGATTTTGATCGGACACAAAATGATTGCTGATCATCGACCTGAAGTGCGAATTTTCTCTTTCCACAGATGCTGCTCAACATGATGAATATTTGCAGCATTTCATTTCAGATTTAGTGTTTGCAAATTTTCAGATTGTCACCCCGTCAGACTACGTTGTATTTAAACTCACTTTCAGCAGTTGGCTTCGGGAAGATCTACTGTCACTAAATAATGTAGTTGTGAACACTAATGCCCTTGGACTACCTTTGATCGGACTTTACTGGCTTTACCTTGCACTAAAACCTATTCCCTGATCATGTATCTGTGCAGTGTAAATGGCTCGATTGTAATCATGCCTAGTCTTTCCGCTGACTGATTAGCATGCGACAAAAGCTTTTCACTGTACCTCGGGACAATAAACAGGTGACAATGAACTAAACTAACAGAGTCTGTGCCTAAAGCTGCTTAAATATCTCCTCAGGGATGTAAACTTAAGGGCCTGTCCCACCAGCATGCGATTGCATGTGTCTAGCGGGACCAAACGTGGTTGCTTGAGTCGTACGGCCACGCGGGGCCGGTCCCAATTCGAACCGCGGAGGCGTATGGAGTTGTGCGGGGCTGGTCCCGACATCGTACTCACCAATCAGCTGGGCAGGAGGCGGGCCGACTGAATTTGGACGTCGCACGGCGTCAGGCGGTGACGTCACCGCGCAATGCCATGTGCCGTCAAGACGCTGCGTACGCCCTCAATGCGCCTGCAGGTTGACAGGCCGTTGACGCGTGGGATTTTCGGACAGTGCAAGATTTTTGGAGCCCGCGCGATGTCGGGACCAGCCCCGCACAACTCCATACGCCTCCGTGGTTCGAAGTGGGACCGGCCCCGCGAGGCCATACGCCTCAAGCAACCACGTTTGGTCATGCTAGACGCACGCTGGTGGGACAGGCCCTTTGGACTGAGCACTGACTTAGTGCCCTGTCATCAGAGTCCAGAGATCACCTTTGGTAGGCTGCATGGTGGCACAACGGAAGAGTTGCTGCCTCGTGGCGCCAGAGTCCCGGTTGTGCTGTCTGTACGGAGTTTGTAAGAGTTTACAAGAACAGAAACATTCTGCAGCAAACTCACTTGTAGCTTCGCATGAAGATCTTTCCTGCTAAAGCCGTAAAATGCAGAACGATTTCCAGTCCTCCCAAACGAATGTTTGACACCGTGGGCCCTCGAAAGAAATCTATGAAGGACAGATTTCAACGACCATTTAAGAACAAAAGCAACAGCAGATCAACTAGAAAATGTTAAACCTTACTAGTTGTAATAAAAAAAAACATAATATTGACTTCCCTTCTTGCGTATGGCGTGCATAGCCTAAAGTTGTAAGGCAACTTGTTCTGTTTGATCTTCTGTTTGTGCACGCCAGGTTGATTGCATCCGTTGAAACAGGGTGGACCACGTGAAGGTTGCAATCTCCCGCCCATAATATTGACGACACTCTCTTAGTAACAGGTCCCATTCCTTCTTGAAGCCAGGGTTCACCGCAAACCCATTGTGGACATTGGACTTTGTCTGTGGAACTGATGCGCTACAATGCTGAGAACTATATTCTGCCCTCTGTATCTGCCCCTTTGTACTGGAGTTTGCCTTGATCGTATTTCTGTATGGTATATAGATTGGGTAGCCTGCAGAACAAAGCTTTTTATTGTTCCTTGGTAAATGTGACCTAAAAATACTGCATTTCCACGTGCCTATTCAAAAGGCTGATAAATAGAAACATAGAAAGTGCAGGAGTAGGCCATTTGGCCCTTCGAGTGTGAATATCATTTGACTCTTAGGGCTGATCATCTAAAATCAGTACCTTGTTCCTGCTTTTTCCCCATATCCCTTGATTCCTTTAGCCCTAAGAGTTATATCTAACTCTCTCTTGAAAATATCCAAACATTCGAGATCATTCAATATGCTCATAGCTGATCATTTAAAATCAGTACCCCGTTCCTGCTTTCTCCCCATATCCCTTGATTCCATTAGCCCTAAGAGCTAAATCTAACTTTCTCTTGAAAACATCCAGTGAATTGGCCTCCACTGCCTTCTGGGGCAGAGAATTCCACAGATTCACAACTCTCTGGGTGAAAAAGTTTTTCCTCATCTCAGTCATGTTGTGCTGAAGCAAAGCTAGATTTTCATTGTCCTATCAGGGACACATGACAATAAACTCTCTTGAATCTTGAATCTTAAATAGCCTGCCCCTTATTCTAAAGGTCTGACCCCTGGTTCTGGACTCCCCCAACATCGGGAACATTTTTCCTGCATCCACCCTGTCCAATCCTTTAAGAATTGTATATGTTTGTGTAAGATCCAAATGCCACTATTGTTTCTCCCTCCACTATCCCCAGCAACATGTCCCAGGCAGTCAGGCATTCCACTCTGCAAGGCAGATGTACAAGGAGCCTCGCGCCTCACATTCACCCAGGCCATCTCAGCTAGTTCATCCATCTCAAAGATCATATTTACATGGGAAAACTTACCAATAAGAAGGTTTTTCAGTCTTTTATGATTATTGTCCAATTCGAATAAATCTCCTGCAAACACCAACATAGGTTTGGAACCCTCTGCCGACTTGCTATTCTGTGGAACAAAAAAGATTCTTGAAGTGTATTTCTGGCATTATCACTTCTACTGCTGGTTCCAAAAGCTCAAAGAGAAACCTACATTACTTATGTTAGACAGAAGGAACCGCAGATGCTAGCACCTGGAGCAAAACACAATGTGCTGGAGGAACTCAGCGGGTCAGGAAGCATCCGCAGAGGCAATGTTTTGGGGTGGGAATGAAGAAGCCGTTAAATGTATTCCTTTCATTGGTAAAAAGTGCTGAAAAATGCTTGAGTTCAGTAAGTGGTGATCACCCAGGGCAAAACTCTGTTCTCTCAACAGGATATATCCGGGAGCAAACATGAAGGTTAAAGTAAAAATAAAACAAAGTACTTAAAGTACTCCGAGAAAGGATCCTGATCAAAACGTCACCTGTCCATTCCTTCCACACATGCTGCCTGACCCTCCAGCACTTTATTCTTTACTTGTATTATAGTAATTGAGCCAGTGTGGAAACAGGCCCTTCAGCCCAACTTGCCCACACCGACCAACATGCCCCATCTACACTAGTCCCACCTACCTGTGTTTGCTCCACATCCCTCGAAACTTGTCCTATCCATGCAACTTACCTTAAAATCACTTAAACCTTGGAACTTTTCAATTCCGAGCTCAATCATATCTAGAATGTGGTAATCAAACATTCGACCTGCAAAGAGGGAAGAATTAATTGGCTTTAGAAACATTTAATTGGGATAACAGACAATAAACACTGCACTAAACACACATTTAATAACATTATCTTGTAAACCAAACAATTGAAACACTGCATCTCAAACCGTTAGTCAAAGTAATGGAGGCTATTGTGTAGGAAGGAGCTGCAGATGCGGGTTTAAACCGAAGATAGACATAAAAGGCTTAAATAACTCAGTGGGTCGGACAGCATCTCTGTAGAAATGGAATAGTTGATGTTTCGGGCCATGCACCTGTCTCAACCTGAAACATCACCTATTCCTTTGCTCCAGAGATGCTGTCTGACCCGCTGAGTTACTCCAGCTTTTTGTGTCCATCCAATAGGCACGATTATTTGTATCTTCCCTTAGGATTAAATAAAGCATTAATCAAAACCAGAGTTTGTGCAGAACTTTCTCAAACTAAAACAGATGGGTGCAGGAAAGTTACCAGTAATAGAACATATTCAATAAATACAAATACATAATGCAAACAAATCTGAAATTTATACTTTAATTTAATGCCAAAATAATTGAAGGGCAGTTAATGAAATATCTTCACCTGGGAGCTTGAATGTTCAACTGTTTCCACAATTTATAAATCCTGTCCAGGGTCTTTAGTTCATTCCTAAATACTATGCGGCAGTGTAAAACACGTTTTGTCTTGAGTCATAGAATGTGGAAACAAGCCCTTCGGCCCAACTTGTCCATACCGACCAACATGCCCCATCCACACTAGTCCCACCTCCCTGTGTTTGGTCCATATCCCTCTAAACCTGGCCTATCCATGCACCTGTCAAAATGTTTCTTAAGCATTGCTGTTACCTGCCTCAACTACCTCCTCCAGCAGCTTGTCTCATATAACCACCACCCTTTGTGTAAAAAAAGTAACACCTTCAGTTGCTATTAAATCTTTCCCCCCCACCTTAAACCTGGTTGTCAGTTCCCCAACCCTGGGCACAAGGCTTTGTCTGTCTATTGTGGGGCAAGTTGGCAGTTTTCCCAGTAAAAGAAATATAATGTAATCAGTGACTTCAGAGATAATTATATGTGACATTACTGTTGTCAGGTTTTTCTAAATAACATTTGTGTGGCGCTGCTGTCCTAGGAGAGAAAATACCTTTAGCCTATTGATTTAAACCATAAAGTGAGTCACTGAAAAACACAAAATTGTGTGGTGGTTCAGAAACAGAGGCAGAGTCTCATATATGGGAGTCCAACACTTAAATGCCCTGTCATACTTTCGCGAGCTACTCACATAACTCTCCTGAG
Source organism: Okamejei kenojei (assembly GCA_035221665.1). Classification (NCBI taxonomy): domain Eukaryota; kingdom Metazoa; phylum Chordata; class Chondrichthyes; order Rajiformes; family Rajidae; genus Okamejei; species Okamejei kenojei. The sequence continues at coordinate 3,985,586 of CM069135.1, forward strand.
TTTTTTCCCAGTGATTCGAACTCGGGGAAATGTCGGTAGCGAGCTCGTAGGAGCCCGATGGAGTCCGTAGTTGTTTCAGGCGGCTATATTGCCAGCGTAGGAACTTCCTTGGGGGCGTCTCAGGTATGTCGGGACGTTTTTCAAATGTTGAAAATGTCCTCGGACGTTAAAAAAATAGCCCGATAGTTACCGATTATGAACGGCTATTTTACCGTTATTTTCGATTTCGGAATAAAGGGGAAAACTCGGGAGAGTCGTGAGATAACTGGCAAAGTGGGACAGGCCTTAACAAGAACATGAAGCTGAAGTTTCTTCTCCAGAGGATTGGGAAGTTTAGGAGCATTCTTTTTAAGTTTTTGATGTTCTGTCTTCAATCTATGTGTGTTTATGTGTGTAATTTATGTGTGTGCGTGTGTGTGTGTGTGGTGTTTTTTTATACCACACGTACACCTTTTTTCCTTGTTATTGTATTTCTATATTGTTTACAGGGTACTCTGCTCATCATGTATTGTTTTGCTGTTAAGTTCAATTGTTCTATCTGGACCACACTATACTAAACACTTTTGGACCTTGGGAATCCCTACAACACAGAGTGTTTTGTATGTTCAAGGCTGAGGTAACTGGATTTACCCACCGCCCATACCTGGGTCAGGACCTCTGTGTGACAAAGTTGACCCTTAGTTTCCTATTAAATCTTTTACGTGACAATTTATCATATGCCTTTTGGAACTTCAAATCAACAAATGCACAGGTCCCCTGTGGACTGCCCATTATACCTGAGAAACATGAGCACATTTGACAAACATGATTTTCCTTTTTATAAAACCATTTTGATTTGATTTCTCTATATATTTAAAGTTTATTTAGTGTCGTTTTAGTTTTGAGATACAGCACGGAAACAGAACCCGCACCGTCCCTATCGGGGAGCAGCCAAAACACCTTACGGGAGAAGGTTACACGCAGGGGAGAAGGTACATACTCCTTCAGACAGCGCCCGTAGTCAGGATGGAACCCGGCTCTCTGGCGCTGTGAGGCAGTAGCTTTATTGCTATGCTACTGTGCCAGCATTTCTAAAAGTACACCCATGATCACAGACTCTAGCTTCTGCCCAGCAACAGATACATGTGATTCTCAAGCCCCCCCCCCCCCCCCCCCCAAATTATATGACATCTTAGTGATACAAGAGACTACAGATGGTAAAATCTTGAGCACAAGGCTAAGTATTGGAGGAACTCGGCGGGTCAGGCAGCATCTGTGGAGGGAATGGACAAGTGAGGCTTTGAGTCAGGGCCCTTCTCCAGACATCTGTAATCTTACCTATTATCAAATTGTGTGGTCGTTTCTTATTGTGAGAACCAAACATGAACAATGAACAATCGGGACTTCTTTGAAAAAAAGAATTCCTGTGAATACAGAGAGAAGAGGAAAAACAACCATTAGAAATTTCACCTCAAAATAAACCAATAACCCTGGTGTGTTTCTCCCCAATCTTGGTTAGATAAAAGGACAGATCATAGAACAGTTCAGCACAAGAACAGGCCCTTCGGCCCACAATGTCTATGGCAAACATGTTGCCAAGACCATCTCTTACCTGGCTACACATAATCCATATCCCCGCATATCCATGTGCCTATCAACTGATTCTTAAATGCCACTATGGTATCTGTCTCCGGCACTCCACCAGGCAGCGAGTTCCAGGCACCCACCACCCTCTGTGTAAAGAACCCAAAGGGAAGTGTGCAAACTCCACAGACAGCACCCGAGGTCAGGATCCAACTGTGGACTCCGGCGGGCGGTGCGAGGCATATTGGGGACAACTTTCTCTGCACCTCTATATTACATCTCCCTCATGGTGGGGGGTGGGGGGCTAGCATCTGCAGTTGCAACTACATCCATCTCTAATTCCTTCACTCCCATCACTTCACTATCACCAAAAACATGCAAAATGGCGAGTCAAAATGCTCTTCAAGATGAACTGGGGTCTCCATAAAAAACTAAATAACCAGAGGAGTCTTACAGTATGAAATAGTATCATGTGCACTCACCACCGAGGTCTGATCTTCAAAGGGGCGGGTAATATTTTTCCTGGTTAAAAATAAGAGTTTACATTTTTTAAGAAAAACAGATTTCAATAGAACATTTTTTCATTTCAGTGGGCAAAGCATGGTCACTAAATGATCGTTTTGCTAAATCTGTATTTATACAGCAGTGTTGCACAATGCGCTACAATGCTGAGAACTATATTCTACACTCTGTATCTTCCCCTTTATTCTACCTATTGTACTGGAGTTTGACTTGATTCATGTAAAGTGGTGCTGGCTCGAAGGGCGTTATCTGATCCTTTAGGATAACATTAAATGCAAAACTTTTCACTGTACACGTGACAACAATAAACCTAAACTTCTTATAACGTTTGAAGTGCCGCACCTCGTTAAACCTATCTTGAAACCAATGGTCTGAAGAAGGGCTCGACCCAAAACCTCACCTATTCCATAGCTCCATAGATGCTGCCTCATCCGCTGAGTTTCTCCAGCATTTTCGTTTACATTCAATTTTTCCAGCATCTGCACTTCTTTCTTAAACAAAACATCATGAAACAAATGATTAGTTTAAACCAATTTGCTTCTTGTTGAGTAGGAAGGAACTGCAGATTCTGATTTAAACCCAAGATTGACACAAAAAGCTGGAGTAACTCAGCAGGATGGGCAGCATCTCTGGGGAAAAGGAATAGATGACGTTTTGGGTTAAGATTCAAGAGAGTTTATTGTCATGTGTTCCTGGATAGGAGATGGAAACAATGAAATTCATTTGACGTTGGCACTTCAGCACAACAGAATGAATGAGTAGGCATGAATACAGAAATAGTGACAGTGTGTCCATATATATTGTATGCAATATATACAACATGAATAAAATAAAACTGATAAAGTGCCAAATAACAGATAATGGGCTATCTAATAGTAGGTAGAAATATAGAACTAATTTCTTCTCTCTAGGTGCAGAAAAGGGTTTTTTTCCTTCTTCAGTCTGAGAGCCCTGGGGAAAAGGGGAGTGGGAAACAAGAGATATAGACGGTGATATAGAACAAATGAGATGAGGTATACAAAGAAAGAAACAATACAAGAGAGGAGTTGCAGATACCACCGTTACCAGTTGGAGAGAGGAGAAATTTAGGTTATACAGTGGCTTTGCAAAGTTTTTCATACCCCCTTGAACTTTTCCACATTTTCTGTCACGTTATAACCACAAACGTAAATAATATTATTATTGGGATTTTATGCGATAGACAAACACAAAGTGACGCATAATTGTGAGTGAAAGTGGAAGGAAAATGATTACATGGTTTTCAAATTTTTTTACAAATAACAAACTGAAAAAAAAATGTTGGCGTGCTAAAGTATTCAGCCCCCTTTACTTGATACCCCTAAATAAAATCCAGAGCAACCAATTGCCTTCAGAAGTCACCTAATTAGTAAATTAAATTAATTGAGTCCACTTGTATGTAATCTAATCTCTGTATAAACAGATGTTTGTGAAGGACTCAGAGGTTACAATGTTTAGAGAACATTCGTGAAAACACCTCATGATAAGACCCAAGGAACACACCAGACAGGTCCAGGGTGATATAAAGTTGTAGGAGAAGTTTTAAAGCTCGAGGAGGGCCGATTAGTTTATAAAAAAATATCCCAAGCTTTGAACATCTCCACGGATAGAACTGTTCAATCCGTCATCCGAAAAATGGAAAAAGGAGTAGGCACAAACTGCAAACCTACCAAGCATGGCCGTCCACCTAAACAGGACAGGTGGGCGGGGCAAGGAGAGATTGATCAGAGGAAGCAGCCAGAGGCTGTGCCATGGTAACTCTGGAGCTGTCAGAGATCCACAGCTCAGGTGGCGAAATTCTGTTCCTCAGGGACAATATTTAGTCGTGCCACTCACAAATCGGGCCTTTATGGAAGAGTGGCAAGAAAAAGCATTGTTGAACAAAGGACATAGACAGAAGTCCCGCACTTTGCAGTTTGCACAGCATGTGGGGGGACACAAGCAATACATGTGTAGAAGGTGCTCTGGTCTTTTTTGAGACCCAAAATTCGAAGTTTTTGCCTAAATGCAAACAACGCTATGTGTGGCGGAAACTAAACACTGCACATCACCCTGAACACTCCCATCCCCAATGTTGAAACATGGTGGTGACAGCATCTTGCTGGTGGGGATGCTTTTTTCCTCATCAAGGGACAGTCCCAAGCTGGTCAGAATTGATGGGGGAAGATGGATGGAGCCAAATACAGGGCAATCTTGGAAGAAAACCTTTAAAGTCTGCCAAAAAAATTGAGGACTGGGGTGGTGAGTTCACATTCCAGCAAAACAACGAACCTAAAATTCAGCCAGAAGCTACAATTGGAATGGTTTAGATCAAAGAAATATTCTTGTGTTAGAATGGCCCAGTCAAAGTCCAGACCTAAATCCAATTGAGGAATTTCTCTGGGCAAGACTTGAAAATTTGCTGTTCAGATGCTCTCCATCCAATCTGACTGAGCTTGGAGTATTTTGCAAGAAGAATTGGGGCAAAAATTTCAGTCTGAAATTTCAGTCTGCAAGCTGGTAGAGACACAACCCAGGACTTGCAGCTGTAATTGCAGAAGGTGGCTCTACAAAAGTATTTGACTGAACTAGGTGGGACAGAATGACTTTGCACGCCACACTTTTCAGTTTTTTTACTGATTTGTAATAAAATTTGGTGAAAACCATGTATCATTTTTCCTGCCACTTCGCAATTATGCAACCCACTTTGTGTTGGTCTATCACAATAAAATTCCAATAAAATACATTTACGGTTTGTGATCCGTTGCCAAACGTGACAAAAATTGTGGGAGGAGGCCGGTTTTAATCATGATGAAAAAATAGCAGCAATCCTAGATGAAGCCTCGACCCACACGGAAAAACCACTTTCGTACCATTAGGGAGAGTGACAAAAACCTCCTGGGTGACCCACTCATGTGAAAAACCTTGGGTGGCAGGGCAAGGTACACCAGAGGTTGCTTTTTAGGGCTCCCAAGTGGGACAGGGGCTTCATATACTTCCATCAGGTCTCTTCTCTTTAGTCAAAGGGCAGTGAATCGGTGGAATTCGGCCACAGAAGGCTGCAGAGACCAAGTCAATGGATATTTCTATGGCAGAGATAGATGGATTCTTGATTTGTACGGGTGTCAGGGATTATGGGGAGAAGGCATGAGAATGGGGTTAAGAGGGAGAGATCGATCAGCCGATTGAATGGCGGAGTCGACTTGATGGACCGAATGGCCTAATTCTGCTATTACAGCTTATGAACTCCCCTCAGCCTCAGAGTTTGAAACTCACCAGGGAAAGACATGAATCTTGCAAAGCCACTTCCCACATGTTTACTGCATAGCCAGCACAAACTATACCAGCAGTAATCTTGAGACAACGCAGGATGTTAATACAACTTACTTACTTATTAATATATGAAGATACTTACTTCTTATACAGAACAGCATTTGGCTTCTTTAAAGAATACTGCAAAACATAAGCAAGATGGTTCATAATAGCATAGGTAAAATTGCTGAATTTAAAGCTACAGCCTTAATCTTTATTCATCTTAATCATAGATCACAATAGCAGCTTTAGATCCTGCATCAATTGCACACTTCGAAAATCTTTTTGATTGTCTGATAGATACAGCATGGAAACAGGCTCTTCAGCCCACCGAGTTCATGCTGATCATTGATCACCCGTTCATATTAGTTTAATATTATCCCACTTTCTCATCCACTCAATTTACAGAGGGCCAACTAACCTACAAACCCGCACGTCTTTGGGACGTGGGAGGAAATCGGAGCACCCGGAGGAAACCCATGTGGTCACAGTAAAAACATGCAAACCGACAGCAGCTGAGGTCAGGATCGAACCCAGGTCTCTGGTGCAGTGAGGCAGCAGCTCTACCAGCTGAGTTATTTACGATGTCTAGTAATTCCAAGTTACATTTTCGGGGGGACTCTAGAGGGGATTTCAACTGCGCTCTCGTAGTTTTGTCCGGTTTAAAGGCGCGGACCACCAGTTGCCAGAAAAATCAATGATGAACCTGTACATCAATGCAACATTGTCACCTTGATAAACACACATGGAGAATAATATTCCTTTCTTCCATTGTGTGGGAAGGAACTGTAGATGCTAGTTTGAACCGAAAATAGACAAAAAAGCTGGGTAGACAAAATGCTGGAGCTGGTAAGAAATAGACAAAGAAGCTGGAGAAACTCAGCGGGTGAGGCAGCATCTATGGAGGGAAGGAATCGGTGACGTTTCGGGTCAAGATCTGAAACATCACCTATTCCTTCGCTCCATAAATGCTGCATCATCAGCATTTTTGTCCACCTTCGATATTTCCAGCATCTGCAGTTCTCTTTTGAACACAAAAAGCTGGAGTAACTTAGCAGGTCAGACAGCATCTCTGGAGAAAAGGAACAGGTGACGTTTTTGAAGAAGGGCCTGACCCAAAATGCCACCTATTCCTTTTCTCCAGAGATGCTGTCTGACCCGCTGAGTTACTCCAGCTTTTGGTGTCTATCTTCCTTTGTTCCATTGTTGGCACACAAGACAATTAAACACACACGACTCTTAACATTTTGCTAATCTGCACCGGCATTTTACTCTGTACTCACAATGTTTTTCAAAGCCTCAGTCACTATTTCACTCGTGTTTCCTCCTTTTATAAGCATGGCATTCTTGGTATTCTCCAGATGTTTGGGATCTCTCTTCTCAATAAATCTCTTTGCCCGTTTGGTCTTGGGCTTGCTTCAGTTCAGCAATGTAAAGGAAACAACAAGTTATTGATGCACTTACATGTTCGAAACATTAAGACATTCCCTCGTTTTGCCACCAAATCGTAGATCATAGAAGAGACCAGCACATGAACAGGCCCTTCAGCCCATAATGTCTGTGCGAAACCTGATGTCAAGACCAACTGTTATCTGCCTGTACGTGATCCATGTGCCCATCTAAAAGCCACTGTCGTATCTACCTCCACAACCACATCTCTCTGTATTAAATAACTTGCCCTGCACATCTCCTTTAAACCCGAGACACAAGGAACAAGAGACGCTGGTTTAAAAAAAAAAGTTACTCCCTGTGCTGGTGTGAATAGAAATCCAGGGATGGGTAATTGCTGAGGATTGGGCAGTAGGCATTGTCCACATGGATTATAGTGAGTGAGGCAATTGATAAAGTGAGTAAAGCTTGAAGGTGAAAGGGGCAAACTACAAGAGATGTGGGGCAAGCTTTTGTTTTACTTTAGAGTGGCGAGTGCCTGGAACACTCTAGAGGTAGTAGTGGAAGCAGACACGATAATGACGTTTAGGAGGCTTTTAGATAGGCAAATGGATATGCAGGGAATTTAGAGACATGGATCACAAGCAGGCAGAGATTAGATTAATAGCATCAAATTTGGCACGGAGATTGTGGGCCGAATGATCTGTTCTATTGTGTGCAGTTTTGATCTCCAATTCCTGGACATTCCTGCTATTGAGGGAGTGCAGCGTAGGTTCACCAGATTAATTCCCGGGATGGCGGGACTGTCATATGATTGATAGAATGGAGCGACAGGGCTAGAAATACACTGGAATTTAGAAGGATGAGAGGGATCTTATAGAAACATATAAGATTATTAAAGGATTGGAGACGCTAGAGACAGGAAACATGTTCCCAATGTTGGGGGCATCCAGAACCGAGGGCTACAGTTTAAGAATAAGGGGCAGGCCATTTAGAACAGAGATGAGGAAAAACTTTTTCACACAGAGAGTTGTGACTCAGTGGACGGCAGTGGAGGCCAATTCTCTGGATGCTTTCAAGAGAGAGCTCTTAAAAATAGCGGAGTCAGGGGATATGGGGAGAAGACAGGAACGGGGTACTGATTGTGGATGATCAGCCATGATCACATTGAATGGCGGTGCTGGCTCGAAGGGCCGAATTGCCTACACCTGCACCTATTGTCTATTGACGGAGGAATGCAGGCTGACGAGCTGGTGATGGGGGAAAGGGTTTTAGCTACACGGGTCACTGGGATCGCGTCTGGGTCAGTTGGGACCTGTAAACAAGGTCTGAGAGCACCTAAACAGGGAAAGGAAAGACAGCCTTGCAAGGACTTTGCTAACATTACTGAGGATGACTCTTATGTCAGAACGTGGCTGGCTGTGTAACAGATGCACACAAAAATATAGATGAAAAGACTTTATTCCCTGGAGCGCAGGAGGATGAGGGGTGATCTTACAGAGGTGTATAAAATCATGAGGGGCAGAGACCCATCGGGTATACACACGGTAGGTGTAGGTGAGTTGGGCCGAAGGGCCTGTTTCCACAATATCAATTTTATTCGTCACTTGCACAATAAAGGAGATGGGCGGGGGAAGGTTGGAGATCCATGCGGGGGGGATGGGTGAGTGGGGGATGATCTTATAGGGTGTTTCCACAAAATCAAGAGAGGTATATCGAAGTAGGGAGAGGTGGGGATTGAGAGACAGGGCCGTGGGCCGTGAGAGAGAGGAGGAGGGGGGGTATGGGTGGGGGAGAGGAGGGGTGGGGGGGTAGAGAGGGGGGTGGGGGGGAGGGGTGGGAGAGAGGAGGGTGTGGGGGAGAGAGGGGTGGGGGGAGAGAGAGAGAGGGGGGGGGAGGAGAGGGGTGGGGGTGAGAGGGGTGGTGGAGCGGACAGGGGGTGGGGGGAGAGAGGGGTGGGGGGAGAGAGAGAGGGTGGGTGGGGGGAGAGAGAGGGTGGGGGGTTGGTTGTAGGGAGGGGTGGGGGGGAGAGAGAGGGGGGGGTGTGGGGGTGGGGGGAGAGAGGGGGGTGGGGGGAGGGGAGAGAGGAGGGGGTGGGGGGAGAGAGGGGTGGGGGAGGGAGGAGAAGGGTGGGGGGGGGGGGTGGGGGGGAGAGGGTGGGGGGGTGTGAGGGGTGAGCGGGAGAGAGGGGGTGGGGGGGAGAGAGAGGTGGGGGGGAGAGAGGGGATGGGGGGGTGGGGAGTGAGAGAGTGGTGGGGGTGAGGGGTGGGGGGGAGAAGAGAGGGGTGGGGGGGTGAGAGGGGGGGGTGGGGGGAGAGAGGGATTTGGGAGGGGGGGGGGATCTCTCTTTTTGAGGGGTGGGGGGCAGAGAGGGGTGGGGGGTGAGGGGTGGGGGAGAGAGAGGGGTGGGGGTGAGAGAGGGGTGGGGGAGAGAGGGGTGGGGGGGGATATTTTGACGGGGGGGGTGGGGGAGGGAGAGGGGTGGGGCACGGGGAGGGGTGGTGGAGGTGGTGGGGCGGGGTGGGGGAGAGAGGGGTTGGGTGGTAGAGGTGGGGGCTGTTGTGAGAGGGGGTGTTTTTTTTTTTTTTTTTTTTAGTTTTTTTTCTCTCGGGAGAGAGGGTGTGTGGGTGGGGTGAGTTTCTCTCTTGTTCTTTAAGTTTCCTGGGGTTGTCTTGGGGGGAGAAGTTTTGGGTTATCGGGATGGAGAGGGTGTTGTTTTTTGGCGGGGTGGGGGGAGAGAGGGGTGGTTCTGGGGGTCCTTTTAGAGAGAGGGTGGGGGATGAGGGGTGGGGGGGAGTAGAGGGGAGGGTGGGTGTAGGGGGGTTGGGGGAGAGAGGCTTGTGTGTTGGGGAGAGGGGGGAGAGGGGTTGGGGTGGTTGGGGATTTTTCTCTCTCCCTTGTGGTGAGTGTTTCTAGGGTGGGGGGGGATTTTATTTTTCTCTCTGAGAGGTTTGGGCGGGGAGTGAGGGGTGGGGGGAAAGACTGAGAGGGGGGTGGGTTCTCGGGGCGAGAGAGGGGGTGGGGGTTGAGGTCCCGGGGGTGGGGGTGAGGCGGGTGAGAGAGTGGGGGGAGGTTTTTTTTCTCGGGTTTTTTAGAGGGGGGGGTGAGAAGGGTCAGCTTCGTCGTGGGGGAGTGGGAGAGTGGGGAGAGAGAGAGAGGGGTGGGGGGGGTGAGAGGGGTTGGCCGCGGGAAGAGAGGGTCGGGGGTGGGGGAGAGAGGAAGGGGGTGGGGGACCAGAGATGAAGAGCTTGGGGGGGGATGGGGCGGTGGGGGGCGGGGGGGAGAGGCAAACATAAAATTAGTGGAGAGAGGAGGGGGGGTAGACAGAGGGGGTGGGTGGAGGGGGAGAGAGGGGTGGGAGAGAGTGGGGGCGAGAGGGGAACAGCGGGGCAGAGGGGGGGGGGGGGGGGGAGGGGGGGCTGGTCAGGGGAAGCCCTCTGCCGTTGAGAGGGGAGGGACCAGGGGGGCGGAGGAAGGCCGGTTCCCCAGCCCGGCTAAGGCCCGGTCTCCCCGGCAACGGGCGGCGGCGGCCGGACACTCACGTGACCCTGTCGAGCTGCGTCATGACCGCGGCCGCCGCGTGGCTGCAACCAACTGCCGGCAACGGTCGCCGGTCCCGCGCAGGAGTGGGGGGGGGGGGGGGGGGGGGGGGGGAGAGGGGCAGCGGCGTCACTTCCTGCAGTGAGGGCCGGAAGTGGTGGCTGTTCCCCGCAAGGAGCGGGGCAAGGAGCGGAGGGCAGTGGCGTCACTTCCTGTCCCTAAAGCCGGAAGTGGTGGCTGTTCCCCAGAAGAAGCTGGGCAAGGAGCGGAGGGCAGCATAACGTCACTTCCTGTCCCTAAAGCCGAAAGTGGTGACTGTTCCCTGCAAGGAGCGGGGGGGGGGGCAGCGACGTCACTTCCTGCCCCTGGGCCGGAAGTCGTGGCTGTTCCCCGCAAGGAGCGCGGCAAGCAGCGGAGGGCAGCGACGTCATTTCCTGTCCCGGGGCCGGAAGTGGTGGCTGTTCCCCGCAAGGAGCGGGGCAAGCAGCGGAGGGCAGCGACGTCACTTCCTGCAGCGAGGGCCGGAAGTTGACCATTCGGCATCATGGCGTCCATGGAGCAACTCCAGCTGGCGCTGCGGTTACAAGGTTTGCTGCTTGAAGCTGCCCTGCTGCTGCTAGATAAGCCGGGCCCGAGTACAAGTAGGAAGGTGAAGAGGCCCAGGAAGAGGTCTGTGTGCGCGAGGTCCTTGTTCCTGAGGAGAAACAGGTTGGGTGAGTATGAGACGATGATGGCCGAGCTCCAGCAAGGAGAGGAGGAGCAGGAGCGGGAGCGGGCTGCGGCCTTCACACACTTCACCAGGCTGCCCCCTCACCTGTTCCACCAGATGAACACACGAGTCGCTCCTCTCCTCCACACCTCCATCAGGGAGCCACTGGAACCAGGGCTACGCCTGGCCATCACTCTCCGTTACCTGGCGTCAGGTGAATCCTACCACAGCCTCTCCTACAGCTTCCGTGTGTCCCACAACACCATCAGCAAGGTTGTCCTGGACACCTGCCAGGCCATCGCCAAGGCATATGAAGACAAAGCCATGGACTGTCCCAGTACACCTGATGAGTGGAGGAGAGTGGCGCACGGCTTTCAAACCAGATGGAGCTGCCTGCACACATGTGGGGCAGTGGGCGGCACGCATGTGGCCATCCGCTGTCCACCCAAGGAAGGTTCTATGTACTTTAACTACAAGAAGTTCCATTCCATCATACTCCTTGCTGTGGTGGATGCAAACTACAACTTCCTGTATGTGGCTGTGGGCACACCTGGCAGTGCCTCAGATGGAGGAATCTGGAGTGACACCTCCCTTGGGCAAGCACTGGAAGAAGGAAGAGCAGGCTTTCCTGATCCAGAACCTCTGCCAGGAAAAGACAACCCTCACATCCCCTACGCACTGGTTGGTGATGACGCCTTCCCACTCAGGTCATGGATGATGAAGCCATACCTTCACAGGCAGATAACAAGGGAGCAGAGAATCTTCAACAACAGGCTGTCCAGGGCTAGGAGGGTCGTGGAAAATGCCTTTGGCATCCTTGCTAGCAGATTCAGATGCTTGCTGACTACAATGGAGCAGGAGCCCGAGAATGTGCAGACCATTGTCTACGCAGCATGCGTCCTCCACAACCTGATCCGCACCAGAAGTGCAGCAGCAGCAGCCATGGCGGAGGGTGACACGGTGGACACGCAGACGGGGAACATCACACCAGGTTCATGGAGAGCTGGAGGACAGGCTGCACAGATGGTGGGACTGGAGAGATTGCCAGGAAACACCTCCAACAAGAGAGCCAAGGAGCAGAGAGAACATCTCTGCGCTTACTACAACACCGAGCTGGGCAGTGTACCCTGGCAGAACGACATGTGCTGAAGATCAGCAGCAAACATCCCACACCACAACAGAGGACCACCACCACAGGATGCCTTTTTTTCAAGGCCACCCACATCCTCCCAAAAGAGTTTAATTTGAAAAGCAGTCAAATGTTTGTGTTTGTGTTCCTTTTATTGATCACATTATATGAAAGTTTTTTGAATTTCAATGCAGTGCAATGTTTGTGTGTGTTTTATTGATCTAAATATGAATTTATATGTGAAATCAATATAATGATACAATTAATAATACTGAGAAGTAAGATATTCACGTCAAATTTTCATAGAAACTAGACTTTTTCTTTTAAAATCTTTTTATTCGTTTTTTCCAAAAAACAAAAACAAAAAAGATGAGCAAAAAGAGTAATGATAAACAAAACAATGATATTGATACATAGGGATCAGGATTACATTAATAACAGGTATAACCTAATATGAGTCCAGTGTCAAAATACACATTGAATATAGACCTCTATGTAAATATAGTTAAATTTTTAAAAGAAAACATATGTAGAAAAAAAACACAAAGATAAAAAGACAAAAAAACGAGGAAAAAAGGAAGAAACAAATCCCTTCTAAACTTAAAAAAAAGAAAGGAAAAAAATAAAAGCAAAGCAAAACAGAGTCTGAACTGAGAATTTCAACAATTTAAGTCTGTTTGTCGTCAAGTCCGTTCCACCCTATAGAGGTAATAACGGTTAGAGAGGGAGCAATTTATGTTGTGTGAAAGTGTTGAATACATTTTCCCCAAGTCTTATCAAATTTAACCAAGGGTTCAACAATGTCACTCCTAATTTTTTCTAAATTTAAACATGATATCATTTATCATTTCAGATTACCATTTAAATAAAATAGATCTTCTGGCAATTAATGTGGTAAAAGCAATCAACCGATGGGCGGAGCGGGACAAATGAATAAAATCTAACATTGGTAGCCGGAAAATTGCAGTAATAGGATGAGGTTGTAAATCAATACCTAAGACTACAGAAATTGTATCAAAATTTTATTTCCAATATTTTTCCAAAAATGGGCAGGACCAAAACATATGGGTCAGTGAGGCCACTTCAGAGTTACATCTGTCACAGGTAGGATTTATATGACCATAGAAACTTATCTTTTGACATATGAACTCTGTGAACCACCTTGAATTGTATCAGAGCGTGCACACATTGAAGAGGTGTTGACTAATTGAAGAATCCTCTCCCATTTCTCTATAAATAGAGAAGTTTGGAGTTCTCTTTCCAAGTCATTCTTAATTTTATCAAATATATCTATATCTATTTGTAATTTCAAAATCAACTCTTAAATGGTCGTTATTAATCATTTCTGATAAGGGTTCAAATGTTTTAAAAAATCCAAAATTTCGGTTTGATTTGGTAACGGAAAAAAAAGGGTAGAGTAGCCTTCAAAAAATGTCTAATTTGGAAATATCTAGAAAAAGTGTGAATTGGGTAAATTATATTTATTGGAGAGTTGTTCGAAAGACTTAAAACAACTGTCCAAAAACAAATCACGAAAAGCTACTAATCCCTTGCTCTTCCATAACAAAAAGGCTTGATCAGTACTAGATGGTTGGAAGAGAAGATTGGATAAGATAAGACTCGATAAGATAAAATCATTTAGTCCAAAAAACTTACGAAATTGAAACCATATTCGAAACGTATGTCGTATTATTGGGTTAGTCGTATATTTATTCAATCTCGTAATTGTAAAAGGTAACGAGGCCCCTAGAATAGAAGCCAATGATATACCTTGTAAAGAATCATGTTCAAGGTTTATCCATCCTGGGCATTGGGTATCTTCTAAATCTTTTGTCCAAAATGTTAGATAACGAACATTGACTGCCCAATAGTAGAATCTAAGGTTTGGCAGTGCCAAAGCACCATCTTTTTTTGATTTTCTGTAAGTATTTTATACTTAGTCTGGAATTTTTGTATTCTGCCATATATATGAAGACATTTTGGAATCTATAATATCAAAGAAAGATTTGGCAACAAAAATTGGTATAGTCTGGAATAAATACAGAAATTTAGGTAAAATGAACATTTTAATAGCATTGATTTGGCTGATTAAAGATAAGGACATTTGTGACCATTTAGTAAACTGTTGTTTAATATGCCAATTTTACTTTGGAGTCACGTGAGTGACTACGTGAAGACCCTGCCTGCACGCATGCGCGACATATCGTCGAACGCATTGCGGAATCGACAGTCGTGAGGAGCACCGCTCCTCCAGCGTAAGTTTAAAAAACTTATTGAGGCAAGTCTTCCATTCTGGTGAGCGTGGCGACTGCGCGTGTTTGTGTTTCAGATGGAATAGCCAGCAGCGTGCAGTTTCTCCAGACCTGCAGGTGCTACCAGCAGCTCCCTACTTCCCGCCGCTACAGTCCGAAGGTACGCTGCGGCCCGGCGACAAAGTCACCCGGAAGTCGGACAGGACCGTTGACTCAGCTGGGTCCGGACCTGAAGACACCCCATTCACGGACAGCGACGGGGGCGTCTTTCCCGCATGGAGCGGATTGTGGAGCAGTTGCTCCAGCGTGACCTGCTTATGCAGGGGCAGAGTCACGGTGGGTCTCCTCGCAGACCCACGGCAGGATCCTATCAGGGACTGCCAAATGTCTCACCCTCTTCGCAGGGGAGCATTAGGGGTCAGAGCTGGGCTGACCCTGAACAGTCGTCTGTGTTAGGGGTGCCAGAAGAACTGCTGGGCATGGCAAATAAACATGCTGTGCCAACACAAAGGACTGCCTATACATCCAAAGCTGGCAGCCAGCACAGATTACATGGCTACAAACCAGCTGCAGGAGCAAGCCATAAACTCTACGGTTGAAAAATACCTTGCTCCAGAGAATTGCATTTCACTCAATGTACCAGCAGTCAACAACCCCATCTGGGGCAACATGAGCCCATCTATAAGAAGCCAGGAGGTGAAGCTCCAGAGGATCCTTAAACTGCTGGCTGCAGGGATCACAGCAGTGACCAGGACAGCTGATGGGGTGGATTTGCCAGAAGAGCTACAGGATGCTCTAGTATTACTGTGTAATACTCAGTTTGAGGTTAACAATTATAGGAAGAGCATCATTAAGCCAGCACTTAATCCCAAGTTTGCGGAATTATGTAGGACCAGTAGCATTCAGCCACCAAATTTGCTGTTTGGGGACAACCATCCGAAGCAGGTGAAAGACCTGGATGAAGAGGCCAAGGCTATAGGCCTGATCAAGGTGCAAAACACCTCTAAACCCCACTCTCAGCAGTGGCAGCACCCCTACACAACCACCAGACATCGGTACAATGAAAGAACACCTGGTGGTGAAAGCTCGAGGGCCGGTCCACCTGCACAGCGGTCTTTTTTAGGCCATGGCCCAGCCCGGCCTTCTTGGAAAATGCGCCAACCCCACAACGAAGCAACACAACACCAGAAGAAACAAGGGCAGAGACAACCCACACAACACTGGCGGTAACCATGGAGGTAGGTTGGTCTGGTTGCCTCAAAAACATTGCATGTTTAGGTTCATCAAAAATTGGTGGACGGTTGCACTTGTTTCATCATGTGTGGAGCACTTTTACCTCTGATCCTTACATACTCGGAAGTATTCAGGGTTACAAATTTGAATTTGTGTACGAACTCGGCATCCCAGTTCAGCATATGCCTAGCCGGAAGTACATACTTTCAGAAAAAGAGAGAACAGCAGGCCATGCTGACTGTTGAGATTAAACAAAAAAGGGGTAATTGAGAAGACAATCAGAGAATCTCAAGAGTTTGTATCTAATATATTTACGAAAAACAAAAAAGATGGCGGTTGCTGCATCATTATAGATTTGACCGAACTAAATACTTCCATTCAGTATGCCCATTTCAAAATGGACACGTTTGTCACAGCCAAACAGCTGATTTCTGATAGGTACTACATGGCTTGCATCGATCTTAAAGATGCATACTATTCAGTACCAATACACAAGGATCATCGTAAATACCTGAAATCTGCATGGGACAGCTTTGGCAGTATAAGGCCTTACCCAATGGGTTGTCATCAGCACCCAGGCTGTTTACTAAATTATTAAAACCAGCTTTAGCATACTAAAGGGAACATAACTATATCGTCATGGCTTACCTTGATGATATTCTCATTGCGGGGGAGAATTTGGAAATGGCTGCATTGGCAGTATCAGCCACAAAACATCTTTTTCAAAAGCTGGGACTTATCATACATCCAGATAAATCAAAATTGGAACCCTCCACTACCATGGATTATTTGGGGTTCACTATTGACTCTGTTCAAATGTCTATCACCTTGCCACTACACAAAGTGACAGACTTGATGGTAGCATGCAAAAGCCTCACTGGCATCAGGGAACCATCCATTCGGCAAGTAGCCAGAGTGATTGGGAAATTAATGGCTGCGTTCCCAGCAGCACAATTTGGATCTCTCCATTATCAAAATCTGCAAAGAGCAAACATTTCAGCTCTCAAAAATCATGCAGGCCATTTCGATAGGCCTATGAAACTACCAGGGAGAGCAAAATCAGAATTAAAATGGTGGATAGAAAATGCTCAGCATTGTTCTAACCACATCACTAACATGAACCCCTCGGTTACATTATAAACTGATGCCAGTGCTAAAGGTTGGGGAGCAACTAATACCATCACAAGTTATGGTGACAGATGGAGTACACAAGAATTAACCCTGTTTAAAGCAGTAGGGATTAATTATTTAGAAATGCTGGGAGCATTTCATGGACTCGGGGCCTACTGCTCAGATATGCACCAGTTGCATGTACGGTTACAAATTGATAATACACAGTGGTGGCCTATATTAATCATGTGGGTGGAATAAAGTCGATATCATGTGATGAATTGGCTAATAATATCTGGCACTGGTGTCTGGAAAGAGAGATTTGGATCTCAGCCACTTGCCTTCCAGGTAAGCTAAATACCGTGGCAGACACCAGATCACGTAAATTCAACGACAACATTGAATGGATGTTGGATCAGAAAGTGTTTACAGATATTATAGAACGGTATGGGACACCAGATATCGACCTTTTTGCATCCAGACTTAATCACCAACTCTCAACATATGTTGCTTGGGAACCATACCCAGGGGCAGCAGTGATGGACGCTTTCTCGCTGCATTGGGGGGGGGGTTGTTTTGCTATGCATTTCCCCCCTTCTGCCTCATCAGTCGGGTCTTACAAAAAATTAAACAAGACTCCGCAACGGGTATTTTGGTTGTTCCCGACTGGCCTACCCAACCATGGTTCCCAGCAGTACAAAAGATGGCCTCAGAACCCTGCATCCGGATCAACAAACGGCCGAGTTTGTTGGTACACCCCGTGACGGGAAAGTATCCGTGCCATGACCGCATGAACTTGTTGATTTGCAGATTCTGAACAGGCCATTCCTGGGATACACACTCTCTGACAGGACGATCAATGCCATCTCAGCGTCGTGCAGGGAGTCCACGAGGAAACAGTACCTGACATATGTCAGGAAATGGGAAGTGTTCTGCACCAGGACGAACACTACATATGACTCGGCCACCATCACTGAAGTACTGGAGTTTCTGGCCACCCTTCATTTCGATGAAGGATTGAGTTACAGTGCCATTAATTGTGCAAGGAGTGCCCTATCTAATTATCTGGGCAGAGGGACTGATCACCTGGCTATAGGATCACACCCACTAATATCTAAACTAATGAGGGGTATATTTAACTCCAATCCCCCCCGGCCCAGATACACCCATGCATGGGACATAGGCGTAGTATTAACTATGTTACGAGCATGGACACCCATATCGGGGCTCACTCTGGACAAACTAACATACAAGATGGTAATGATAATGGCACTTGTAACAGCACAACGGGTCCAGTCCTTAGACGCCATGTATGTCACATGTGGCAAGATAACCTTTCTAATACAGCGGTTACTCAAACACGACCGATCCGGTTCCTCTGGCCAAAAATTAGAGTTTCTGGCCTATCCTGCAGATAGTCGGCTCTGCATTGTGACACATATTTTGCAATATGTAGAAGTCACCAAGACTCTTAGGGGCACGGAGAGAGCTTTACTCATAACCCATAAACGCCCTCACCATAAAGTCACAGTGCAAACCATATCCAGATGGTTAAGGGTGGTATTAGATGCAGTGGGGGTGGATACTAATGTTTTCAAATCTCACTCCACCAGGGCTGCATCTACATCGGCGGCTAGGATGATGGAAGTTCCTTTGGACCACATCCTTGCCACAGCGGGTTGGAGCAATGAACAAACTTTTCAACGCTTTTATAATAAACCCGTGGCCGCTCCTGACACGTTTGCAGGAAAAAATGTGAGTTCTGTAAAATAAATTACCAAATGTGGGGCATATTGTTTAGGTATGAATAAATACCTTTCTTTGTTTTTCAGCACAGTGTCATGACTGAATCACGTTCATCCTCTTTTTCCTAGCATGGCAGGGTGTAAGCATGGACTCGTTCCAGGGCATGAAATCACAGAGCTTTGAAATCTTCACATAGTCACTCACGTGACTCTGAAGTAAAATAGTAAGATTAAATGAGAACTTACCAGTTTGAAGTTTGATCTTTATTTTATGAGGAGTTACGATGAGGGATTACGTGCCCTCCGCTCCCAAAACCCTCTATTATAAAGTTCAACTGGTATGGAAGTTCTCTCTTATCTTACTATATTAGTCACTCTGGTATCTGTGATTTCACACCACTGCTTTGAAGAATGTCGCGCATGCGTGCAGGCGGGGTCTTCACGTAATCGCTCATCGTAACTCATAAAATAAAGATCAAACTTCAAACTGGTAAGTTCTCATTTAATCTTGCTATTAAAGGCATAAAATTAGCTTTAAATAAATACTTGTGTTTCTTGGTGATCTTAATAACTAGATAAGTAAAACTTTCGGTAGTCAATCTAAGTGGAAGCTGTCCATAATTCGAAACTAGATTTAATGCAAAAAGCTCACTCTTACTAAGATTTAGTTTATAACCAAAAAAACTACTAAATTCATTAAGTAATGCTACTATTGCCGGAATAGATTTCTCAGGGTTAGAAATGAATAATAACAGATCATCTGCATAAAGAGATAGCTTATGTGTCTTATTCCCGCGGACAATACCAAAAATATTAGGGGATTCCCTAATAGCGGTGGACAAAGGTTGCAAAGCAATATCAAATAGTAAAGGACTTAAGGGACAGCCCTGTCTAGTACCTCAAAATAAATGTTTGTGTGTTTTATTGATCTAAATATATGAGAATGTATATATGTGAAATCCATGTAATGATTAATAATACTGAGAAGTGAGAAGATCTTCATGTCAAATTTTCATGGAAACTAGACTAAGTGGAACCCGTTGGGTCCCAGCATCACACGGAGGGGTGGTCCCCCAACGCAATATTCCACCTCTCCACCAATTCCAATATTGGTGGCTAGTGGTGGGGGTTGTTCTGGAGTGCTAGTATGGTTGTTGTGGGCTGAAGGGACTGGTTTCCAGAGGGCTAGTATGGACATTGTGGGCCGAATGGATTATTGGGCTGGCGGCTCGGTCACTCAAGCTTGTTGTGCTGGCAACTCACTCACGGCTGGTGGGCTGGCAGTTGACTCAAGGCTAGTCCTTGAATTTCATTCAAGCAGGGTGCAAGGCCTCCAAATTCAAGTGCAGTTTCTTACCTCTTCGAGCAGGGTGCAAGGCCACAAAATTCAAGTGCAGTTTCATACCATTTCAAGCAGGGTGCAAGGCCACTAAAGACAGCGAGTCGTGACCTCTCCCTCCTCCATCTTGCAGAGACTGAGCCACGCCCACACTTCTGGGTTTTATAGTCCCACCCCCTCCCACCAGAAGGGGCGTGGCCTTCATGGCGTGATTGACGGGAGAGAGAATCTCAACATTTTCTGAACACTGATAACTCTCTTATTTTGCATCGATGGGAAAAATCCTCGGCACCTGGTGAGCATCTGAGCAAGATGGCCAAAAATCACAGCCGTACGTGTAGCGTTTTTTCTAAAATCGATATACAGCGCAAACAGGAAGTGGTCAAGATTAGACTTTGACTTATATAGAAGGCAAGGCAACTTTAATTAGGCAAGGCAACTTTAATTAGGCAACACAGCTTTAGCATTTCCAAACTACAACATTTCCAAACTATATTTTCAAACCACATTAAGGGAACTGACAGGTCAGTAAAACAGTTTAGTAGACATGTTATTCACATCTCCGACTGAGAGACGTGATCCTCTCGCTCCCCCATCTTGCAGAGACTGACTGAGGCACTCAGCACTTCCGGGTTTTTATCAAGTCAAGTAAAGTCACTTTTATTTCTATAGCACGTTTAAAAAACAACTCTCATTGACCAGAGTGCTTTACATTGGTGGAGGTGCTAAAGTTATACAACAGTGGTTCATAAATTATGTACATACATAAATACATACATATAACCCTCCCTCAGAGGATGTCAAGAAAGGCTTGAGAGTAAAGATGAGTTTTAAGTCTCTACTTAAAAGAGTCAATGGAGGGGGCAGTTCTGATGGGAAGAGCGATGCTGTTCCACAGTCTAGGAGCTGCAACCACAAAGGCGCGGTCGCCCCTGAGCTTACGCCTAGACCACGGGATGGTCAGTAACCCCAAGTCGGCCAATCTGAGGGACCTGGAGGTGGTGTGGTGGGTAAGCAGACTTTTGATTTAGGTGGGGGCAAGCCCGTTAAGGGCTTTGTAAACAGTCCCTCCAGAAGGGGGGGTGGCCTTCAGGAGAGAGAATCTCAACATTTTTTAAACACTAATAACTCTTATTTTTCATCGATGGGAAAAATTATCTTGTCCTGCGCAGTGGAGGGGGACGCTGAGTAAGATGACCAAAAATCACAGCCGTAAGTGGCAGCGTTTTTTCTAAAATCAATATACAGAACAATAGGAAGTGGTCAAGATCAGACTTTTAGTAATATAGAATTTCCTTTACTGACAGTTGAACAAACAACTTTTTTCACAACACAAGAACTGTTATACTGAAATATAATCACATTGGAAATAAAATTATCTACAATAAATCTAAGGACCAATAATTTTTTTAAAAATTAAATTGTTATTTAAAATCAGCTTAAAAATAACATCATATTGCAAAACAGCAATTTGTTTAACAAGAAAGATTTGACTTTAACAAAAATAACTTGATATATTTAACGGTATATTTCAAGGACCCCGAGGGGGACGACCGACATTCACTGGACAAGGCAAGAGGCGCGGCCGAGGGTCCCCGACCCCGAGCCCACGCCTCAGCAGCAGCAGCAGCACCATCTCACTCACTCACTCACCCTTGCATAAAGCAATAAAAAACACAAAATCATCGTAACATTGTAGAAAGGAACAAAAAGCCTTTGACGAGGTCCCACACAAGAGATTAGTGTGCAAAATTGACTTGGGTATATGTGTGTGTGTCTGTGTCTCTGTCTGTCCACTGGTTCTCCCTTGTCCACTCTACTAGTTACATCCTGGAAAGAATCTATAAGATTCATCAGACATGATTTACCTTTCATAAATTCATGCTGACTTTGTCCAATGATTTCACCACTTTCCAAATGTGCTGCTATCCCATCTTTTATAACTGACTCGAGCATTTTCCCCACTACCGATGTTAGACTAACGGGTCTGTATTTCCCCGTTTTCTCTCTCCCTCCCTTTTTAAAAAGTGGGGTTACATTAGCTACCATCCAATCCTCAGGAACTACTCCCGAATCTAAAGAGTTTTGAAAAATTATCACTAGAGTGAAAAGAGCGAGTAGTTAAAGAGAGAGAGAGAGAGAGAGAGAGAGAGAGAGAGAGAGAGAGAAAGAGAGAGATTCCCCCGGGTGGTGGGAGAGGAAAAAAAAGCCTGGTATTCCCAGGCGGTCTCCCATCCAAGTACTAACCAGGCCTGAGCCTGCTTAGCTTCCGAGATCAGACGGGATCGGGCGTGTTCAGGCTAGTATGGCCGTAGGCAAAGAGTGGCCACACTTAACCTGTATCTAACTTGTCACTGTTGGTCAGTTAGCCCCAAGGGGGCCGACCGACATTCACTGGACAAGGCAAGAGGCGCAGCCGAGAGTCCCGACCACGGACCCCTACCCCACGCAGCAGCAACATCTCACTCACTAACTCATAAAGCAATAAAAAACACTAAATCATCGTAACTTTGGAGAAAGGAACAAAAAGCCTTTGACAAGGTCCCAAACAAGAGATTACTTTAGTGTGCACAATTGACTTGGTGTGTGTGTGTGTGTGTGTACGATAAAGGAAACATAGACATAGAAACATAAAAATAGGTGCAGGAGCAGGCCATTCGGCCCTTCGAGCCTGCAACGCCATTCAATATGATAAATGCTAATCATCCAACTCAGTATCCTGTACCTGCCTTCTCTCCATACCCCTGATCCCTTTAACCACAATGGCCACATCTAACTCCCTCTTAAATATAGCCAATGAACTGGCCTCAACTACCTTCTGTGGCAGAGAATTGCACAGATTCACCACTCTCTGTGTGAAAAATGATTTTCTCATCTTGGTCCTAAAAGACTTCCCCCTTATCCTTAAACTGTGACCCCTTGTTCTGGACTTCCCCAACATCGGGAACAATCTTCCTGCACCTAGCCTGTTCAACCCCTTAAGAATTTTGTAGGTTTCTATAAGATCCCCCCCCTCAATCTTCTAAATTCTAGCAAGTACAAGCTGAGTCTATTCAGTCTTTCGTCATATGAAAGTCCTGCCATCCCAGGAATCAGTCTGGTGAACCTTCTCTGTACTCCCTCTATGGCTAGAATGCCTTTCCTCGGATTAGGAGACCAAAACTGTACACAATACTCCAGGTGTGGTCTCACCAAGGCCCTGTACAACTGCAGTAGAACCTCCCTGCTCCTATACTCACATCCCTTTGCTATGCATGCCAACATACCATTCGCTTTCTTCACTGCCTGCTGTACCTGCATGCCTACTTTCAATGTTTTAGAGAAGGAACTGCAGATGCTGGAAAATCGAGGGTACACAAAAAGCTGGAGAAACTCAGCGGGTGCAGCAGCATCTAAGGAGCAAAGGAGATAAGCACCGTTTCGGGCCGAAACCCTTCTTCAGACTGATGGGAGGTGGGGGGGGGGCGGGGAGAAGAAAGGAAAAAGGAGGAGGAGCCCGAGGGCTGAGGGAGAGGTGGGAAGGGGAGGAGACAGCAAGGGTTAACAGAATTGAGAAAATTCAATGTTCAAGCCACAAGGATGCAGACTCCCCAAGCGGAATATGAGGTGCTGTTCCTCCAATTTGCGGTGTTGCTCACTCTGGCCGTGGAGAAGGCCCAGGACAGAGAGGTCGGATATGGAATGGGAGGGGGAGTTGAAGTGCTGAGCCAATTCTTCCCTTCCCTCCCGCTCTACCCCTTCCCCGGGCACTTTCCCTTGCAACCGCAAGAGATGCTACACTTGTCCCTTTACCTCCCCCCTCCACTCCTTTGAGGGACCCAAGCAGTCCTTCCAGGTCTGACAGAGGTTCACCTGCACCTCCTCCAACCTCATCGACTGCATCCACTGCTCTAGATGCCAGCTGATCTATATCGGTGAGACCAAGCGGAGGCTTGGCGATTGTTTCGCCGAACACCTCCGCTCGGTCCGCAATAACCAACCCGACCTCCCGGTGGCTCAGCACTTCAACTCCCCCTCCCATTCTGTCTGCGGTGACAAGGCTCTTGGGTTAGGCTGGGATCATTTTCTGCGGGATGATCTCAGTGCGGGAGACAAGTGTAGGAGAGGTGTACTGACTGTGTGGGCAGACACTTTGGTAGAGATTGCCCACCAGTCTCAAAAGCCGCTGTGTCTCCCTGTCCCTGGGATAGCAGGGGGCGATCAAACAGCACAATACCCCCCTCCCCCTCCACGCCAACACGAAGGGCAAAGATCCCAAGGCTTTAGACGGAAGGCAGACGCAACAAGCTGGAGTAACAACGCGGGCCAGGTAACATCTCTGGAGAACGTGGATAGGTGACGTTTCGGATAAGGGCTCGTCTTCTGAAGAAGGATCTCGACCCGAAAAGTCACCTATTCCTTCTCTCCAGAGTTGCTGCCTGACCCGCCAAGTTACTCCAGCATTTTGTGTTGGGCATCAAACAAACCCTCGTCCAGTCGTTCTGCTCATTTTCCAGATCGGCTAATTATACATTTGTTCCCCTGATTACCCCACCCCTCTCCTCACTTCTACCGCAGTTGCACTTACATAACTGTAACTTTGACTTAATAATTACTATACTGACTAATCTATTTATTTAAAGTATATTTAAATAAATAGATATATTTAAGAGTGAGTTGGATGTGGCCCTTGTGGCTAAGGGGATCAGAGGGTATGGAGAGAAGGCAGGTACGGGATACTGAGTTGGATGATCAGCCATGATCATATTGAATGGCGGTGCAGGCTCGAAGGGCTGAATGGCCTACTCCTGCACCTAATTTCTATGTTTCTATTTTAAATGCCAAGCAACATATTTCCTACTGATTCCGCTAATTCCCATTCCTCGAGAAAAGGTTGAAGCATTAACTTATCACAAAAGGTCACAAAGTGTTGGAATAACTCAACGGGTCAGGCAGCATCTCTGGAGAAAATGGATAGTTGACGTTTCAGGTCAGGACTCTTCTTCAGGGCCTTTATTTTAGATACAGTGTGGAAACAGGCCCTTCGGCCCACCGAGCCCATGCTGACCACAATCACCTGGACACTAGTTCTATCCTACACACTGCAGGGCAAGTTACAGACGACAATTAACATACAAACCTGCACGTCTTTGGAATGTGGGAGGGAATTGGAGCACCCGGAAAAAATCTACGTGGTCACTGGGAGAACGAGCGGACAGCACCAGTCGTCAGGATTGAGCTCGGGTCTCTGGCGCTGTGAGGCAGCAACTCTACTGCTGCGCCGCCAATGTGACATTCCAAGTTTTAGAATGAAGTTAGCAGCTTACAAATCCCATTTCTCTGCCCAGCGTGGAGAATCATGAATTGCCAAGACACAAGGTACTGTAGATGTTGGTTCCTTTTTTAAAAATCACGAATTCAAAGTTATCTATTCAAGAATAATGTAGTGCGGTTCGTTGGATTTGTCCATACTCAACTTACAATTGTCCATAATCAATAACTTAAAGTTTTTTTTAAGCATTTAGTGAAACTACAGATTGTGTTCTGTTCAACTCAGAGAGAAGTCTCCCCCCTTTCCAGGGTTAATCGCTCCACTGTTTATAATGCTCGACAGTGAACCCCATGGGCAATCACTACCAAAGTGTCTGCTCACAGTCAGTACACTTGTCTCCCGTACTAAGTCACCCCAACCCCCCCCCCCTCCCCCCCCCCCCCCCCCCCCCCCCCCCCCCCCCCCCCCCCCCCCCCCCCCCCCCCCCCCCCCCCCCCCCCCCCCCCCCCCCCACCTTTCCCTCCCAACTCCAGTCCCGTCCCGAACCCCTGGGAAACTGAAGGGAGCAACAATCAACTGCCACGGATACAAATAATGTCATACACAAGGAAGGGCAGATGCTGGTTAACAAAAAGTGAACACATGGTGCTGGAGAAATTGGGAAATGTCATCCCGTTACCCATTCCTTCTCTCCAGAGATGCTTCCAGCCCGCTGAGTTAGAGTGCCCACGGTAGACTCACGAGTCACTAATATAAACTACGTTATTACAACCAGTTTAAATGTTTCAATTTTTAACTTGAACAGTAAATTTGACTCGTGGAAAACCTCAAACATGTTTGAATTTTTTCACGAGTTAACAAGTTTCACGAGTACCTGCCGTTAGCGCCACGAGTCGCTAGGTTGCGCGCGCGTGAGTCCCGACGTTCCCGCTACGTTAGTTATACGTGATTACCGCGAGTGAAAACACGGGATCACTCGTGGGTCGACTCGCCATCGTGAGACGGCTTTGAGAAAGGGCAGGAGGTCTTGGCCAAAGATCCTATTGCAAGGGATCTGGACGCCCTAGGGTCCTCCGGCTGTAGCGCCCACTAGTGGCGGGAGGCCGCGGTGCAAGGATACAAGGATGGAGTTAAAGGGAAAGTTAATAAAGACACCAGAATTAACGGGGCAGAAAGCTGAGGAAGGGATAGGAAAGTATGGCCAAGTGAAATAGGAATGGATGAGAATTATCGAATTATAAGAAATAAAGTGGACGAGCTTGAGGCTCAGTTAGAAACTGGCAAGTATGAAGTTGTGGGAATTAAGGGTAAAAAGACCCTAATGCTAGCAATGTTACAACATTTTGAGATTTTAAAAATCAAGTCTGCAATTTACTCCATCAGATAAAGCAGAAAAATAAGTTTTATTTGACACCTAATTCACCTTCATATCTTCAGTATTAAAAAGGTTATGGCCATTTTCATACTCGGAAATTAGCATCTTGTCCCCTATTGCTTTTCCATTGACTTAACACAAAAGCTGTGATCGAGGACAGTCAAAAGCCCATAACTTTCTTTAAACTTTCTTAAGAGAACTGAATGAAAATTTCAGTTATTATAGATTGAAGCATTCTGAAACAAATATAAAACATCTTACTTGGCTGACCTGTAATTAAAGCATATAATTAGGTAGTTACCTATTTGTGGCTAATTACAAAGTTGACCGTTGTGATGGAAATAGTAATAAACACCCAGACTGCCTTGAAAATTCAAAAATGTGATATTCTCAAGATCAGTACTTTAATATTATTATATTATATGCTGCAAATTTGTAACAGATAGGTAAATAAACTACAATTTCTAGCAATAGACCGAGTCTTTATGAGAAGATCAGTTGCTGGCTGGTAGATTGGCATATCATAATCAGTAGCATCATCATACTCCTCAGATTGTAACCAATAAGCAACTCTGTGCACTTTTTTTCCTTAATTTTTCAATTTTGGATTTTTAAACGGCAAGTTTTTGCTCTTCAAACCACGTATGACATGCCTTTCTGCCCACTACTTTCCCCATTAAGAATAACCTGTAGATTCAATTTCTAAAGAAATCGATACTTTTTAAAAATAGCCTTAGTATCCAAATAACAAACTAATCCCATTCACACAAGAATTCACAATATAACATGATTTTTAAATCTCACTGTCATGAATTTACATGCCAGATGGAAGGAATTTAATATTTAATTCTCATAAATTAATCTAGAAACATCCACTCAATATAATCAAAAAATTTTTTTTTGCACAATACATGCGACTAAAACTGATATTTAGTATAAAAATATTGACCAAGGGTAGACAATAGCACAAAATTTAGACGATTTAGATGCTCTTATTACATGATTGTCCAAAAAAAGAGCATTTAAATCATCTTGCGAGTGGGTTTTTCTGGAACGCGGTCGATTGGAACGTTGTATTTGCAGTGAATTTGAACTCCATATCGGCAGGAAAAACACTGCTGGTTCGTATGGGGCCCACATCACATTTTCGCAATGTAAAATTAGATTAAAGCCATCCCAAGAAGCAAGATTATATGTAAAATACACGACTTACCTTTTGTTTTGTCCCGTTCTTGCGATCCGTCACATTGTAGGCGTCGAGGGCGTTAGAAGTCACTTTTTATTTTTATCTAATTATTAAACTGCCTCGCGATTTAAAAAAAAAAACGGGAAAGAAACTCCGGTCGATTTTCCTTCAGCTGCTAGTAGCCCGAGGAAATCCGCCTCTTACAGGCAGTAGAAAACTGGATTTTAATCCCGCACACCCCCCCCCAAAAGTGCCAAAGTTGCGCACAGGGCCAGTGGCAGAACAGCAGCGCCGCTGAAGGTAGGTTTTGTAACATCGCTACTAATGGGAGTTATCTACAGGCCCTCAAGCAGTACCCTGGATATAGGGTGCAAGTTGAATCAAGAGTTAAAATTGGCATGTAGTAAAGGTAATGCTATGTTATTATGGGAGATTTCAACATGCAGGAAGACTGGGATAATCAGATTGGTACTGGACCCCAAGAAAGGGAGTTTGTGGAGTGTCTCCGAGATGGATTCTTAGAGCAGCTTGTATTGGAGCCTACCAGGGAAAAGGCAATTCTGGATTTAGTATTGTGTCATGAACCGGATCTTATTAAAGAACTTGAGGTTAAGGAGCCATTAGGAGGTAGTGACCATAATATAATAAGTTTTAATCTACAATTTGAGAGGGAGAAGGGTAAATCGGATGTGTCAGTATTACAATTGAGCAAAGGGGACTATGGAGCCATGAGGGAGGAGCTGGCCAAAGTTGACTGGAAAGATACCCTAGCAGGGATGACAGTGGAACAACAAGGCCAGGTATTTCTGGGAATAATACAGAAGGTGCAGGAGCAGTTCATTCCAATGAGGAAGAAAAATTCCAAGTTGAGTAAGAGGCGACTGTGGCTGACAGTGGTGTCAGAAAAAGGGAAGAACTATTACATAGCAAAGATGAATTCGAATCCAGAGGATTGGGTAACTTTTAAAGAGCAACGGAAGATAACAAAAAAGGCAATACGAGGGAAAAAAGATGAGGTACGAAGGTGTTAGCCAAGAATATAAAGTAAGATAGTAAAAGCTTCTTTAGGTATGTGAAGAGGAAAAAAATAGTTGAGACAAATGTCTGTCCCTTGACGACAGAAATAGGCAAATTTATTATGGGGAACAAGGAAATGGCAGACGAGTTGAACAGGTACTTTGGATCTGTCTTCACTAAGGAAAACACAAACAATATCCCAGATGTACTAGTGGACAGAGGACCTAGGGTGATGGAGGAACTGAAGGAAGTTCACATGGCAGGAAATGGTGGATTCATGCTTGATTAATCTTCTGGAATTTTTTGAGGATGTAACTGGGGAAATGGACAAGGGAGTGGCAGTGGATACAGTGTACCTGGACTTTCAGAAAGCCTTTGATAAGGTCCCATATAGGAGATTAGTGGGCAAAATTAGAGCACTCTAGCAATATGTATAATCTGAATAGTGTCAGGTTAGGAAAATGGGAAGTATGAGATCTAAGGGTCCTTGTACATCAGTGACTGAAAGTAAGCACATGCAGGTGCAGCAGGCAGTGAGGTTGGTCTTCAAAGCAAGAGTAGTTGAGTTTAGGAGCAAGGAGGTCCTACTGCAGTTGTACAGGGCCCTAGGTAGACCACACCTGGAGTATTGTGTGCAGTTTTGGTCTCCAAATTTGAGGAAGGACATTCTTGCTATTGAGGGAGTGCAGCATAGGTTCACCAGGTTAATTCCCAGGATGGCGGGACTGACATATGATGAAAGAATGGGTTGTCTGGGCCTATATACTCTGGAGTTTAGAAGGGTCACAGGGGATCTTATGGAAACATACAATTATTAAGGGATTTGACTGGCTAGATGCAGGAAACATGTTCCCAGTGTTCGGGGAGTCCAGAACCAGAGGCCACAGTTTAAGAATAAGGGCTTGGTCATTTAGAATTGAGATAGGGGAAAAAACTTTTTCACCCAGAGAGTTGTGAATCTGTGGAATTCTCTGCCACAAAAGCCAGTGGAGGCCAATTCAATGGAAGTTTTCAAGAAAGAGATTTAGCTCTTAGGGCTAACGGAATCAAGGGATATGGGGGAAAGCTGCCAGAGGAGGGAGTTGAGGCTGGGACTATCCCAATGTTTAAGAAACAGTTAAACAGGTACATGGATAGGACAAGTTTGGAGGGATATGGACCAAATGCACGCAGGTGGGACTAGCGTAGCGGGGACATATTGGTCGGTGTGGGGAAGTTGGGCCGAAGGACCTGTTTACACACTGTATCACTCTATAATTCTAACACAAAGTACTGCAGTAACTCAGCAGGTCAGGCAGCATCTGTGGAGAACATAGATAGGTGATGTTTCACAGAGTGCTGGAGTATCTCAGCGGGTCAGGCAACATCTGTGGAGAACATAGGATAGGTGACGTTTCACAGAGTGCTGGAGTATCTCAGCGGGTCAGGCAACATCTGTGGAGAACATGGATAGGTGATGTTTCACAGAGTGCTGGAGTAACTCAGCGGGTCAGGCAACATCTGTGGAGAACATGGATAGGTGACATTTCGGGTTGGGACCCTTCTTCAGACCGACATATGTTAACAGATGAGGGGGTGATTGGCAGATGTGTAGAGTAAGTGACAGAGGTGAGAGAAAATAAGGAGAGAGGAATGTATATGTGCAGCTTTAAGGGACATTTCAGGTAGCATTTGGAGTATTGCATACAGTTCTGGTCACTCCACTACAGGACTGATGTGGAGGCTTTGGGAAAGGTGCAGAGATGGTTAACCAGATTTGTTAAAAATTAGGAACTGCAGACGCTTGTTTACAAATAAAAGGACACAAAATGCTGGAGTGACTCAGCGGGACAGGCAGCATCTCTGGAGAGAAGGAATGGTGACGTTTTGGGTTGAGACTGAACAGGGTCTCAACCCGAAATGTTACCCATTCCTTCCAGCATCTTGTGTCTACCTGAACAGTGCCTATCCACGCCACGGTGTGGGTGCGCTGGTACTCCTGCAGGCTGGTGGAGAGGGTGAAGCACTTGTCACAGTTGCTGCAGGTGAAGGGCAGCTCCCCAGTGTACAGGTGCCTGTGCAACTTCTGGTGCATGGATGACTTGAAGCCTTTGCCGCAGTCGGAGCAGGCGAAGGGCCGCTCACCGCTATGCACCCGCCGGTGATACAGCAGCCACGACAACCAGGCAAAGCTCTTGCTGCAGGTGGAGCAGCCATTGGGCTTCTCGCCTGTGTGCACTCGCCGCTGGGCCTTCAGCACCTGCGCCATTTTGAAGCTCTTGCCGCACTCCGAGCAGTCGAAGAGGCGTTCTCCCGTGTGCACCCGCCGGTGGGTCTCCAAAAGGCTCAGGTGCTGCCAGGCCCTACCACACACGTCGCACTCATAATTCTTCACCTTGTTATGCCCCGCCATGTGGTCCTCCATCATAGCCCAGCCCCTCGAAGCTTAGCCCGCACACTGAGCAGATGATGGGGGGCTCATCGCCGTCCTGGCTGCCCTCAATGGCCACTCTCATCTCTGTCTATCCATCCACTCCTCCTAAACCCAGGAGGGGAACAGAGGGTTAACTAGGTGGCAAACAGGACATTACTGGTGCGTGAAAGGAGGGGTGAGCTGGGGGGCGCTGCACAGTGGGCTCCCGCAGCCAGGGTGGCACTGCACTCGGAGGACCAGAGATGCTGCAACGCGGACTCGCGCCGCCAGGGGGCGCTACAATCGGAGAACCAGAGGGTGCCCAGACCTGACATTCACCCCCATACCTCGGATCGCCGGCTACAGGGAAGGGAGGAGGGAGTGGGGAAAGGACGCTGGGTCGAGCGAAAGCAGCAGCGGCTGTTCCCACCTGAGCTCCCGGCGCTGAGCGGCGGCCTCGTCCAGTCGGCGCGCCTCACGTGACCGACGACCAGGTCCGCCCCTCCCTCCCCTCCACTGACGGGAAGTGTCAGCGGCCAATGGGAGCAGGTCCTGCCTCACGCAGGTTGATGTCACAGACCAGGTACCACCCTCTCCGCTCCTGCCGCAGGTGATCCGTAGACCCATCCCTCGGGCAGACAGCGCCCTCCGCCGATCAGAGCCACGCATTGCCACGGCGCAGTCGGCTCTTACACTACGGGGGGGGGGAGCGTGCAAGCTCCACACAGTCAGCGTTGGTGGTTGTTCTTCCCGGAGACTGACCCTTTGGCCCTTCTCGTCCGTGCTACCCTGGGCTTCCCGCAACACAATCTTGCACTGCTCTGCACTAGATATTGCAATTGTTGCGTTTGTGATCACCGTATGTACACTGTTTGCTCTGACGGCTGTGTGTGAACGGGCGATTTCCCCCCCACCCCTCCTCTCCCCACCCCCCTGAACCCCTCACCCAGAGCTTCACCGCTCCAGCAACCTGCTGTTGCACCAGCGCACCCACACCGGCGAGCGTCCCTTCACCTGCGCCCAGTGCGGCAAGAGCTTCACCCGCTCCAGCAAACTGCTGGTGCACCAGCGCACCCACACTGACGAGCGCCCCTTCACCTGCAGTGACTGCGGCAAGGGCTTCATCAGCTCCACCAGGCTGCTGGAGCACCAGCGGGTGCACGCGGGCGAGTGTCCCGTCCCCAGCCTGGTGTGTGGAGAGCGCTTTTCCATGGCCACCCACGCCCTGTCTCAACAGCGCGTGCACACCAGTGGCCAGCCCTACGACTGCCCATTCTGCAGTGAGGTGTTCGATAGCTCGCGGGGGTTGCGGCAGCACTGGCGGCCCACGCTGGCGAGCGGCTGCTCCCACTGCGGCAAACATTTCAAGAACGCACGGAGGCTGCGGGAGCACCAGTGGATACACACTGGAGAGACCGTTGGTGTGAGCTGAGTGTGGCAAGGCTGTCACAGCACCGGCTTACTCTCAGCGGTGAGCGTCCATTCCCCCTGCCCGTCCTGTGTTAAGGGCTTCACCCACATTGACCACCTGCTGGAGCACTGGCCAGCACCCCTTCACCTGCCCGCTCTGTTGCAAGGCCTTTGCCCACTCCTCCAGCCTGCTGGTACATTGCAACATGGATAGATAGGCGCTGTTTAGGTAGACACCGAATGTTGGATGGAATGGGTACCATTCGGGTCGAGACCCTCTTCAGTCTCGACACCCATTCCTTCTCTCCAGAGATGCAAGTTGGGCTAGAGAGCCTTTTTTCTGTGCTGGGTGACTAGTGTAGATGGGGCATGTTGGCCGGTGTGGGCAACTTGAGCTGAAGGGCCTGTTTCCATGACTCTGACTGGTGTCGCCGCGAGGGGGTGGCGACCCCGGCGTCGGGAGTCGGCGACCGCACCGTGACCCCACTCCTGCTCCTCTTGGTCTTCCTGACCTTGGCGACCATCTTGGCCGGAGCTTGGACTCAACTCAAGATCCCCCTAGAGTGAGTGGAGGGGTGGTGGCGCGGAGCGAGTGGGAGGAGGGACTAGGCTGAGGGACAGAGAGTAGGAGGGAGAGATAAGATAAGATAAGATGCATTTATTTGTCACATGTGCCAATGGGCACAGCAAAATTAAATCACCATACAGCCATACAGTAAAAATAAAGAACACAACATGGAGTAGATAGGATTCAACATAAAACATCCCCCCACAGCAGGATCAACGTTTCCTACTGTGAGGGAAGGCACCAAAGTCAGTCTTCCCCTGATGTTCCCCAATGTTCCCTTGTTGTCGGGGCCTCCCCGAGTCCCCTGCAGTCGCCGCTACGGGCGGCCCGATGTTCAGGCCCGCTCGGCGGGGTGATGTAAGTCCGACGTCGGGGCTGGAGGACGTCCTCAGCGGCCTGGACCCCGAGTCAGCCCCCTCCTACCGGAGTCCGCGGCTCCCAAAGTCCACTGGCCACGCCGGGCGGAGATGCAACGTTGGAGGCCCTCGGCAAAGGGCCCCGGGACTCCACGATGACCGTCAGCGCTGCCCGCGTTGGGAGTTCTCCAAACCAGAGCTCCACGATGTTGGAGCAGCGGCCCAACGCTCCGGAGCTCCAAACGGCGACCCTAGAGGAGGGGGAGAGGAGGGAGGGGGAGACTCGCTCAGCGATTACTCGAGTCTGGGGGGGCTGGACCTGAGGGCGAGGGAGAGGGGCTGGCGATATGAGAGGATGGAGTCTCCCCCTCACCTTCCTCATACTTGAGGGTCAGTTGCGTGAGAGGTGTCCACAACTCTGCGATTTCTCGTGGGTCTTGGACGGAGCTGTTCCCAAACCGTGCTGGGATGCATCCCGATAAACTGATTTCCACAGCGCATCTGTAGAAGTTGGTGGGAGTTGTAGGGGACATGCTGAACTTCCATGGTCTCGACCTGAAACATCGCCCAGTCCTTCTCTCCACAGATGCTGCCTGACCCGCTGCGTTACTCCAGCGCTCTATGAAATGTCACCTATCCATGTTCTCCACAGATGCTGCCTGACCCGCTGAGTTACTCCAGCACTCTGTGAAACGTCACCTATCCATGTTCTCCACAGATGCTGCCTGACCCGCTGAGTTACTCCAGCACTCTGTGAAACGTCACCTATCCATGTTCTCCACAGATGCTGCCTGACCCACTGAGACTATCTTCCGTTCATCCCTAACTTTGTCAAGTTACGGGAGGGAATTGGGCGGTGTGTGGGGTAGAGATTGGACAGTTTATGGGGGAGAGTGAAATGGGACGGTGGGGTAGACATTGGGCAGTGTGGGAGACAGTACAGTTTATGGGGGAGACGGAGATGAGACACCTGGAGCCAACAGTCTCTACCCCAACCTCAACGTCACCACAAACTAGAACGTTAACTTCAGAAACGGGAAGTCAGGCAACATATGGCATCTCACGTTATAAACACACAGAGACAGAGTCCACCCCTCACCCCCACCCACCCACAGACAGTCTCCACCCCTCACCCCCACCCACCCACAGACTCCACCGCTGAACCCCACCCACAGAGAGACTCCACCCCCCTCCCACAGACGGGACAGCAGGGAGTGATGGAGGCTGAGGAATGGCCTCAGTGACCTCCTCCCCACCTCCCTCTCTCCCCATCTCTCTCTCCTCCTCTGTCTTCCCCCCTCTCTCCCTTCTATCTCCCCCCTCTCTCTTTCCCCCCCCAATGCTCAGGGTAGAGACAGGGAGTC
This sequence comes from Okamejei kenojei, assembly GCA_035221665.1. Lineage (NCBI taxonomy): Eukaryota > Metazoa > Chordata > Chondrichthyes > Rajiformes > Rajidae > Okamejei > Okamejei kenojei. Next base: position 4,020,345 of record CM069135.1, read on the forward strand.
TTCCTTTGTGTCTGATGTAGATCTACATCTCCAGGTCAGGAGGTCGGTGAGACTATAGCGTTCTCCTGAATTGTGTTTGCTTCTTTGATTAATTGTGCTGACTTTTCCTTTCAATTGTTGTCATTTGAAGTGTCCTGGGTTTTTAATGATTTTTTTTTGGTGCAACTGAAATTGTGCAGTTTCTGTGCTGTACCTCAGAACTAAAAGGGTGTTTCCACTAATGGGAGAGTCTCGGACCAGAGGGCACAGTGCCAGAATAAAAGGATGTATCTTCATTAAAGCGGTGATGCCCTAACCTTAACACAACTGAAATTGAATCTGGCTGATGTAAAATGTAGAAACAAGGAACTGCAGATGTTGGTTTTTACCAAAGATAGACACATTCACACAGACAGTGGAGAGATGTGAATCTGTGGAATTCTCTGCCACAGAAGGTAGTTGAGGCCAGTTCATTGGCTATATATAAGAGGGTGTTAGATGTGGCCCTTGTGGCTAAATCGGGGTATGGAGAGAAGGCAGGTACGGGATGCTGAGTTGGATGATCAGCCATGATCATATTGAATGGCGGTTCAGGCTCGAAGGGCCGAATGGCCTACTCCTGCACCTATTTTCTATGTGTTAAAGAAGGAACTGCAGATGCTGGAGAATCGAGGGCACACAAAAGACTGGAGAAACTCAGCGGGTGCAGCAGCATCTAAGGAGCGAAGGAGATAGGCGACGTTTTGGGTCGAGACCCTTCTTCAGACCGGTCAGGGATCAGGGAAACGAGAGATATAGACGGTGATGTGGAGAGATAAAGAACAATGAATGAAAGATATGCAAAAAAGTATTGATGATAAAGGGAACAAGCCATTGTAAGCTGTTTGTGGTGTGAAAATGAGAAGCTGGTGCTACTAGGGTGGGGGGGAGGGAGATAGAGAGAGAGGGAATGCCAGGGCCCAAGGGCTGAGGGAGAGGTGGGAAGGGGAGGAGACAGCAAGGGTTAACAGAATTGAGAAAATTCAATGTTCAAGCCCAAAGGATGCAGACTCCCCAAGCGGAATATGAGGTGCTGTTCCTCCAACGAGGTCGGGTTGGTTAATGTGGACCGAGCAGAGGTGTTCGGCGAAACGATCGCCAAGCCTCCGCTTGGTCTCACCGATATAGATCAGCTGGCATCTGGAGCAGCGGATGCAGTAGATGAGGTTGGAGGAGGTGCAGGTGAACCTCTGTCGGACCTGGAAGGACTGCTTGGGTCCCTGAAAGGAGTGGAGGGGGGAGGTGAAGGGACAAGTATAGCATATCTTGCGGTTGCAAGGGAAAGTGCCCGGGGAAGGGGTATAGCGGGAGGGAAGGGAAGAATTGACAAGGAAGTTGCGGAGGGAGCGGTCTTTGTGGAAGCCAGACGGGGAGGGGAGATGGGAAGATGTGGCGAGTGGAGGGGTCGCCGTTGGAGGTGGCGAAACTGGCGGAGGACTATGTGTTGTATTTGCCGGCTGGTGGGTTGGAAGGTGAGGACCAGGGGGACTCTGCCCTGTTTGCGAATGGGGGAATGGGGCGAGAGGGCAGTGTTGCGGGGTATGGAGGAGACCCTGGTGTGAGCCTCATCTATAGTGGGGGAGGGGAATCCCCGTTCTCTGAAGAATGAGGCCATTTGTGATGACCTGGTGTGGAACACCTCATCCTGCAGATGCGGCGTAGACGGGGAATTGGGAATAGGGGATGGAGTCCTTACAGGAAGCAGGGTGAGAGGAAGAGTAGTCCAGGTAGCTGTGGGAGTCAGTTGGTTTGTAGTGGATGTCGGTCAGGAGTGTATCACCTGCAATAGAGATGGTGAGGTCAAGGAATGGTAGGGAAATGTCGGAAATGGTCCAAGTGTATTTGAGTGCCGGATGGAAGTTGGTGGTGAAATGGATGAAGTCAGTCAGTTGTGTGTGGGTTCAGGAGGTGACACCAAAGCAGTCATCGATGTAACGGAGGTAGAGGTCGGGGATGGGGCCCTGGTACGTCGAGAACAAGGATTGTTCGACGTACCCGACAAAGAGGCAAGTGTAGCTGGGGCCTATGCGTGTGCCCATAGCTACGCCTTGTGTTTGGAGGAAATGGGAGGTCAAAAGAGAAGTTATTGAGGGTAACGACCAGCTCCGCTAGGCGGAGGAGGGTGTCAGTGGACGGGTATGGGTTGCTCCTCTGGTCGAGGAAGAACCGGAGGGCTTTGAGACCGTCCTGGTGGGGGATGGAGGTGTAGAGTGACTGGACGTCCATGGTAAAGATGAGAGGATGGGGGCCTGGAGAATGGAATGCGCGGAGCCGACGGAGAGTGTCTGAGGTGTCTTGAACATAGGTGGGGAGGGATTTAACAAAGGGGGATAGGATGGAGTTCAGGTATGTGGAAATGTGTTCGGAGGGGCACGAACAGGCAGAGACAATGGGTCTGCCAGGGCAGTCGGGTTTGTGGATTTTGGGGAGAAGGTAAAATCGGGCCGTGCGGGGCTGGGAAACGATGAGGTTGGAGGCTTGAGGGGGTAGGGAGCCGGAGCTGATGAAGTCGGTTATGGTGCTCGAGATGGTGGCCTGGTGTTCGTCAGTGGGGTCATGGTCCAGGGGTAAGTAGGAGGAGGTGTCCGAGAGTTGGCGCATGGCCTCTGCTTTGTAGAGATCGACGCGCCAGACTACCACGGCACCTCCCTTGTCGGCGGGTTTGATAACCCAGTCTGGGTTGTTACGGAGTGAGTCGATGGCAGTACGTTCGGGGGTGGAGAAGTCGAGGCGGTTGATGTCCCGAAGGCAGTTCTGGATAAATAGTTCTAGAGCCGGAAGGCTACGAGGGGGGGTCCAAGTGGAGGGGTTACGTTGGAGACAGGAAAAGGGATCATCAGTGGGGGGCGAGGGCTTCTTCCCGTGGAAGAACGCTGTGAGGCGGAGGCGACGGTAGAAGAGCTCCAAGTCGTGGTGGGCGCGGAACTCATTGAGGTGGGGACGGAGGGGGACAAAGGTAAGACCTCTGCTGAGGACCGACCTTTCAGTGTCGGAGAGGGGGAGGTCCGGGGGTATGGTGAACACGCGCAAGGATGGGGGTTGTGACCGGAGGAAGGCAGGTGAGTGCACTGAGGACGGAGCGTTGTGTGGTGGGGGGGTGGAGGGTGGTCAGGGGGTGGGGGGGTATGGGGGCTGTGGTGTGGGTGGGGAAGAGCAGGGGTTACATGATAGGATGGGGAAGACCCAGTGGAATAGCCACTAAGGTTACTGGGGCTGGGGAGACGGGCACCAGGACCCAGTGCCGTTAAAGACAGAGTGGTGGGAGGAGTTAGCAACGTGGAGGCTTCAGGCCCACTGCAGAGTCCGTAGCAACGTGGAGGCTACTATTTTCTATGGTCTCTGTTTCTATTGCTGGAGTAACTCTGGGTCGGGCAGCATCTCTGGACAAACAAGAGATTTTGGGATGGAACAGAAGACTTCTTACCCAAAATATCAAATATGTTCCTCCAGAAATGCTGCCTGACCCGCTGAGTTACTCCAGCGCTCTGTGTCTATCTGTGGTACAATGTTGATCAGTGATAATTATTAATGATTAAAGCACAATGTGGGACAAGGAGGTGGAACAGATGCAGATATAATGTAGAATATTGGGCTGAAGGGGCCTGAGGGGCATTTTTAGTGTGAACCCAGTTATTTCGGACAATTTGTCTGCTGTGGATTGGAGTACAAGTCAAACCAGTACGTTGTCCACATATCAGACGGGCCTGCAGTGTGGTGGATCATCACAAGGTGGGAGTGTTGTCCACAAGTGTTTAAGAATCAGGGGTAAGCCATTTAGAACAGAGACGAGGAAATCTGTACCGTACATCCCCTCGCACCTCCCATATCATAAATTGCATGTTCAAACATGTTCATGGTAATGAGCAATTTCTTGACCAGGGGTGTGTTGTAATATTCATTTATTCTATTAAGCATGCTCAGTTGCTCATGACCTACCCTAGTTTTACTCGCCTCCTAGTGAACCCTCTCAGTTCTCCTATATCAGTACTAAAGCTAAGCTATAGTGACAAGGGTCCCATCTATCACTCCATTCCACTGATAGGGATTTCTATACATCACTCCCTTCTACTGCTATACAATGCTATTACTTCTTACTCAAGGACTCAAGGATGGGTCTGGCAACCTTCAGACACAGCTGTGTCAGAATCCTCTCTCCAGCCCCTCTCAGTTCGGATTCTCTTTAAAACTCCTTACTTTAATGGGGTTTAATCACTTTATCCCTCACAATCCTCCCTTTTTCTTTTTCTACGCATACACTGATTAAACCCTCATTTCAAGTTCCCTCAACTCGAACTGACGTAACATTGTCCTAACCTTCTCTTCCTGTAAATCATGAACCTCCCCTGGCCGCATTATCATTATTCTCTGTATTTCCCCTCTCTCTCCCATAGGCATGACTACCGCCTGCATCTGACTTATACTTCTGGTAATAAGTTCCCTAAAACAAGGGATACAACAGGGGATAAAGATCAGTCCAGCCACTGCACATAGAAACACGAATCCCACCGTTCTCCGCCATGTTCCTCCGAGGATGGAATCCCACCATTGGGTTCCCATAATCGAATTCCACTTTTGTATTGGAACATGTGCCAACTTACGGATCCCTTCTGATATGTCCATCACTGCCTGTCCATTATCATCGATGTTCAAACAGCAATCAGAGAGGTTGAATTTCCTGCATACCCCTCCTTCTTCTGCCAGGAGGTAATCTAGGGCTAACCTGTTCTGGTATTTCGCTGCTCTCATCTGTGTCTGCTGCTTTGCCAGCATCTCCAGTGCCCCCGCAGTTTGGTTGGTAATTACCTCCAGTACTGCCTGAAGCCTTATGATCCAGTTTAACATGTATACTGGTGTTCGGTAGCCCCAGGATCCATCCTGTGCCCAAGTGGCAGGTCCGTAGTATGAGATAATTCTTGCTGGTGGCCATTCATCATCTTCCCATTCTCCAATGTCTATTTTCCTCTTTTTCCGATATAGGTCATCAAATACAGGTGTTCCTAACGACCGGCCTTCTTTGGTGTTTAACAGGAAAAATCCAGGTTGTACCAGTCCAATAAAACAAGTCCCACTCCAATTCATCGGTAACACCGAGTATGCCTTGTATCCGCATATCCATAACAGTCCTTCAGGGGCCGGTCCACTAGAGGCAACCTTGTTCCATATATCTCGCAATACTGGGATCCCCTGATAAGGGTTATTCCCGGTGCAGTTCCATAGTCCAGCCGATTCCACTCCATCGATCTCCATCCGGATAGCACAGTTTTTCCCATATTTCTTAGTTAGATACCATTTAGGCTCCTCTGGCCACCACACTCGGGACTGATTTGGCCACTGGGTGACGATGCGCTGGCAGGGGCTGCTGCCTACTAGGACGGCATCCTTTGCCCAGGGCCTAGCGATACACTCCGTCCCGATCGGAGCGTCTGTCAGGACCCATACCTGGGGATCTCGGTCTTGTCCAACTGTCAGGTTCCACCCCATCAGGTCCCATACTTCAACAATGGATCCCCTCCACGGCCAACGTGAACTCATCAGTGGTCCGCCACAGACCCAGCAGTTAGTCACATTCAGGATTCCAGCTATCCGGAGGGCCAAGTCCACAAACAGGTTTTTTTTTTGTTTTTTTTTCTCCTTCAGGGATCTCAATCTGCTTCTTTATTTCTTCGTACAGTGTCTGGTGCAATTGAGGCTGAGTAGGTGAGGGAGGGGGAGGCTTAATGACTACTACTTTTGTAAACTCTTTTATTACTTCCTCTTTCATCTTATCTATTGCCCATTTTACGATCTGAAAAGGGAAACCTAACTGTCCTGCCTTGGTTACACAAACCCATCTCTCTCCCCTTGGGCAGGTAACGGGCCCAAACTTCCCTATATACCCCCTATTGCCTACCATCAAATACTCCTTTCCCCCCTCTTCACAAATTGTTCTAGTCCTCACATTATAGCATGCTCCGTTCACATGGGAATGATAGGTAAATGATCTGGTCGTCCGCCCTCCATATCTGATAGGATGATAACATTTATCACAATTATTAACACTTTTTACCACAATTATATACAAAGCAAACAATACCACGACTGCTCCTTTCATACTGTCAGTTATACATTCAATGCTTTTTTTTAAAAATTACTGTTAGGGGTTTGCTTCCTGGCTTCACCATCCACTGTTCCTCCTCATCAGGAACGGGTGGATCGACGGGTCCTTTAACCCGGATCGCGTGGGTCCACCCTTTTTCTTTTGTTCGTATTGCTGTCTCGGTTGTCAGTAATACTTGGTACGGTCCGGTCCACCTGGGCTGGAGTTTCTCCTCCTTCCAATTCTTGACCAGTACCCAGTCGCCGGCCTTTACAGCATGTATCGGAAAGTCGAGTGGTGGGCTTTGAGCCAATAGTCCTTTAGCTTTTAATTCTGTAAGGGAACGAGATACTGCCAGTAAATAGTTCCTTAAGAATACATCACTGCCCTCTATGGTGGGTATTCCTTCTATCTTTCCCAAATAAGGTAACCCAAACAACATTTCATAGGGGGACACTGCTAACTTTGCATGGGGTCTCCGTTGCTTTTCTCAAAGCCTTTCTGTTTCCCTACTGCTCCAAACATGTGCCAGACTCCATGTACATATGCTGCTCTTAAAGCCTTAATTTTGCCAATTGAGCTAAGCAAGATTGTAGGCTAGCTTCCAATTTGATCCTGCGCTATAGCTTTTACTTCTTTAGATATTACTCGCCCAAAATATTCTACCTGCTGCTGACAAAACAAAAACTTCTTCCTTGATACATCATGACCTCCTGTGCCACCTTTTCCAAGATAATTACAATGTCTCTCTCTCACATTGCTCCTCACTTGTGGAACAAACCAACAAATCATTCACATGCTATATCAACACCTTCCAAATCTGCCTACAACATCTGATTAAAAACACGGCGCTAGTATTTAAAACGCTGCCGCATCCTAGCCTAGGTGTATTTAATACCTCTTCTTAATGTTCTTGCCATAGCTATGTTCACCATTATCTTAATATTATTATTATCATTATTATTATTATTATTATTATTATTTCCTGATTATCGTACCTGTTCACATCCCCAACACACCTTATCCATTACCTATCTTCTTACTAGCCTTGTCTGGGCTTAGATCCAGATTTATTGCACTCCCGATAGGGCATTTGAGAAAACACTCTCCCAAATATATTTATTATTGGCATGGAATCTCTGGCCCCTGTTTGGCTCTGTCATAGGACTCACTGTGTGTCGTTGCATCACTTATTTCAGACTTTTCAACCAGGTCTGTTGTTACTGACAACATTGTCTTTCCTTTTTCACGCTCTTTATTTCTAAAGCAGTCTCATCAATTTATCCCTCTGCTTCCCACTTTAATCCTTTCTGATCTGCCTTTTTTTCTCATTCTAAACTCAATGTCTTACTTCTCAGATAGTTTATCTTCCTTTGCAAATTTATTCACCTTCCTTTTAAAATCTTCCACTGACTTCTCGATCCTCATATTTTACCACCACCCCTTCTACCTCGGGTAATGTCATCACTTTCCCTTCTCCCCCTGAGATTCTAACTTGTTTTTTTCACCCAATCTCATTCCTTCCGGTACCTTAGTTACACTCGATCTCTCTGCTCCCGAATCTACCATAAATATCATATCCTCTCCCTGGGGTCCTAATCTCACGTTTACCAGAGGTTCCCGTGTGTATCCCATACACCCCAGGGAGCGGAACCCCTGACTTCCCTATTCTTCCTCCATGAGTGCGTACGACTGCACCTCCCGTCGTAGCTTGGGACATTCCCTCCTGAAATGACCCTCCTCGTTACAATAGTAACACCAGGATGGCCCCGTGTACCACCCTCCTGATCCTTGTTCCTTGTTTTCCCGGGGACCCCTACTTCGGTCCCCCCATTCACCTCTTCCTCGTCCTCCAATACTACCGCTTCCCCTTTCCCGGTCTCCATGAGCACCCGGCCTTCTATCACCTTCGATTTCCCCCTTCTGTACTCCTTGCTGTACTGCTTGCAACATCATTTTTGCCTTTCCCTTCTGCTTCTCCTCATCCCGTCTTACATATACCTTTTGAGCCTCTGTTAACAATTGATTCAATGGTTTTTCATTCCAATCTTCCAATTTTTCCAATTTCTTTCTAATATCTGGCCATGATTTTGTTACAAAATTAACCTTTAGCAACTGCTGACCTGCGTCTGAATCAGGGTCTATCCCCGAATACTGCTGGACATTCCTCCTTAACCTTTGTAAGAACACTGTCGGAGGTTCATCCTTGTTCTGCTGATTCTCAAAAGCCCGTTCGAAATTCTGTCCCTTGGGAACGGCTTCTCTGATTCCCTTGATTATTATCTCCCTGAGACCTCTCATACTTCTTCTGTTTGGTTACTCCAATCCGGCGCAGTAATGGGATATTTTACTGCTCCCGCTTGAGCCTGTAACCCCTTCTCCTGCCTGTCTGACCATCTGTCTTTCTTCTGAAGTAAACAAACTTCCCCTTATTGACATCATTGTCTGCCAACTCCTTTTTTTTTTTTTTTCCCTGGGCCCCATTAATTTATTACCCTTCTCCAACCAGAATGTTTATCTAAACAAACCATAAAAGCTGCTTGTTGTTCAGCAATTAACTTATTTCTAATTTTGTTCAAACCATTCCCCCTACGATTCCCAAATTCCAATTCCTAGTTTAAATACATACGACTAACAATTTTCCAAATTAACTTTACTGAAAAGAAATCTATAGAAGCCAAGCAACCTACATTTTCCAACTTCCCCTTTTTAAGTTGCGATGATACAATGCGTTGTCCGTTACCTTACAATAACCTCCCCCATTGCTTACAATTTCTTAAAGGAACACACACACATACCCTTACAGCATGTGGCCCACAGCAAACAAACCTATCACATATACAAGCTTCCTCATTCATACAAAACCGGTTTTTACACACACATCACATTAGTTCCATTCTTACTTCAATGAGATTGTTTGAAACAACTCAATATTTTTCATAAAAACATTTTTGGCCCTAGGAACTGATCTATTTGTTCAGCCAGTCCCAAGGGGTCTTTCAATAAACTTTTCATCTCCTTTTTAAAGTTCCTCACCTCCATACTGGTGAGAGGCACATTTACAAATCCCATCCCCCCGGTGTTTCCCCCTAACGGGACCTCCCTGAGGGGCTTCATTTGAACAGATCGGTTTACTCTCTGTTCCGCTGCCCTCGTTTGAGATCGCGTCCTCCGACTACTGCCTGGGACACCCGTCCCATCCTTGTCCTCACTTTTTATTTTCTCTTCCTTATCTGACTGGCTCTCTCTCCTTCACATTCTACTTTCTGTAATTCTCTATTATCTGTCTCTTCTGAGACGAGAGCGGACAGGTTTACTGCCGATCCACTCTGGCTTAGTGGGACCTCCTGGGCAGATGCAGCCGGCGCTGATGGGGATATATTTGGGGGCTGGGATTCATATTACCCCGGGTGTTTCCTTCACCCCATCCAACATTCGCCCCAACGGACTATCGGGCGGAATGTTAGGCTCCATATCAGTATGAGCCTCATCCAGGTTCCCCGGACCCTTACTTTTCCCGTTCCGGTTTCCCATCGTCTCGTTGGACTATTCCCGTCCGACAGACCCCGGTCGCCCAGGCAATACTTAATAGTCGCTTTTCTTACCTGGGTCCTGTGCACAAGAATCGCTCGACCGTCCCGTACGTATTTACCTTACACCCCCTCTTGCTTCCCGAGTCTTTTCAACCGAATATCACTCGCTCAAACTGCTGATGGCAAGCAAGGAGATCAGAGACTGCTGAAATCAGCAGGGTGCACCTTCCCCTCCTTCTTTGCCTCCACCAAGCAGCCGGAGTGGCGATCGCGGACGAGCCCCCAATTTGTGAGATACGCTTAGTGCTCACAATTAATGCTCAAAGACTAAATCCTGGAAGCAAGAGATTCTTTATTTTACGAGTCTGCAGACCGGGTGCCTCTCCAATTCGAGACACACCGAAGCCAAAGAAATCATCCCCCTTTATACACAGAATCTTACATTCAACCTCCCCTCTGGACCCTTCTCCAATCAGGGTCGGAGGTGCACAATCTGTAGGTACATCCCACCGTACATCCCCTCGCACCTCCCATATCATACATTGCATGTTCAAACATGTTCATGGTAATGAGCAATTTCTTGACCAGGGGTGTGTTGTATTATTCATTTATTCTATTAAGCATGCTCAGTTGCTCATGACCTACCCTAGTTTTACTCACCTCCTAGTGAACCCTCTCAGTTCTCCTATATCAGTACTAAAGCTAAGCTATAGTGACAAGGGTCCCATCTATCACTCCATTCCACTGATAGGGATCTCTCTACATAGAAACATAGAAACATAGAAATTAGGTGCAGGAGTAGGCCATTCAGCCCTTCGAGCCTGCACCGCCATTCAATATGATCATGGCTGATCATCCAACTCAGTATCCCGTACCTGCCTTCTCTCCATACCCTCTGATCCCCTTAGCCACAAGGGCCACATCCAACTCACTCTTAAATATAGCCAATGAACTGGCCTCAACTACCCTCTGTGGCAGAGAGTTCCAGAGACTCACCACTCTCTGTGTGAAAAAAGTCTTTCTCATCTCGGTCTTCAAGGATTTCCCCCTTATCCTTAAGCTGTGACCCCTTGTCCTGGACTTCCCCAACATCGGGAACACTCCCTTCTACTGCTATACAATGCTATTACTTCTTACTCAAGGACTCAAGGATGGGTCTGGCAACCTTCAGACACAGCTGTGTCAGAATCCTCTCTCCAGCCCCTCTCAGTTCGGATTCTCTTTAAAACTCCTTACTTTAATGGGGTTTAATCACTTTATCCCTCACAATGCTTTAAAGGGAGAGCTAGATAGAGCTCTTATAGCGGAGTTAGGGGCTATAGTGCCGGATTTAGATGAAGAGAGGCCCTAGGCTATTCCACTTGTGAGGCCCCTTCCAATCCCCAACCCCCACGACTGGAGGACGATGGAAGAGCGTTTTAAATAATTTGAGTAAAGCCAAGGATGATGACGGGTGTTTAAAATTCAACAATTCGCAATTCCTTCTCTAAAGGACATAAAATGGTATTGTAAAATGTCGTAGTGATTGAAAAATAAAAAGCATCAATGTTAAATTTACCACTGTGAAAAACTTTTGCTATAACCGAACTTTGTAAACATTTTGTGGAATAAGCAGGAATTTTTAAGAAAATAAAATTGTAAGTTTACTGTTATATTAAAAAAAAAACCCAAAAAAACAAAAACAAAAAACGCAACAAAAATCGTGAGCTTAAAAAATGTTATTGCCATGGAAGTGTTAATAAGATGCCCATGGCAACCAGACAGTGACAGTGACACTTTGATCCCACAGTATGTTGTCATTAAACAGTTTTAAAATACATATTAAGAAATAAAGAAACTACAATCATCAAATACACTTTATTCTAGCCTTCCTCATTGCAAAATCGTCCAGAAGCTCATCAAAATTTGTTTGTCTAAGATTGTCTCTCTCAATGCACAGAATGCTCAGTGCAGACAGCCTCTCTTGAGACATTGTGGCCCTTAATTCATTTTTAATTCTTTTGTGTCTTGAAAAAGACCTCTCCCCCGAGCAGTTAGTGAACATTAAGCTCAGAAACAGCCGCAAGATTGGTTCCACGTTGGGGAAGGCAATCTGAATTGTTTCCTTGTATATAATTTGATGAAGGTCTGTATGAGACAGAGAGTGCTCTTCTGCAGACCTATGGCTTTGTCTCACGTACAAGTGAAAGTGAAAAAGTTCATCAGTAAATTTCAGGGAGGTTTTCGTCTGGTTGAATGCTAGCAGTTGGCTGGATAGCTCCACCACACTTGTGTTAGTATCAATGTATCTGCTTCACCGCTGGCACTTGTTGCCTCTGTCAGTGGCTGATCCAAGAAAGCAGTGATTGGTCTTAACTTCTTTACCGTATCATTTTCAAGTCTCTTTCTCTTGCGCTTGCTAGCACCACTTTCAAATCCTTTACTCATGCTCAGATTAGAATCTGAAAATAAAAAGTAAAATTAATCTTCAACAGTTATTAGAAAGGAAAACATGACGGGAGGTTCTCACAAAATGGGATCCACTTGAGTGAAGACATTTTTTTTTCTGTATAATATTAGGGAAATATTTCTTGAAGAATTGTTCCTTATTGACAATTATATTGCAAAATCTGAATCAAATCTGCTTCCAAAAACCGTTTAGAATAGAATAGAATGCCTTTTTATTGTCACTATACACATGTACAATGAGATTAAAAGCTGCTCCTACTCAGTGCAAAAACAAAAAGGGGGGGGGGGGGGGGGGGGAATAAGGTGCACAGTTTCTGCGGCACTATATACATATCTATAAAAGACAATGGATAAATAGAATGAATAAGTAGGATTCCTATATCCAGTATGGGTTATTGCACATATTGGAAATTACAGTTGCAGTACAAATTATAGCAGGCTGTGTGAGTTCAGGGAGATAATGGATTTTGGAAAGAAACTGTTCTTGAGTCTATTTGTTCTTGTGCTGATGCACCTATAGTGCCTCCCAGAGGGCAGCAGGTTGAACAGGCCAAATGCAGGATGGGAGCTGTCCTTGATAATGTTCTTTGTCCTGCTGAGGCAGCGGGAGGTGTAAATGTCCATCATAGAGGGGTATGCTTTTTCGGGTATGCTTTTTCATATCGTTAACAAAGATGTTACATGTAAGCTTAGTTTTATTACTAGCCCGACAGTGGCAGCCACAGCATTACACAGTAGGTTTCTAGCAATGATTACCAGCTACCCCTAGCAATGCTCCTTGCCAACTTCCTAGTTCAAATAGCTTTGCACTTTCCTACTTACCGCTGAGCTTTGACTTTTGAAGCCTGCAAGTATCCAAAGATGTTCCCTGCACCCGACATTGCTGCTTACTGGAGCACGTGTGAAAGTTTGCCGGACTCCGGTGCCACCAAATTGACATCAATGTTCAGCCGAGCGTGGCCAATGAGATAAGGGGCTGGAAAGCTGCGCTTTTAAAACCTTATTTATTGCCCGTGCGAGTGTCGAGTTATCGGCTTAAAACTATTATTCTGAAATGGAGGGCAAGGAAAATTATTGTTGGGTTGTTTAGAGACTACAGTGCGTTGTGACAGCATTTGTAAGAAAGGCCTATGACAGTGTCAAAAATATTATACACCTTAGCCGGAGGGCCCCTAGATTTTGAGGCCCTAGGCTTAGGCCTGCCAGGTCTGTGGGTAAATCAGGCAGACACTGTGCAGTCAAGTTCCGGTCACCAGTGAGTCAACTCTTATTCTGTGTCTGAGCACAAGATATCACACCAGCGAGCCTCGTGGGTTTGCTCCGGGCGCTCCGGTTTGTCTGACACTCTAAAGACGTGCGGGTTTGTGGTTTTGTGTCCATCCACCACTTTTTGCAATCTCTTTCGATCGTGTGCTTTAGCCGGAATATCAAGTCTCCAGAAAAATATCCCCATCGTTGTGTCCACAAAACCTCCCAGATTCTCTGGAATAGCAGGGAACCGTAATCAGCTACCATTCATAAATCAAAACAGTCCCTCTTTTCTGACCTCTGCTAAAGATCTAGAGTGGTGTTGTCAACGTGTTGCCCATGTACTGTAGGGCCATGTACTGTACAGCCCCCAGATTAAGAGATGGGGAAGTGCAACGAGAGATTGGGAGAAGGGGAAGTGCAATGATACCTGGGTGTGCTGGCTTCGGTAAGAGGAAGTGAGCCTCATGGCATCGTATATGCCACCTTTAGTCTCTGCATACGTCTTTAAATAGTTCGACCACAGGTGCGCAGTGTAGAGGGGTGTGCAATATGCTCTAAATAGCGACATCTTCACCACATCTGCACATGCACCAAATTTACTCCAGCGTGGGGCCCAATTGGGAGCTCTCACCCAGAGCCTCTGAATCGGCGCTACAAATCAACGAAATCAACCTCCAAAGATGTTTGATTTTTTCCCGTAATCGGCTTCCGTCTCCGTACTAGTATCTTTGCTCAGCTATGGCAGACAAAGATGGCAGAGACGAAGCCGGTTATGGAAATGGTGCTTACCCATGAATCGGCCCATGACCCTAGTACGCCTTTTTCGTCGAGTGGGCTATCTTGCTCGCTATAGGTCTTTGCAGTCAGCACCGCGGTGGAACCCATACTGCGCTCTGGCTGAGCCTACGTCGCTTGCTCGGGCTCAAGACACGCCCCCTTTTGAGGCAGATGTGATCGCGAGCAGTTTTAGAAACATAGTAACATCAGCCAAGCCTGCACCGCCATTCAATATGATCATTGATCATTCAACTCAGTATCCCGTGCCTTGATCCCTTTGCCACTAGGGCCACATCTAACTCCCTCTTAAATATAGCCAATGAACTGGCGTGGCAGAGAATTCCAGAGACTCGCCAGTCTCTGTGTGAAAAATGTTTTCCTCATCTCGGTCCTAAAGGGATGCCCGCAAGCACAAATTTAATATATTTGTATGGGTAGGTTACCTGGACTATGTGAGGACATGTAATGAAGGGGTTACATTGGTGACCAGGCACACGGTTATTGCTCCATGCAGTTTCTGAGGGGTTGCGCAATCAGAGGGGAGGCTCAGCTCCCGCTGCCTCACCTATCTAGTCATTACACATAAGTGCAACGAGATAACTTCCATCCGATGTCCTTAATCGACAAATGTAGGTTTAAATACCCTGAGAACAACGAACATTAGACCAGTAAACTCAACACAGACTAAAATGCTCCAGCAGGGCCGGTTCAGAGCTTGTTCCTGAGTCTGGATTGTAGTGTCTGCCGGAAGGGAGTAGTTCGAACAGTCCATTACAAGGGTGAGAGGAGTCTTTATGTATGCCCACTCCAAGGCTGGTAGCGGTGTTGCGCTCTGAACGTGCTGAAGAGCTCTGCCTCCGTGCGGCTGAGGAGATGCCATACGTTAGTTTGCTCTCTGTCGTGCAGCGGTAGAAGGTCGTCAGCAGCTGTTGGGGCAGACCAGTCCGTTTCAATGTTCTCAGGAAGAACAGTCGTTGCTGTGCCTTTTTGGCCAGTGCAGCAGTGTTGGTGGACCATGTGAGGTCCTCTGAGATGTGAGTGCCCAGAAACTTGAAGCTGGACACTCTCTCCACACTGTCCCCGTAGATGGAGATTGGGGCGTATTCCCCATTCTGCGACCTCCTGAAGTCGATAATCAGCTCCTTGGTCTTGGAGGTGTTTAGCGACAAGTTGTTCCGTGAGCACCAGTCCGCCAGGTTCTGCACCTCCGCTCTGTAGTTTGTTTCATCACCGTTGGTGATCAGCCCGATCACCGTTGTGTCGTCTGCAAACTTGACAATGGTGTTGTCAAATGCAGGGACACAGTCGTGGGTGAAGAGGGAGTAGAGCATGGGGCTCAGTACACAGCCCTGTGGTGTGCCGGTGCTCAGGGTGATAGTGGAGGACAGGTGCGGCCCCAGTCTCACTGCCTGCGGTCGCTCCGTCAGAAAGTTCAGGATCCAATCGCGCATAACATTGAGCTGTATCTCTCCCTGTATTTGCAGCAGAGCTGTGCAAATTCGGCGACTTTGACTATAAAAAATGATTAGATTCATAAAGAAATGACATTTATAACAGATCAGTGGAAACATCTTTATATTTATCTTATTTTATTATTATTTTTCATTACTTTTATTAACAGCTATTTTCATTGGGAGTATGACAGGTGAGGCTCTGCCTCCCCTGACCGCATGTCCCTGGTGTGCTTGCACATCAGTCACTGAAAGTATGCGTGCAGGTACAGCAGGCAGTGAAAAATGCCAATGGCATGTTGGCCTTCATTGCGAGAGGATTTGAGTTCAAGAGCAAGGAGATCCTACTGCAGTTGTACAGGGCCATGGTGAGACCGTACCTGGAGTATTGTGTGCAGTTTTGGTCTCCTAATTTGAGCAAGGACATATATTGAGGGAGCCCCCAGCACATGGCGGCGCTGATCACCTGCTGTGTCCCTGGTCACTGGGATCACTTCTGGGCTAGGGGTGACCTGTACAATAGGGACGGGTTACACCTTAACTGGAGGGGGACCAACGTTCTGGCAGGCAGGTTTGCTAGTGCTGTACATGTGGGTTTAAACTAAATAGTGGCGGGGAGGGGGATTGACAAATTGGGAGTATAAATATGGAGTTAAAAGGAAAACGAGTACAGGAAAAGTTACAAAAGACTCCTGAAGTAATGGGATGGAGAGTTTGAGAAGGGATAAGAGAGTAAGGTCGTCGCCAATAGTGACCTTTGTTCGAGGGGAGGTGAATACCGAAGTGTTGTTTATGAATGCACGAAGTATAAGAAATAAAGTGGGTGAGCTTGAGGCTCAGTTAGAAACTGGCAAGTATGATGTGGGAATTTCAAAGACATGGCTGCAAGAGGGCCAGGGCTGGGAACTGAATATTCAAGGGTATACATCCTATCGAAAAGACTGACAGCTGGGCAGAGCAGGTTGGGTAGCTCTGTTGGTGAGGAATGAAATTCAGTCCCTTGCAAGGGGTGACATAGAATCAGGAGATGCAGAGCCAGTACGGATAGAACTGAGGAATTGTCGGAGTAAAAAGACCCTAATGGTCCTTCTTCCTTCATTATTTTTCTTAATGGCATCACAATTTCAACATACTTCCCAATCTAGTCTGAACTATATCCTGCCATCTGCACTATAGCTTTTACTTCTTTAGATATTACTCGTCCAAAATATTCTACCTGCTGCTGACAAAACAACAACTTCTTCCTTAATATATTATGACCTCCTGTGCCATCTTTTCCAAGATAATTACAATGTCTCTCTCACATTGCTTCTCACTTGTGGAACAAACCAACAAATCATCCACATACTATATCATCACCTTCCAAATCTGCCTACAACATCTGATTAAAAACATGGGGCTAGTATTTAAAACCCTGCCGCATCCTAGCCTTGGTGTATGTAATACCTCTTCTTAATGTTCTTACCATAGCTATGTGCACCATAATCTTAATATTATTATTATTATTTCCTGATTATCGTACCTGTTCACATCCCCAACACACCTTATCCATTACCTATCTCCTTACTAGCCTTGTCTGGGCTTATATCCAGATTTATTTCACTCCTGATAGGGCATTTGAGGAAACACTCTCCCAAATACATTTATTATTGACAGGAATCTCTGGCCCCTGTTTGGCTCTGTCATAGGACTCACTGTGTGTCGGTGCATCACTTATTTCAGACTTTTCAACCAGGTCTGTTGTTACTGACAACATTGTCTTTTCTTTTTGAGCTCTCCGCTACATTCGCATCATTTTTCTCTGCACCTCTTCCTGCTGGTCTATAAGTCTTTTTCCTATCTTTGCGATATTTCTCAACCTCATTGACCAAATGATCACTGAATCAGGGGTGGGAAATAGATTACAATCCTACCACCTCCTCCAATCTAGACTTGACTTTAGGAGGAATGACATCCACCACAGTGGTTCAAAATATAGTGTTCATTAACTGGTTGCCTTCTATTTTTGTTCAGTTTCCAGTCTCCACCTTTTCAGCTTGTTCTCCAGATAGGCTGCTGGATTTTTGTCTGAGGGCCTGCCATACCCTCTGCCTGACTGTGTCAAACAGCATGCCATTGTTTATTGCATTGTTCACAGCATTTTTATACCAGCCATCTTCAGGAGTTCTGTCAGTTTAGTGGTTCATATCATTTTCACCAACAGTGCCTTCAAATCTCCCATAGCCAATAATTGTCCCCAAAGCCATAATCCATTTCCTGCCCCATCAGGAATATTGGGTAAGGTATTTCTTAGCCCTCTCAGTTTATGGGTGCCCCAAAGGTTAATCCGTATCTGGCCTGCTCTTATCTTTTTAAAGCAGTCTCATCAATTTATCCCTCTGCTTTCTACTTTAATCCTTTCTGATCTGCCTTCTTTCTCATTCTAAACTCAATTTCTTACTTCTTAGATAGTTTATCCTCCTTTGAAAATTTATTCACCTTCCTTTTAAAATCTTCCACTGACTTCTCGATTCTCATATTTTACCACCACCCCTTCTACCTCGGGGGCAGTCATCACTTTCCCCCCTCCCCCGAGATTCTGACTTGTTTTTCACCCAATCCAATTTCTTCTGGTACCTTAGTTCCACTTGATCTCTCCGCTCCCGAATTACCATAAATATCATATCCTCTCCCTGGGGTCCTAATTTCAAGTTTACCAGAGGTTCCCGTGTGTATCCCATACACCCTAGGGAGCAGGACCCCCGACTTCCCTATTCTTCCTCCATGGGTGTGTACGACTGCACCTCCCGTCGTAGCCTGGGACATTCCCTCTTGAAATGACCCTCCTCGTTACAATAGTAACACCGGGATGGCCCCGTGTACCACCCTCCTGATCCTTGTTCCTTGTTTTCTCGGGGACCCCAACTTCGGTCCCTCCATTCAGCTCTTCCTCTTCCTCTGTTTCAGCCTCTTCCCCTTTCCCGGTCTCCATGAGCACCCGGCCTTCTATCACCTTCATCTCCCTTCTTCTTTACCCTTTGCTGTACTGCCTGCAACATCATTTTTGCCTTTCCCTTCTGTTTTCCCTCCTTTCCAACTTATCTGTGGCATATAATTCATAATTAACACTTCCATCTTATCACACATTTATCTTGACAGTATCTTCCTTGGGCCACTTCCTCACCAATTTCCTTTCTTTCTCCTCGTTTCTCAGAGTGCTTTTTTTAGATACAGGGAACTTTTGACTTAGCAATTCAACTGCAGTTATCTTACTTATTGTATTATCTTTCTTTGTGCACTATATCAATTGTTTGCATCTTAAAAACAGGTAAAATACAACATATTAAAGCAAACCATACAACCTTCACTTTTTCTGTCGAACAGGGGCGATCAAAGGTGAATACCTCTAACTCATGTTTAACTCATTGTCTGCCAACTCCGTTTTTTTTCTCCCCTGGGCCCCATTAATTTATTACCCTTCTCCAACCAGAATGTTTATCTAAACAAACCATAAAAGCTGCTTGTTGTTCAGCAATTAACTTATTTCTAATTTTGTTCAAACCATTTTCCCTACAATTCCCAAATTCCAATTCCTAGTTTAAATACATATTTTGTATTTAGACTAACAATTTTCCAAATTAACTTTACTGAATAGAAATCAACAAAGCCAAGCAACCTACATTTTCCAACTTTCCCCTTTTAAGTTGCGATGATACAAAGAGTTGTCCGTTACCTTACAAGCTGTTTGTAACCTCCCCCATTGCTTACAATTTCTTAAAGGAACACACACACCTACCCTTACAGCATGTGGCCCACAGCAAATAAACCTATCACATATACAAACTTCCTCATTCGTACAAAACCAGTTTTTACACACACATCACATTAGTTCCATTCTTACTTCAATGAGATTGTGTGAAACAATTCAATATTTCTTTCATAGAAACATAGAAACATAGAAATTAGGTGCAGGAGCAGGCCCTTCGGCCCTTCGAACCTGCACCGCCATTCAATATGATCATGGCAGATCATCCAACTCAGTATCCTGTACCTGCCTTCTCTCCATACCCCCTGATCCCTTCAGCCACAAGGGCCACATCCAACTCCCTCTTAAATATGACCAACAAACTGGCCTCAACTACTTTCTGTGGCAGAGAATTCCACAGATTCACCACTGTGTGAATTTTTCCTCATCTCTGTCCTAAAAGACTTCCCCCTTATCCTTAAACTGTGACCCCCTTGTTCTGGATTTCCCCAACATCGGGAACAATATTCCTGCATTTAGCCTGTCCAACCCCTTAAGAATTTTGTAAATCTCTCTGAGATCACCCCTCAATCTTCTAAATTCCAGCGAGTACAAGCCAAGTCTATCCAGTCTTTCTTCATATGGAAGTCGTGCCATCCCAGGAATCAGTCTGGTAAACCTTCTCTGTACTCCCTCTATGGCAAGAATTTCTTTCCTCAGATTAGGAGACCAAAACTGTACGCAATACTCCAGGTGTGGCCTCACCAAGACCCTGTACAACTGCAGTAGAACCTCCCTGCTCTTGTACTCAAATTCTTTTGCTATGAATGCCAACATACCATTCGCTTTCTTCACAGCCTGCTGCACCTGCATGCCTACTTTCAATGACTGGTGTACCATGACACCCAGGTCTTTCATGTGCTTCTCCTTTCTTTTACCCCTGGGGCTTCCTTCTCCTCAAGATTGCCACATTCGCCCCAATGGACTATCAGGCAGAATGTGCGGCTCTTCACCAGTGTGAGCCTTGTCCTGTTTCCCCCCGGACTCTTACTTTTCCCGTTCCGGTTATCTTTATCTTATCGGACTATTCCCGTCCGACAGACCCCGGTCGCCCAGGCAATACTTAATAGTCAGTTTTCTTACCTGGGTCTTGTGCACAAGAATCGCTCGACCGTTCCTTATTTATTTATCTGACACTCCCTCTTGCTTCCTGAGTCTTTTGCCCGAATTTTACTTGCTCAAACCGCTGATGGCAAGCAAGGAGATCAGAGACTGCTGAAATCAGCAGGGTGCACCTTCCCTTCCTTCTTTTCCTCCACCGAGCAGCCGGAGTGATGATCGCGGACGAGCCCCCAGTTTGTGAGATATGCAATGTGCTCACAATCACTTCTCAAAGAGTAAATCTTGGAAGCAAGAGATTCTTTATTTTCGAGTCTGCAGAATCGGGTGCCTCTCCAAGTTGAGACACACCGAAGTCAGAAGAGTCATCCCCCTTTATACACACAATTCTACATCCAACCTCCCCTCCTTGGACCCACTCCAATCAGACACTGCAGTGGACAACCTGTAGGTACTTCCCCCAGTACCTCCCACATCATACATCGCATGTTCATGGTAATGAGCAGTTTCTTGACCAGGGGTGTGTTGTAATATTCATTTATTTTATTAAGCATGCTCAGTTGTTCATGACCTATCCTAGTTTTATTCACCTCCAAGTGAACTCTCTCAGTCCTCCTATATCAGCACTAAAACTAAGCTATAGTGACAAGGGTCCCATCTATCACCCCATTCTACTGATAGGGAGCTATCTACATCACTCCCTTCTACCGCTATACAATGCTATCACTTCTTACTCAAGGATGGGTCTGGTAACCTTTATACAAAGCTGTGTCAGAACCCTCTCCCTGGCCCCTATCGGTTTGAATCCTCTTTAAAGCCCCTTACAATAGTGGGGTTTAATCACTTTATCCCTCACACCCCTTTGATCATCTTCTTGCAACAGCAGGAGGCGCTCATCGTGCACTTTCAGCAGTTATAAATTGCGTTAAACATGTCTGGATGGTTGCAGATAGAATTCTGAACAGTGTTGCATGAGTTATTGTCTAACTCAAAGCCAATTGGGACTGTGGTCCGATTAAGGGCAATGGACACGTATGTAAGTTAGCATCATGTTGTTAATAGCCCATGTCTTTTCTACCATTTATGTTTTATAACAACAATAACAATAGAGGAGGTGGAGAGGCTTTTCAGAGGATAAAAGAGCCAGAAATCTCCAGGACCTGACAATGATTCCCCTCTACTCTTGAGCTCCGTGCCAAACAGCTGGCACCGGTCGATACAGACATTTTTAACCAGTCCCTGCAAACATGTACTGTCCTTGCATGCTTCAAAGTCTCCACTATTGTCCATGTACCCAAAATGGCAAGGATTACTTTTCTTAATGACTACAGGCCTGTCGCACTGACCTCTGTAGTCACTAAGACACTCGAAAGGCTTGTGCTGGCCAAGCTGAAAAATATCACAAGCTCTTTGCTGGACCCTCTGCAGTTTGGATATTGGGCCAATAGATCTGTGGATGATGCAGTCAACCTGGGCCTGCACTTCACCCTACAGCACCTAGGCTGCCAGGAGAACTATGCGAGGATCCTGTTTGTTGATTTTAGCACTGCACTCAACACCATTGTGCCAGAGCTACTACACTCCAAACTTTCCGAGTTAACTGTGCCTGAAGCCCTCTGTCGGTGGATCACCAACTTCCTGACAGACAGGAAGCAGCATGTGAGGCTGGGAAAGCATATCTCGGGCCCACAAACCTTCAGCATAGGAGCACCGCAAGGCTGCGTACTCTCTCCTCTCCTCTACTCTCTCTACACCAACGACTGCACTTCCACAGACACCTCTGTCAAGCTTCTCAAGTTTGCGGACGACACAACCCTGATTGGACTGATCCAGGATGGGGAGGAATCGGCCTACAGACAGGAAGTGTCACAGCTGGCGTCCTGGTGCCGTCGCAACAACCTAGAGCTCATTGCTCTTGAGACAGTGGAATTGATTGTGGACTTTAGGAGAGCTCCCCCTCCCCTCACCCCACTCACCATCAACAACACCACAGTCACATCTGTGGAGTCTTTTAAGTTCCTGGGAACCATCATCTCCAAGGACATTAAGTGGGGGGCTACCATCGACTCCACAGTCAAAAAGGCACAACAGAGGATGTACTTCCTGCGGCAGCTGAGTAAGCACAATCTGCCACAGGTAATGATGGTCCAATTCTACACGGTCATCGTAGGGTCTGTCCTCACCTTCTCCATCATGGTCTGGTTTGGCTCAGCCACCAAGCACGACACCTGGAGGCTGCAGCGAATCGTCCGATCAGCAGAGAAGATTATTGGCTGCAACCTTCCCTCCATTGATGAACTGTACACTGCAAGGGCAGGAAGCGAGCAGGCAAGATCATCTCTGACCCTTCTCACCCTGGCCACAAACTCTTTGAATCACTTCCTTCTGGAAGGCGACTCCGGATTGTCAAAGCTGCCACAGCCAGACATAAAAACATTTTTTATCCACGAGTAGTTGCTCCACTCAACAGCCAAAAATCTGTAGCCTCCCTTTGATCTGGTAATTTGTTGGTTCACATGCTTGATCAATGGTGTTTTATCATTAATGTCTTATCATTATTAATGTTTAGTGTTTTCTGAGTCATTCGTAACTGTCACTGTATGTCATGTTGTTACTTGTGGGCGGAGCACCAAGGCAAATTCCTTGTATGCGAATACTTGGCCAATAAACTTGCTTACTTAAGTGTTTCACACACAGGTTGGTTTACTTCATGAAACCACAGAGCTTTGAAGGCTGCATGTAGACTCTCACGAGACTTTGATATAAAATAAAAAGATTAAACGAGAACTTACCGTTTGAAGTTTGATCTTTATTTTATGAGAGGTTGAAGTGAGAGGGACTATGTGCCCTCCACTCCCAATCCTGAATCTCATAAAGATCATTCGGTAAGTCAAGGGTTATTCATCTTTCTATAGTTTAAGTTCATGCAAGTGGTCTGTGGTTTCATACAGTTGCTCTGAAGATTGACGCGCATGCGGGCTGGCGGGCTCTTCACGTAGTCCCTCACTTCAACTTCTCAAAAAATAAAGATCAAACTTCAAACGGTAAGTTCTCGTTTAATCTTTCTATTATAAATGCTGGTTTTCCATTTAGCCGATCACAAATGTATTTTTGCCCTAGACCATTCAGTGTTTTATAAACCAACAGTAATATTTTGAAATCAATTGTTTGACAGACTGAAGGCCAGTGCAACAAACTTAAAACTGATCCACTATGGATTTAAAGAGGACTCGAACAGTAGCTTGTGTGATCTCACGGTTGGCTTTGGGTTGATAAATAGACTGCGAGGATTGATTTGGATAAGTGGGAGAGTAAAATCTGTACTAATGCTCATGTGCTGTGGCAACCGCCACCATTCATACTGCCCCCAACCTACGGTAATATCGAGTTTGCAATTCTTGCAGTAACACCTTGTCCACTACAGCAGCACTGGCAGAGTTCCCTGACTCCGACAGCACCAGTTTGGTGTCATCCCCGGTCGTGGTCTGAATCAGGAGAAAAATTAAAAAGAGCCAACCTATAACACAAGTTCTAACCCCAGTAGAACACACAAGATTCCTAGATAACTTGGGGTTTCAGGACCCAAGACGTGCTGGTTGATTAACATGCTCAGAACGAAGCCATAGGGGAAGCAATCCTTACTGCCCTTACTACCACCGTACTAAAACCTATTGATCTGAGGTGCCTTTGGAATTATGGATGCAGGACTATGAGGTTGCTGTGCATATACCAAATAAAGTGAAACTCCCATCTAATGCAAAGGATATGGGAGTTATGGTTGAGCAAGCGATTGGTCTGGTGAATCCATACACGAGCCAGGAACAAGAACTGTCTAATAACTGTACCAATGTTCCTCTCTCCCTCTCCACCCACTTATATTCCTTCCACTAGTTGCACTTTACACCCATCTTCTCTCCTTATCTCACACCTTTTTGTTTTTTCATCTGTTGTTTGTCCAACCATCTGTCTATCAAACCCCCCGCACCTTCATTCACCCATTACCTGCCGTGCTTTGTCCTAACCCTCCTCTCCTCCGGCTTTCTTCCCAGCCCCCACACAATCTATATGTAGAAGGGTCCTGACCTGAAATGTCACCCATCCATGTTGTCAGAGATGCTGCCTGACCAGTCGAGTTACTCCAGCACTTTGTGACTCTTTACGTAAAGCAGCATCTGTAGTTCTCCATCACTTTTATTGTCTATTATTGGCAAATACAAAAGTTCATAGCAGGGAGTACAAAGGTTCTGAGCAGGGAACACAAGACACTTTCAGTTCAATAGTTGTTCCAGACTGGGATACAGACACATTGGAAGTTGCAGCTTGCTTATGGAATCTGAGTCTGTCAGGACTGGAGTCGTTGTCTTCACCGATCAGTCCGGAGCAGGTGGGGGCTGATGTGGGAAGTAGCAGCAGTGAGCCTAGGTCTGGGCAGCAGATTCCCCACACGGTGGTGGATCAGGGTAACAGCCGTCTCCTTCTGCAGGGAACAGGAAACACAGATGAGCTCCATCAGATGTACTCACGCCGACATTCCCCCTTGCAGGAGGGAGAGCACAGTGCCGGATCACTGCAGTGTTGTGTGAGAACATGGAGATGATGCACACGTCCCCACTCCGAGCCCTCACACCACATCCCCTGTGCTCAGTCACACCGGCACCCATGGACATTAACAAGGTCACTGACGTAAATGCAACCCTGGGCTCCTGTCCAGTGGGACAGAGTGGAAAGTGCAGGAGTTATGTTAACCTTGTCAGCAGCCCTGGACAGAACACACTTGTTGCTGGCAACTGTGGTGTTAGAGAAGGAGTACATCAGGTTCGGTCCAGTCTGATATTAAAGTCATAAAAAGTGGACATTTAATGACATACTAAGTTGGACAGAAGATCTATTGATTGATTGCTCAGCATCCAGGCAGAGCTGGCAAGGGCAAATTGGATAACAAGACAAGGAGCGACAGGAGAAAGTAGTAGGAAGCATGGAATATAATTGACTTAATTTACAAATGTTCATTATTTAAAGGAATTAAAAGCCACATGGAACAAGTGGGACACATGGACAATTCTAGAGTTGAAGATGGATTAAAAGGAAACACAACTTTGCCAAAAATAATAGTAACCTGGAGGATGCAAAGTATTTGGGAACTCAACTAGTGACAACCAGGAATTGGGAGTATGTGTGGCTTTACTGGGAGCACAAAACCTGGTGGGAAAGTGAATGGTCAGGACACAGAGATACATTAATGGTGAAAAGCAGTAAACAGCAGATGCTGAAGTCTAACATACATGCGTATACTTTAACAACATGCTCAGAATCTCTGGCTAATCTGCATCACTCCAGCTTCCAGAAAATCCATTGTAAACACGGTAACTGGAAAATGATTGGACAGTCGATGTTGTCTTGAAGGAAGGTGCTATTTGGTGAAGTGGAACTTAGCCACCAGGGCAAGGAATGTGACTTTGTCATTAGTCCACTGACAAGATGCCTCCGTCACTGGCACTGCCCCTTCCTGCTGCAGAACTGAATGGTTCCCTGGTCATTTCTGAGACCTGTGGGTCTGGAGTCACCTGTGGACCAGACCAGGAGAGGTCACCACTCGTACTTTCCAAAGGATGTCACTGATCCAGGGAGTTTGTCCACGGTCACCGCTTTCATGGTTAGATAAAGACCAATGAGATGGAGGAGGGAGAGGAATGGCCACAGTGCAACAGGGTGGGGAGGTGAAGGGTCACAAGACCTGTTCCTGCAGCAACTCACCGTCACCTCCCCACAACCCCATCGCCTGGTGCTGCAAGGATGGCAGGCACAAGGTATCGTAACCAGCTGGCATTACTAAATGCTCAAAGCTTTGCCTTGAAACCTGTACTCACTCTGCCACCCCAGGATGCTCCGTTTGATTATGTCCATCTCTCTGTTGGTGCTGAGACCCTTCTGAAACTTCACACGTGATTGAATAGTACGCTGATCCCAGAGAATTCTCATAACTGCAGTTTTCTCATCAAACATTCCCAGGTGAGCAACTTCCACCGGCTTCTTGTCTGTATCTGAAGACTTCTCCAGGAGGATCACAGCACAGATGTCTTCTCTCTTTCTTCCTCGATTGCCTATTGAGAAATTAATCATTGTTGAAATTACTTAACCGTGAGTCTTTATACTTCAATTATTCCATCATTCTGAGAGATTCCTAATGCTAAACCAGGAGTCTAACTTCCTTGTCATGTCCACATGAGTAAGCTCTCAAATACCTCCCAGTACTCCACAACTCTTTCCCACATCTCCTTCCCCCAGCTCCATTATGTCTCAGTGAGATAATATCTAAGCTCCAGTGAGCATCAGCCAATCTTCACCCTTTCTTCAGCACTACCCCTTAACCCAGGAGTCCATTCCTTGTATCTGTGCTGCTCAAGGATATCCTTCCATGGAGTGCTCTGGTTGTGGTCTTCCCAGGCCCAGTACAGCTCCACACCTCCTCTCTCTACAATGAGGGGCATTGACCTTTTCCACTGACCTGATGTCTGCTTTGTGAGCTAATTCTCCCAGTTCCAGCACATTGGCCACTTTCTCAACATTTGGGACATTTCTCCCACTCTGTTTCCCATAGATTCCCATATGATGTCATCTCCACCACTTCAGTACTGCCAGGCTTTGCATCCAACACTTAGACACAGGACTGTAACATCATCCAAGTTATTGCACAGAAACATCTCCACACTATCATGTCCCCTCAGGTTCTAGGTGTCCATTTAACGTTACCCCTCATTCTTGTGAACACCAAAGAGTGCAGCTTCTCTTGATAGGACAACAAGGGAGATCATAAGTTCATACGCGATAGGAGTAGAATTAGGCCATTCAGCCCACCTAGTCTACACCCCATTTAATCATGGCCGATCTATCTCTCCCTCCTAACCCTAATCTCCAACCTTCTCCCCATAACTCCTGACACACATACTAATCAAGAATCTATCAATGCCTTAAATATATCCACTGACAAATAATTCCACAGATTCACCACGCTCTGACTAAGCAAATTTCTCCTCATCTCCTTCCTAAAAGAACATCCTTTAATTCTGAGGCTATGACCTCTAGTCCAAGACTCTCCCACCAGTGGAAACATACTCTCCATATCCACTCTATCCAAGTATTTCATGATTCTATATGTTTCAATGAGGTCCCCCCCTCATTCTTCTAAACTCCAGCGAATACAGGCCCAGTGCAGACAAACGCTCATCATAGGTTAACCCACTCATTTCTGGGATCATTCTTGTAAACCTCCTCTGGACCCTCTCCAGTTCCAGCACATCTTTCCTCTGACATGGTGCTCACAAAATTTCAAATGTGGCCTGACCAGCGCCTTATAGAGCCTCAGCATTATATCCCTGTTTTAACACATAAGCCCCCTCGAAATAAATGCTTGCATTGTGTTTGCTCTCTTTACTACTGATTCGACAGGAACTATCGTGGTGAAACTTCCTTGGACTGACTCCAATGCTCCCATATCCTTTTCTAGATAAGGAGAACAAAAATTGTGTATAACATTCCAGGTGTGACCTCACCAACAGCCCACACAACTGTAACATCTCCCAATTGTTAAACACCAAATGCTTTTCAGTTAAGGCCAAGGTGCCATTTGATTTGTAACCGGATGGTGTTACATTTTGTAATCCTTGCGCTAGAACATCCGATCACTCTTTGAACATAACTGGCTGCAGACACCTGTTTGGATAATTAGCCGTTAGTTATGGACTTATGATTCTTGTAAGGGCTGTTCAGTCTGCTTCCACTGTCCCTCCAGGCAACACATTCCAGATCGGAACTCACTGCCGACAATAACATTCTCCTCAAATAATCTTCCATCGCACATGGAGACCATTCAGTCCATCGTGCCTCTGCCGCTCAGAAAGGTCATTGACAGCAGGACATCTGATGACGGGGTCAGTGCCGTGAAACATTAGCTCTGTAACTCACAGAGGTGTTGGCTCAGGGATAAACACTGACCCAGGACACCTGGAATATCTCACCTCCCTTTGAAATAAAGCCAGTGGAGATCTCGGTGTAACCGAGAGAGCAGACACCACTCGACAGAGCAGGGCAACCCCAGTGCTGCGCGGAGAATGGTGCTTGGGACACGCTTTTTACTAGAAGGACAAAGATACACAGGAATGTACAGAGGCATGAATACACATCCTACCTTCAATCCACTGCAGAGCGTTGCGGAGATCATTAGTTTCACGGGACACTTTGTAGACAAAGAGAACAAGTGGAGTCCCCGGATTTTCACAAACGGAAATGTTCAGTAATTTCACAATATCTGAGTGGGCTTTCCCTCGACCGTAACACTCCACTGGTACAGAAAACAATGTGTGAATCATTCAGCACCTTTCACATACATTACACACCCCCTCCTCCCCACCCTGACCAGCTGCTGTCTAGTTTCCCCTGCACACTCTCACTTCACAAGATCACTAGAGGTCTCCACTCAGCCCCTCTACCTCCCTGCACCATTCTGTGCTATCACACACAATAGACAATAGGTGCAGGAGTAGGCCATTCGGCCCATCGAGCCAGCACAACTATTCAATGTGATGTTGGCTGTTCATCCCCAATCAGTATCCCGTGCCTGCCTTCTCCCCATATCCCCTGACTCCACCAGCCCCTAGAGCTCTATCTAACTCTCTCTTAAATCCATCCAGTGACTTGGCCTCCACTGCCCTCTGTGGCAGGGAATTCCATAAATTCACAACTCTCGGGGTGAAAAAGTTTTTACTCACCTCAGTCTTAAATGACCTCCCGTTTATTCTAAGACTTTGGCCTCTGGTTCTGGACTCACCCAACATTGGGAACATTTTTCCTGCATCTAGCTTGTCCAGTCCTTTTGTAATTTAATATGTTTCTGTAAGTATCCCCTCATCCTTCTAAACTCCAGTGAATACAAGCCTAATCTTTTCAATCTTTCCTCGTATGACAGTCCCGCCATCCCAGGGATCAATCTCGTGAACCTACGCTGCTGCACTGCCTCAATCACAAGGATGGCCTTCCTCAAATTAGGAAACCAAAACTGTACACAATACTCCAGATGTGGTCTCACCAGAGCCCTATACAACTGCAGAAGAACCTCTTTACTCCTGTACTGAAATCCTCTTGTTATGAAGGCCAACATTCCATTAGCTTTCTTCACTGCCCGCTGTACCTGCACGCCAACAATCAGTGACCGGTGTACAAGGACAGTGTACAAGGATCATGGCTGATCATCCACAATCAGTACCCCGTTCCTGCCTTCTCCCCATATCCCCTGACTCCGCTATCTTTAAGAACCGTATATAACTCTCTCTTGAAATTATCCAGAGGACCGGCCTCCACCGCCCTCTGAGGCGGAGAATTCCACAGCTAATTTCATCTCTCCTGTTCCACTTCCCCATTGCCCTTCATTTGCCTATTGTTCCAACATTTATTCCTCTCCGCTTTAACCCCCCAATGGTCAATTCTCCACCGGCGTCCGGGGCAGATAATCCCCGGGAATCTACCGAAAGTTTCCACGCCACACAGTTTGACACAACCGCCCCTGATCCTTAACTCTGTCCCCTCGATTCAGACTCTGACTGGTGCACACATCTCCTCCATCGTGTGTGTCCCCTGCGGTCTGAGTTGTTTCGGTGAACTTTCCCTTATTGTTCGACTTCGGACACCAGTTCTTGAGCACAAGACAGTGGCGGAGGAGGTCGGCATGTCGAGCAGCATCTCTGGAGGGGATGGGCAGACTAGAGAAGGGTCGGGACCCGAAAGGTCACCCGCTTTCCACCGGAGATGTTGCCCGGCCCTGTGAGTCCCTCCAGCGCCGTGTTGTGCTCAAGTTTGCAGCATCTGCCGATCCTTATGTTTCCAACGCCCCGTCTCCCGCTCTGTGTCCCACCTTGGGTACACAAAATGCTGGAGAAACTCAGCGGGTGCAGCAGCATCTGTGGAGCGAAGGAGATAGATAGATAGGCAACGTTGCGGGCCGAAACCCTTCTCCTGTCCCACCTTGGCAGGGGACGGGTTGGGGCCGGGTCGGCAGCCGCTGGTGATCGGGTTTAGGCGAAACACTACGAGCAGCTGCTTCTGAATCTTCTGAATGTGTAGTGGGCACGGCCGTACTCTGCATATCGCGAACGTGGGGATCCATGCTCACACCTCAGCAAAACACCAAGCAGGAAACTGATCCGACACGACTACCACAGCTCTATTGCACCGCTCGCCTGTCACTCAGGCCAGGCCAGGCCAGACTGTCAACAACATGGGTACACAAAAAGCTGGAGAAACTCAGCGGGTGCAGCAGCATCTAAGGAGCGAAGGAGATAGGCGACGTTTCGGGTCGAGACCCTTCTTCAGACATGTGTCAACAACATGAATTTTTTAAAGAAGGAACTGCAGATGCTGGAGAATCGAGGGTACACAAAAAGCTGGAGAAAAGCTGTCAACAACATGAACCTTGGCTCATTGGATCAGCTCCCTGCCCTGCCCTGCCCATCGTTACAAGATGCAACTCTAAATGTTGGAGCAACTCAGCGGAACGGGCAGCGTCTCTGGAGAGAAGGAATGGGAGACGTTTCTTGTCGACACCTCTACCTTGACCTCCCCACTCGCCTCCACCCAAGGACCCCGATGTAGATGAAACTACATTATTGATCTGGTCCGTGCCCGCTTTCACTATATTGCTGACCCGATGCATGATCCAGGCCGGGTTTTCACAATGTCATCTTGTGGAAGGAAGGCAGCTTAGCTGGGTCGGTTACTCAGTTTGATTAGCAATGTACTGGTTCTGGTTACACAAAAGGCTGGAGAAACTCAGCGGGTGCAGCAGCATCTAAGGAGCGAAGGAGATAGGCGACGTTTCGGGCCGAGACCCTTCTTCAGACCCTTAGCTTGCTTAGCTTGTTCCCTTTATCATCGATACTTTTTTGCATATCTTTCATTCATTGTTCTTTATCTCTCCACATCACCGTCTATATCTCTCGTTTCCCTGATCCCTGACCAGTCTGAAGAAGAGTCTCGACCCGAAACGTCGCCTATCTCCTTCGCTCCTTAGATGCTGCTGCACCCGCTGAGTTTCTCCAGCTTTTGTGTACCCTCGATTAGGAATGTACTGGTTCTGGTTCTGGTTGATTACTGCACAGACACCGCATCAGTGGTTAACTCACGCAGGTCGTTCCAGGTGTCCCAAGCCGCTGTGAGGATTCTCCCGACGTAAGAGCGCCATCACCCAGCAAGAACGGCCTGGAACATCTGGCCTCCGTGAAGGCGACTGCGGAGGCCTCAATAGGCCTGACTATGGGTGGACATGAGATGGGGACTGGACTTTGTGCCTTCCCTCATAATGGGAACCATTGTGGGGGGATGTTTTTTATATTTAAAATCTCTTTATGTTCTTGGGGGAGTGTTTGCTAGTGCTGTCGGGGAGGATTTAAACTAATGTGGCAGGGGGATGGGTACAAGAGCAGAGAGGCAGGAGGGTGTAAAATGAGGGTAGAAGCATTAGGTAGCAAGGTGAAAGGTAAAAGTGGCAGGCAGACAAAACCAGGGCTAAAATCAAAAAGGGCCACTTTTCAGCAAAATTGTATAAGGGGTAAATGCGTTGTAAAGACAAGCCTGAAGGCTTTGTGTCTCAATGCAAGGAGTATTCGTAATAAGGTGGACGAGTTGAACGTGCAGATAGATATTAATGATTATGATATAGTTGAGACATGGCTCCAGGGTGACGTAGGCTGGGAGCTGAACATCCAGGGATATTCAATATTCAGGAGGGATAGAGAGAAAGGAAAAGGAGGTGGAGTAGGGTTGCTGGTTAGAGAGGAGATTAAAGCAATGGAAAGGAAGGACATTAGCTTGGAGGATGTGGAATCGGTATGGGTAGAGCTACAAAACACTAAGGGGCAGAAAACGCTGGTGGGTGTTGTGTACAGGCCACCTAACAGTAGCAGAGAAGTTGGGGATGGTATCAAACAGGAAATTAGAAATGCGTGCGACAAAGGCAAAACAGTTATAATGGGTGACTTCAATCTACATATAGATTGGGTTAATCAAATTGGCAGGGGTGCTGAGGAAGAGGATTTTTTGGAATGTATGCGGGATAGTTATCTAAATCAACATGTAGAGGAACCAACGAGAGAGCAGGCTATTTTAGACTGGGTCTTGAGTAATGAGGAAGGGGTAATTAGCCGTCTTGTTGTACGTGCCCCCTTGGGCAAGAGTGACCATAATATGGTTGAGTTCTCCATTAGGATGGAGAGTGACATTGTTAATTCAGAAACAATGGTTCTGAACTTAAAGAAAGGTAACTTTGAGGGTATGAGACGTGAATTGGCCAAGATTGACTGGCAATTAATTCTAAAAGGGTTGACGGTGGATATACAATGGAAGACATTTAAAGACTGCATGGATGAACTACAAAAATTGTTCATCCCAGTTTGGCAAAAGAATAAATCGGGGAAGGTAGTGCATCCGTGGACAACAAGGGAAATCAGGGATAGTATCAAAGCAAAGGATGATGCGTACAAAGTAGCCAGAAAAAGCAGCATACCAGAGGACTGGGAGAAATTCAGAGACCAGCAGAGGAGGACAAAGGGCTTAATTAGGAAAGGAAAAATAGATTATGAAAGAAAACTGGCAGGGAACATAAAAACTGAATGCAAAAGTTTTTATAGATATGTGAAGAGAAAGAGGTTAGTTAAAACAAATGTAGGTCCCTTGCAGTCAGAAACAGGTGAGTTGATCATGGGGAACAAGGATATGGCGGACCAATTGAATAACTACTTTGGTTCCGTCTTCACTAAGGAAGACATAAATAATCTGCCTGAAATAGCAGGGGACTGTGGGTCAAAGGAGGAATTGAGTGAAATCCAGGTCAGTCGGGAAGTGGTGTTGGGTAAATTGAATAGATTAAAGGCCGATAAATCCCCAGGGCCAGATAGGCTGCATCCCAGAGTACTTAAGGAAGTAGCTCAGGAAATAGTGGATGCATTAGTGATAATCTTTCAAAACTCTTTAGATTCTGGAGTAGTTTCTGAGGATTGGCGGGTAGCAAATGTAACCCCTCTTTTTAAGAAGGGAGGGAGAGAGAAAACGGGGAATTACAGACCAGTTAGTCTAACATCGGTAGTGGGGAAACTGCTAGAGTCAGTTATTAAAGATGGGATAGCAGCACATTTGGAAAGTGGTGAAATCATTGGACAAAGTCAGCATGGATTTACAAAAGGTAAATCATGTCTGACGAATCTTGTGGAATTTTTCGAGGATGTAACTAGTAGCGTGGATAAGGGAGAACCAGTGGATGTGGTATATCTGGACTTCCAGAAGGCTTTCGACAAGGTCCCACATAAGAGATTAGTATACAAACTTAAAGCATACGGTATTAGGGGTTCAGTATTGATGTGGATAGAGAACTGGCTGGCAAACAGGAAGCAAAGAGTAGGAGTAAACGGGTCCTTTTCACAATGGCAGGCAGTAAACTAGTGGGGTACCGCAGGGCTCAGTGCTGGGACCCCAGCTATTTACAATATATATTAATGATCTGGATGAGGGAATTGAAGGCAATATCTCCAAGTTTGCTGATGACACTAAGCTGGGGGGCAGTGTTCGCTGTGAGGAGGATGCTAGGAGACTGCAAGGTGACTTGGATAGGCTGGGTGAGTGGGCAAATGTTTGGCAGATGCAGTATAATGTGGATAAATGTGAGGTTATCCACTTTTGGTGGCAAAAACAGGAAAGCAGACTATTATTTAAATGGTGGCCGATTAGGAAAAGGGGAGATGCAGCGAGACCTGGGTGTCATGGTACACCAGTCATTGAAAGTAGGCATGCAGGTGCAGCAGGCAGTGAAAAAAGCGAATGGTATGTTAGCTTTCATAGCAAAAGGATTTGAGTACAGGAGCAGGGAGGTTCTACTTCAGTTGTACAGGGTCTTGGTGAGACCACACCTGGAGTATTGCGTGCAGTTTTGGTCTCCAAATCTGAGGAAGGACATTATTGCCATAGAGGGAGTGCAGAGAAGGTTCACCAGACTGATTCCTGGGATGTCAGGACTGTCTTATGAAGAAAGACTGGATAGACTCGGTTTATACTCTCTGGAATTTAGGAGATTAAGAGGGGATCTTATAGAAACTTACAAAATTCTTAAGGGGTTGGACAGGCTAGATGCAGGAAGATTGTTCCCGATGTTGGGGAAGTCCAGGACAAGGGGTCACAGCTTAAGGATAAGGGGGAAATCCTTTAAGACCGAGATGAGAAAGACTTTCTTCACACAGAGAGTGGTGAGTCTCTGGAACTCTCTGCCACAGAGGGTAGTTGAGGCCAGTTCATTGGCTATATTTAAGAGTGAGTTGGATGTGGCCCTTGTGGCTAAGGGGATCAGAGGGTATGGAGAGAAGGCAGGTACGGGATACTGAGTTGGATGATCAGCCATGATCATATTGAATGGCGGTGCAGGCTCGAAGGGCTGAATGGCCTACTCCTGCACCTAATTTCTATGTTTCTATGTTTATTATTGTTATGTCTGTATTCTTTTTCATGTGCTGCATTGGCAAGAAACATTTCACTACCAATTGGTGTACGTGACCAATAAAATAACCTTTGAACCTTTGGGCAGCTCAGCGTTGTACTTTCTCCAGCGTGATCTTCTTGTTGTTGTTGAAAGGATCCCTTACGGCTCCACAATACTCCAATTTGGGTCTAACCAAGAACTTGGTTCTCTTTGACGGATGTACAACATGCGTGAACATTTATTTTAAGAAGGACGAGAGTTCTATTTGCTTTGTTGGACACTTGACTAATATGCATCGCCCAAAAAGATCTCAATCCATTTTAAGAGGTTGCCGTCTATTCCTACATGGTTGGGCTTGTACAGGAGCCACTTATGGGGAACCTTACCAAAAGCCTTTCTGAAGTCTAATATAATCAGGTCAGTCTGACCCTTGTTATCGAGTGACCTGGCTAGATCATCGATGAGTCCCGCCAGTTGGGTTTCACATGTTCGACCCTGTCCAAAGCCATGTTGGTGGTTTGTTAGGACCTTGTGCAAGTCAATATGGTCCATAATATGTCAGTGGATTATATGTTGGAGAATCTTGCATGGTATAGCGGTCAGTGAAACTTGGCGATAATTTGCAGGATTTATCAGATCTCCTTTTTTATAGATGGGGACAATTCAGGTCATTCAGCCAATCTTCTGGGAGTTCTCCACAAACCACAAATTTTTGAAAAATCTTTTGGAAGAGTGGAGCTAAGCTTGCTCAGTTTGATAGGGAATGTAAAACTATATGGAGGCTTTGATTTTGTCTGACAGGGACATTAAACAATTTTATATGAAGTCACACGCCTTGTTGTCTTCACTACGTCATACACCCTACAGCCCTTTCAGGTGAGGCAGAGGTTCACTTGCACCTCCTCCAACCCCAGCGGTATGAGTTTTGATCTATCTAACTTCACGTAACCCTGGCTTTCCCTCTCTCCATCCCTCCCCCACCCCAGTTTTCCGACTCGTTTCACTGTGCTGATTCATTTTACTGACTGTATGCTTCATTGTTACCTTCTCCCCAGCCTATAGGAACCATTCCACATTTCCGTGATCATCATCTGCATTGATTTTCAGAAGGTCATAAGTTAGAGGAGCAGAATTAGGCCATTCGACCCATTAAGTCTACTCCACCATTCAATCATGGCTGATCTATCTCTCCCTCTCAACCCCATTCTCCTGCCTTCTCCCCATAACCTCTGACACCCGTACTAATCAAGAATCTCTCTTTCTCTGCCTTAAACATATCCACTGACTTGGCCTCCGCAGCCTTCTGTGGCAAAGAATTCCACAGATTCACCACCCTTTGACTAAATAAATTTCTCCTCGTCTCCTTCCTAAAAAAGCATCCTTTAATTCTGGGGCTATGACAGTCCCAGATTCTCCCACTAGTGGAAACATCCTCTCCACATCTACTCTATCCAAGCCTTTCACTATTCTATATGTTTCAATGAGGTCCCCCCCTCATTCTTCTAAACTCCAGCAAGTACAGGCCCAGCGCCAACAAACGCTCATCATGGGTTAACCCACTCATTCCTTGGATCATAGTTGGAAACCTCCTCTGAACCCTCTCCAGAGCCAGCACCTAGAGGAAGGAGATGGTGCCCAGATTTGATCACACTATTCCAAATGCAGCCTGGCCAGCGCCTTATAGAGCCTCAGTATTACATTTCCTGTTTTTCTATACAAGCCCTCTTGAAATAAATACTAAAAATACATTTTCACACCTTATCATTCCATATCTCCAGCTTCCCTCTCCTCTGACTCTCAGCCTGAAGGTGTCGACCCGAAACGTCTCCCATTCCTTCTCTCCAGAGATGCTGCCTGTCTCGCCGAGTTACTCCAGCATTTTGTGTATTTCTTTGGTGTAAACCAGCATCTGCAGTTCCTTCCTACACATTAGAGGATGCGATGCTGGTGTTGTGAAGTGATCAGCTCCATGTCCATTATCGTGTCTGGGAGGCTGCAGATGTTCCCTGTGCCATGTAACTAGCCTCCAAAGTACATAGAATGGAGTTGTTAAACAAAGCCACCACCCGTAAGATTGTTTCCAGTGCAACTACTGTAGCGC
Source organism: Okamejei kenojei (assembly GCA_035221665.1). Lineage (NCBI taxonomy): Eukaryota > Metazoa > Chordata > Chondrichthyes > Rajiformes > Rajidae > Okamejei > Okamejei kenojei. Next base: position 4,057,352 of record CM069135.1, read on the forward strand.
AGATGTCGCTTAGGAGAAACACTTACATTGCTGGAGTAACTCAGCAGATCAGGCAACATTCCTGGATAATGTGTGTAGATTGATGTTGCATGTTAACCAATCACACACCAGCCAGCATCTCTAACTCCACCCCACCATAATACTTACACTAATACTATTTCCCAGCACGGAGAGTCAGAGCAGCCAGGCTGTGTTAACAACTAATCATCCTTCATGCTGTTAAGTTTCAGTGCTGATTAAAGATGTGTTTGAATCATGTACTGAGTCTGGAAGGCCTTTACATGGTGTTAGAAGTGGGATACGAACCCATGCCTCAAATTGGAGACCAGAACAGGTCATTTACAATGTGGATAGCTCATGTTTTGGGTTGGGATCCTTCTTTAGACTCATCACATTTCAGGTCCGGGCCCTTCAGATCTGAAAAGGTCTGTTAAAGAGTCTCAACCTTTTTCAGCAGCATAATGGTACAGCGGTAAAGCTGCTGTTTACAGCACCTTCTTCTTTCCTGTCCATCTTCTATGTTTCAAATGTTCGGCCAGGCTCTTGCACAGTGGACAGCCTTCTTGTTTGCCAATGCCTACAGCACCAGAGACCCCAGGTTCGATTCTGGCAACGGACGCTGTCTGCACGTAGTTTGTACGTTCTCCCTGTGACCTGCGTGGGTTTTCTCCGGGTGCTCGGGTTTCCTCCCACACTCCAAAGACGTACAGGTTTGTATGTTAATTGGCTTTGTATAATTATAAATTGTCTCTAGTGTGTGTAGGATAGTGTTAATGTGTAGGGATTGCTGGTTGGCACAGACTCGTTGGGCCGAAGGACCTGTTTCTGTGTTGTGTCTCTAAAATAAAGTAAACTCAATACGTTACCTATCCATGTTCTCTAGAGATGCTGCCTTGTCCGCTGTGTTACTCCAGCACTGTGTCGTTCCTTGGTAAAGCAGCATCTACAGTTCCTTGTTTCTGCATAGAAGCTGACTGTGCGCCTCTTCCTTTGGTGACCTCGAGCCTTTCCAGTCCTCAAGGTGTCGGGGACAGGTTAGGGCAGCTGGGATTGATGGGAGTGGGGGCTTTGAACATTCCAGGAGGGGATGTTGGAGCCAGAATGGTGGCTGTACAACTCATGACATTGAGGTGACCTGACCCATCCTCACTCGTGGCTTTTTATATTTTAGTTTACTATAGTGTCATGAAGTACAGTAAAAAGCTTCCTTGTTACATGTTATCCAGTCAGAGGAAAGACTATACATTATCACAATCAAGTGTCCACAGTGTAGAGTAGAAGTTTCAAAGAGTGGAGTGCTTGTAATGAATGATTGCAGATTCATTTCTGGGATCAGTACGCAGAGAGTTGCCTGGCTGCAGTGCGATCTCACGTTACTGGATCGGGAGCTGCAGGCGAGGACTGTATGATTGCCAGATCCTGACTGTCTTGAACGAGCTGGTGGTGAGCTGCTGACTGAGTTGCGGCTGTTGGACTGATGAGCTTCCTCCTACGGTGCCGTTTGATGGGGCTGCATCACCCATCACTCAAGATCCAGAAGTCAATCTGTCTGGAAAGAACCTGAAGTTCCCTCAACCCGCCAACACCACCCTCACAGGAAGGAGCTTTCCTCCTGAATGGCCACCCCTCGAGTTAACTCTTTCTTTCCACAGATTCTGCCTGACCTGAATTTCCAGCACGGTTTGCTTCAGACTTCCGCATCTTCAGAATTTTCCTTTTCTTTTAATGGTCAACAGATGGAGCCTCGGTGATGCCTATTTGCCGAGAGGCAATGACAAATACAATGACTTCAACAGTGCTATCTGAAACAAAACATTTCTATGCCACAATAATGTGTAACTGCTTAAACTGGTTCATTATATTCTCATTGATGCTGGTGTCACATTTCCACAGTGACTGGATGTTGAGCAATGTCCAAGTCAGGAATTTTACTTCGGTGTCACGTGAGTGACTACGTGAAGACCCCGTCCAGCACGCATGCGCGACATTAGCGTTCATGCAGTGCACCCGCGACGAACGGGAGTTCAAGGCGCTCCCGCTACAAATTGAAAAGTCGGGCCGACAGGTAAGTTTTACCGTGGCCGTGTGTCTTTTTCTCTGTGGTCTGCTTGTTTTCCAGAAAGAATGAGCAAGACCAGAGGAAAGAAGTCTGCAGCTCGCCCCCGTTCGTCCTCCGTTGAGGAATGCTCTTTGGAGGGGGGGGCAAGAGGCAGCGGGTATAACTACCGAGCCGAGCCCAGCACCGCTCGTGCTGCCTGAGCAGCGGGCTGGAGGTACCTGCAGCCAGAACCGGGCGGTAGTGTCCGACGATTCGGATGAAGATGCCACACCGCTCGAGAGCGACACAGGCAGCCGCCTAAGCCGCATGGAACGGCTTATGGAGCAATTGCTCCAGCGAGATCTGCTGAGAGAGCAGCAGCAGCCTCGCCAAGGGAGTTCAGGCACTCCCGCAGTGCCCTTTACGGCACTGGCCATTGCTTCACCTTCTTTTGAAGGCAGCATTGGCGACCAGGTCTGGGCTGGTCAAGAAGAGGGGTCACTGGCTGAAGATATCGGGAGTACGCAGGGTGTACAGGATCAGGAAGAGCTGCTGGGTGTGGTCAACCGCTACGTGGCCATTCCACAAGCGGGTCGGCCATTAGAGCCGAAACTTGCAGCCAGCATTGACCACCTGTCCTCAAAACCCCTACAAGAACAGGTGGTCAATGAGGCTCTTGAACTATATACAGCCCCAGTAAATTGTACATCATTGAATGTACCCGCTGTAAACAGCCAAATTTGGGGACATTTGGGGCAGAACATCAGGAACCTGGAGTTGAAGCTCCAGAAAATCCTTAAACTCCTGACTGCAGGAATAACATCTTATGCTCAGTCCATTGATGGTGTGGACATCTCCACAAATCAGCAAGACACATTAGCTCTGCTGTGCACCACTCAATATGAAATAAACAATTTACGGAAGGAAATCATCAAGCCTGCCCTCAACCCTAAATTTGCGGGACTTTGCAAAACACCGGGTTCTGAACCTCCTATTCTGCTCTTTGGGAAAGACCTTCCAAAAAAGGTGAAAGACCTAGAGGAAGAATCCAAGACCTTTGGTCTCGTGAGGGCAGGTTTGGGACCGAGCAGCCCTAACAAACCCAGGCGGCAGTACCCCATGGCGTCCACCAGTCGTCGACCACACTATGGGACTGGTGAAAGCTCAGGGTCCGCAACCATTCCCCGTAAGCCTTTTTTAGGCCAGGGCCCAGAGCGGACCCCATGGAAAATGCGCCACCCCCAACAACATTAACATCAACATCAACTCTCTACAGCCCAGCAGACGCCTCATCGCCCAGCGAAGAGGCAGAAGAAGCACCAATAACCATGGAGGTAGGTGGGTCTGGTTCCTCTCAGCATATGAGCAGTAGGGGCTCTATACTAACAGGGGGGAGATTGCACTTGTTTTTGGGTGCATGGGAATCCATCACTAATGACAAGTATATACTCAGCAGCGTTCATGGCTACAAAATTGACTTTGTTCATGAAAACATTCCGCCAGTTCAGCATATACCCAAAAGGGTATTCACCCTCTCAGTTAAAGAGAAACAAGAGGGTCAAGCTGAACTGATGAGGCTACTAGCAAAAGGTGTCATTGAAAGAACAAAACATGAACCTTTGGAATTTGTGTCTAATATTTTCACTAAAATCAAAAAAGATGGTGAACGTCGCATCATCATTGACTTAACTACTTTAAACAAGTCTGTCAGGTATATACATTTCAAGATGGATACTTTTGAAACAGCCAGACTATTGGTTTCTAGAGGGTACTTTCTAGCAAGCATTGATTTAAAAGATGCCTACTACTCAGTACCCATACACAAGGAGCATCGTAAATACTTAAAATTTATATGGATGAAACAGCTATGGCAATTTAAAGCCTTACCAAATGGGCTAACCTCCGCTCCAAGGCTATTCACTAAAATCTTAAAACCTGCCTTGGCATTATTGAGGAAACAAAAGCATATAGTCATGGCATATTTAGACAACATTTTAATAGTAGGGAAAACCTTGGAGACAGCCATTTTGGCAGTAGCAGCCACCAAACGTTTGTTTGAAACTTTGGGGTTTGTCATACATCCAGATAAATCCAACTTTACACCGTCCACTGCCATGGACTATCTTGGATTTACGATTGATACTGTTCGCATGATTGTAACTCTGCCGAAGGGGAAAGCATCAGAATTGGCACTATCATGCAACAAACTCATGAACAAACATCAGCCAACCATACGGGAGGTAGCTAGAGTTATTGGCAAAATGGTAGCAGCTTTTCCAGCTGTACAATTTGGACCTTTGCACTATCAAAATTTGCAAAGAGCAAAAGTGCATGCACTAAAGCAAAACTCAGGTCACTTTGACCGAGCTAAGAGTTTAACTGCTGAATCCATTCCAGAGTTACAATGGTGGGCAAGGAACGTAAGGCTCAGCTCCAGTCCCATAATAATCACCAACCCAGTATTAACCATTCAAACGGATGCCAGTGCTTTGTGCTGGGGAGCAACTAACATGCAATCCAGCACAGGGGGCAGATGGACTAAATTTGAATCATCTTGCCTACAGACACGGGGTATCAACTACTTAGAAATGTTGGGTGCGTTTTATGGGTTAAAAGCATATTCATCTAATACGCATCATGCAAATGTCCGGTTGCAATTAGATAATACCACGGTGGTGGCTTATATCAACCACATGGGTGGTGTAAAGTCGATATCGTGTGACAATTTGGCCAACCTAATCTGGTAATGGTGTGTTGAAAGACATATTTGGTTATCAGCAACTTACCTACCAGGTAAGCAAAATACAGTGGCAGACACCAGGTCACGCAGATTCAATGATAACATCGAATGGATGTTAAATCCCAAAATATTTGCTGAAATTACAAAGCAATATGGCACACCAGATATCAATCTATTTGCATCCAGGCTGAATCACCAGGTACCAACGTATGTCGCTTGGGAACCAGACCCTGAGGCAGCAGCAGTTGATGCATTCTCGCTGCATTGGGGGAAACTGTTCTTTTATGCTTTTCCTCCATTCTGCCTCATCAGTCGGGTATTACGCAAGATTCAATTGGATTCCGCTTCAGGAATCTTGATAATACCCGACTGGCCTACACAGCCATGGTTCCCAGTGGCCTTCGACATGGCTGTTGAAACACCGTTGGAATTCCCCAGCAGTCGAGAGTTATTAATCCACCCAGTGTCAGGCATTAGTCACCCGTGCCATGACAGAGTCAATCTCCTGGCTTGCAGATTCTAAAACGACCTCTACTGGGCCTGGGACTGTCTGAGGACGCCATCAACATGATGACCGCATCCCACCGGGAGTCCACCAGGAGACAATACCTGACCAACATAAGAAAATGGGAACGGTATTGCTCCAAAACAGGAACTACCTACACTACAGCTACAGCCACCAGTGTTGTGGAGTTTCTGGTTGGATTACATTGGGAAGGACTCAGCTACAGCGCCATTAATACAGCCAGGAGTGCGTTGTCAGCTTATTTGGTTCCAGCAGCAGGACAACTGACTTTGGGGTCCCATCCACTAGTGGTCAAAATCATGAGGGGCATTTTTAACACCAATTCCCCTAGGCCTAGGTACACTCAGATCTGGGATGTCAGCATTGTACTGACGTACCTTAGGGGATGGCCACCACCCAGGTCACTCACGCTGGAACAACTTACACTGAAATCAGTCATGCTCATGTCACTAGTGTCAGCTCAAAGGGTACAGTCCCTCCACCTTCTGAGGCTGGACAGCATGACAGAGTCATTGGACTGTATCACATTTCACATTCAGGGACTGGTCAAACAAACTAGACCAGGTACCACGCCTCCAGTAATGGAGTTCCGGGCATATTCACCTGACCCACGGTTGTGTGCCAAGACCCATCTCGCCAATTACATAGACACAACATATAACTTAAGAGGGAGAGAAAAAGCCTTATGGATAAGCCACAAGAAGCCTCATGGTCAGGTGACGAGCCAAACCATTTCAAGATGGCTCAAGCAGGTGCTTAAGTCCGCGGGAGTCGATACTAATGTTTACAAATCTCATTCCACCAGGGCTGCATCTACGTCGGCGGCTAGGCGAATGGATGTGCCTATGGACCATATTCTGGCCAGAGCAGGATGGTCCTCGGAGAGAACTTTCCAAAGGTTTTATAATAAGCCGCTGGCGGAACCTGCTACATTTGCAGACAGAATTTTACAGTCTGCAGCTAATATTTAATTTAAGCCGGGGGAGCTCTCTGTTTTTTGTTATCATTAATAAACCTTTATTGTTCACAAACAGGTTATTGTTGATTGTATAACATGCTTCCTCCCTCTAAGGTCTTCAGGCAGTGAGTGAAGCATGAGCTGGTTCACGGTTCGGATTCACAGAGCTTTGAAGTCTTCACGTAGTCACTCACGTGACTCCGAAGTAAAATAGTAAGATTAAATGAGAACTTACCAGTTCGAAGTTTGATCTGTATTTTATAAGGAGTTACGATGAGGGATTACGTGCCCTCCGCTCCCACCCTCTATTATACAGATCAACTGGTAATTAAGTTCTTATTTTTTCTTTATTATATTTATTTCAATTGTTGTGTTTTTCTGTGAATCCACACCGCTGCTTTGAAGAAATGTCGCGCATGCGTGCTGGACGGGGTCTTCACGTAATCCCTCATCGTAACTCCTCATAAAATACAGATCAAACTTCGAACTGGTAAGTTCTCATTTAATCTTACTATTAAATTGTGCAACTGAGTTATGCGAAGGGAATTTGTTTTGAAAATCTAGCAGGGACACTGATACTTCCAGTACTGAGGTGGGTGCTGACTAGCGGCATCAGTCCCATCAGACACAACCCATTGATCCCCTTCAATGATCTACTTCAGTCCACATGTTCTCATTCCTCACTTTTGGTGACAAGGTCCCACACAAGATATTAGTGTGCAAAATTAGAGCACATGGTATTGGGGTAGGGTATTGACATGGATAGAAAACTGCTAGCAGACAGGAAGCAAAGAGTAGGAATTAATGGGTCCATTTCAGAATGGCAGGCAGTGACTAGTGGGGTGACGCAAAGTTCGGTGCTGGGACCCCAGTTGTTTACAATATATATTAACAATTTAGGCGAGGGAATTAAATGTAACATCTATAAGTTTGTGGATGACACAAAGCTGGGTGGCAGTGTGAGCTGCGAGGAGGATGCTATGAGGATGCAGGGTGACTTGGATAGGTTGGGTGAGTGGGCAGATGCATGGCAGATGCAGTATAATGTGGATAAATGTGAGGTTATCCACTTTGGTGGCAAGAACATGAAGGCAGATTATTATCTGAATGGTGTCAGATTAGGGAAGGTGCAACAAGACCTGGGTGTGCTTGTACATCAGTCACTGAAAGTAAGCATGCAGGTACAGCAGGCAGTGAAGAAAGTTAATGGCATGTTGGCCTTCAATGCGAGAGGTTTTGAGTATAGGAGCAAGGAGGTCCTACTGCAGTTGTACAGGGCCCTGGTGAGACCGCACCTGCAGTATTATGTGCAATTTTGGTCTCCTAATTTGAGGAAGGAAATTACTGCTATTCACCAGATTAATTCCCAGGATGGCGGGAATGACATATAATAGGCAATAAACAATAGGTGCAGGAGTAGGCCATTCGGCCCTTCAAACCAGCACCGCCATTCAATGTGATCATGGCTGACGAAAGAAAGGGCCGACTGAGCCCGTATTCACTGGAATTTAGAAGGATGAGAGGGGATCTTATAGAAACATATAAAATTCTTAGAGGATTGGACATGGTAGATGAAAAAAAAATCTTCCCCATGTTGGGGGAGTCCAGAACCAAGGGTCACAGTTTAAGAATAAGGGGTATGCCATTTAGGACTGAGATGAGGAAAAACGTTTTCACCCAGAGAGTTGTGAATCTGTGGAATTTTCTGCCACAGAAAGCAGTGGATGCCAATTCACTGGATGTTTATGGGCACGCGCAAGGGCCCCAGCTATGCCTGCCTCTTTGTAGGTTACGGAAAACAATCCCTATTCCAAGCGTACCTCCCGTGAGCAGGAGCCGGGAGAGCCAGGGCAGTATGAATCTGACCCTGAAGTGGTGACCTCCCGTGAGCTGGAGCCGGGAGAGCCAGGACATGGGGACCCAGCACAGCAGCACCTCGTTAGGGCTGTGTGTGTGACCTCCGGTGAGCATGACCTGGGAGAGCCAGGGCAGGAGGAATCTGACCCTGAAGTTTGGGGACCCAGCACACCAGCACCTCGTTTAGGGCTGTGTGTGACCTCCCGTGAGCATCAGCCGGGAGAGCCAGGGCAGGAGGAAGCTGCCCTGAAGTTTGGTGTCACTGCTTATGTGCATACACCAAAGCACATGAGCCATGCTCCAGGTGTGCCGGATGTGGTCAGCAATTTACCATACCAGCGGGAACTGGTGAAGCCAGGGATGGCAATCTGGCCAGCAAATTAATGGCCTCTCACCAGTTCCAGGACTTCATAAAGGAAGAAATTTCACATATCAAACACCTGTTACTGTGCATCGCTCTAAAGGAGCGCATCATGAGGGTGTATGAATTAAGGCTGCAGCAGTCCTAAAAACTGGTTGGAGCAGGAACAATGGCATTTGGGCAAATGGCACGTCCACTATCTAAACACAGCAGGATATGGACCCTGCTGTGTAATGCCCATTTGTTAGTTTAATATTCACGAATAACTATCCAGCCTACGCTCAACCCACGGTTCACAGCCTTGTGCAGATCCTCTAATATCCAGGGGAACACCTGGACGATGAGACAAAAACTGAGACCTGGATGCCACCTCAAAAACCATAGCCTTTCAGATTAGGAAGGGTTAAGTGAATATTGGACTGTATCAGGGGATCTCAAATAGGTATCTCGGAAGTACATCCACCCGCGCAAAATACACCTAGTTGGGTATTGGGGTTCAATCCCACTAACTCTACAGGTGAATGATGCATTTCAGCCTGAACAATTGTGTCCAATTCCCCAGCCAAAAGAATGAAGGTGGGTGTCGAGTCAGTCTAGGCCTAAACATACTTAACCCTTAAGGTCCAGTATAAACGGTTTAAAATAAAACATTTCAGTATTGTAACTGGGATAAAAAGGGTGTTATATGGCAGCCATAGATCTGAAAGATGCATAATATTCAGCTACCACACACCTGTTGAGAGGTTAGGTCCTCACCCATCTAATTAAACTTAGATTAGTACCATTTAGAATGATTGGCTATTTGAGATTCATCATTGGTTAATTAACATGGCAATACTTTGCCTACGGCCAAAACTGTAACTAATGTCTCGCGATGTACTAGAGACATTCTGACTCAATAGCTTTAAGCGCCTGTCCCACTTAGGAAACCTGAGTATCCTCTCCAACAGGACCTCGATTTCACTGAGCCGTTTAGAAACAGTCTCCCCTTCCCGACTTGGAATCAATGGGCCTAGCAGACTTCGAAGTGACCTTACGCCCCACCGGCGCGTCGACACTATTCACAGGCAACGCGTCTGTAGTCGTTAACCCCCCTGTTAACGATGATATAGGTGAGTTCAGCGGTCACCCGCTACCCGCACTCCCGCGGTCTTCCAAACTTTTGTTAGCAGGTCGCCTCCCCTTCACCTTCGTAGCTTTCTGTATTTTGGTACTAGTGCTGAACTGAAACCAAGCGTACCTACAGAAAGCAACCTCCAAACTAAGTTTTTGCACTTACCTCGAGGTATTTTAAACTTACCGCTGGATGAGCTCTGCTACTCCATCCAGTCATTGCGCCATGCGTCTGACGTAATGACGCGCGTGCAGCTGGAAAGGGTTCTTCACGTAGTCACTCACGTGACTCCGAAGTAAAATGTTATTTGGGCCCCATACAAATCGGCAGTGTCTTGTCTGCCGATATGGGGTTAAAATTCACGGCAACGTTCCAATCGATCGCATTCCAGAAACAACCACTCGCAAGATGATTTAGATCCACTTTTTTTTGGGCAATCATGTCATAAGACCATCTAAATCGTCTATATTTTGTGTTATTGACCATACATAGTTAATGTTTTAATACTAAATATCCATAGTTTTAGCCACATGTATTGTGCAAAAAATAATAATTTTGATTATATTGAGAGTGGATTTTTCTAGATTAATTTATGGAAATTAAACATTAAATTCCTTCCAATTGGCATTTAGGTTCATGACTGAGATTTAAAAATCATGTTATATTGTGAATTCTTGTGTGAATGGGAATAGTTTGTTATTCGGATACAATTTATTTAAAAAATCCTTTTCTTAAGAAATGGATAGATGTTTAGATCTAGTAATTGAATTGAGATAGAAACATAAAAACATAGAAATTAGGTGCAGGAGTAGGCCATTCAGCCCTTCGAGCCTGCACCGCCATTCAATATGATCATGGCTGATCATCCAACTCAGTATCCCGTACCTGCCTTCTCTCCATACCCTCTGATCCCCTTAGCCACAAGGGCCACATCCAACTCACTCTTAAATATAGCCAATGAACTGGCCTCAACTACCCTCTGTGGCAGAGAGTTCCAGAGACTCACCACTCTCTGTGTGAAAAAAGTCTTTCTCATCTCGGTCTTAAAGGATTTCCCCCTTATCCTTAAGCTGTGACCCCTTGTCCTGGACTTCCCCAACATCGGGAACAATCTTCCTGCATCTAGCCTGTCCAACCCCTTAAGAATTTTGTAAGTTTCTATAAGATCCCCTCTCAATCTCCTAAATTCCAGAGAGTATAAACCGAGTCTATCCAGTCTTTCTTCATAAGACAGTCCTGACATCCCAGGAATCAGTCTGGTGAACCTTCTCTGCACTCCCTCTATGGCAATAATGTCCTTCCTCAGATTTGGAGACCAAAACTGTACGCAATACTCCAGGTGTGGTCTCACCAAGACCCTGTACAACTGAAGTAGAACCTCCCTGCTCCTGTACTCAAATCCTTTTGCTATGAAAGCTAACATACCATTCGCTTTTTTCACTGCCTGCTGCACCTGCATGCCTACTTTCAATGACTGGTGTACCATGACACCCAGGTCTCGCTGCATCTCCCCTTTTCCTAATCGGCCACCATTTAAATAATAATCTGCTTTCCTGTTTTTGCCACCAAAGTGGATAACCTCACATTTATCCACATTATACTGCATCTGCCAAACATTTGCCCACTCACCCAGCCTATCCAAGTCACCTTGCAGTCTCCTAGCATCCTCCTCACAGCGAACACTGCCCCCCAGCTTAGTGTCATCCGCAAACTTGGAGATATTGCCTTCAATTCCCTCATCCAGATCATTAATATATATTGTAAATAGCTGGGGTCCCAGCACTGAGCCCTGCGGTACCCCACTAGTTACTGCCTGCCATTGTGAAAAGGACCCGTTTACTCCTACTCTTTGCTTCCTGTTTGCCAGCCAGTTCTCTATCCACATCAATACTGAACCCCTAATACCGTATGCTTTAAGTTTATATACTAATCTCTTATGTGGGACCTTGTCGAAAGCCTTCTGGAAGTCCAGATATACCACATCCACTGGTTCTCCCTTATCCACGCTACTAGTTACATCCTCGAAAAATTCCACAAGATTCGTCAGACATGATTTACCTTTTGTAAATCCATGCTGACTTTGTCCAATGATTTCACCACTGATTGATTGATTTTAATTGATTTGATTAATTTAATTGATTTGATGGTGTGGAAGATTGCAACCTTCACGTGGTCCGCCCTGTTTCGACTAATGCAATCAACTCGACGTGCACAAATGGAAGATCAAATACAACAAGTTGTCCAACAACTTTAGGCTGTGCACGCCACACGAAAGAAGAATTGGTTTGATGAAACAGATGAAAATGACTTTTTTGTTGGGTATTTACTATTTGTTTTAGCGTTTAAATTTATCATTTCTACCTTTTTTCTAAAACTGCAAATAATAACTTGTTTCTGTTAATGCTGTTCAGTGTTTTTTTTCCTTTACATTTTAAACAGTTGTCTCCGAAGAAGAAATGCAAAATTGTCAATCCAAATGCCCAGCAAAAGAGACTGATTTTGACAGCATTCGCAGAGATTATCCGAATATGGTCTACTCCAAATGTGATGATCTACAGGACATTCTAATTGGGAAAGTAGTGGGCAGAAAGGCATGTCATGCGTGGTTATAAGAGCAAAAACCTGTAGTTTAAAATGCCAAAATTGATAAGTTGAGGAAAAACAAGGTGTACAGAGTTGCTTATTGGTTACAATCTGAGGAGTATGATGATACTACTGATTATGATATGCCAATATACCAGCTAGCAACTGATCTTCTCCATAAAGACTTGGTCTATTGCTAGAAATTGTAATTGTATTTACCTATCTGTTAAGGACTGACAGCATATAATGCAATAATATTAAAGTTCTGATCTTGAGAATATCACATTTTTGCATTTTCAAGGCAGTCTGGGTGTTTATTACTATTTCCGTCATAATGGTCAATTTTGAAATTAGCTAAAATTAGGTAACTAACTAATTATATGCTTTAATTTCAGGTCATCCAAGTAAGATGTTTAGTATTTGTTTCAGAATGCTTCAATCTATAATCACTGAAAATGTCATTCAGTTCTCTTAATGTTTAGGAAAGTTATGGGCTTTTGACTGTCTTCGATCACAGGTTTTGAGTTAAGTCAATGGAAAAGCAATAGGGAACAAGATGCTAATTTCCGAGTATGACAATGGCCATAACTTTATTTATACTGAAGATATGAGAGTGAATTAGGTGTCAAATTAAACTTCTTTTAATGCTTTATTTGATGGGGTAAATTGCAGACTTGATTTTTAAAATCTCAAAATTTTGTAACATTTCTAGTATCAGCAGCAGACAAGGGCATTCATAGAAACATAGAAACATAGAAATTAGGTGCAGGAGCAGGCCATTCGGCCCTTCGAGCCTGCACCGCCATTCAATATGATCATGGCTGATCATCCAACTCAGTATCCTGTACCTGCCTTCTCTCCATACCCCCTGATCCCTCTTAAATATGGCCAACGAACTGGCCTCAACTACCTTCTGTGGCAGAGAATTCCACAGATTCACCACTCTCTGTGTGAAAAATGATTTTCTCATCTCGGTCCTAAAAGACTTCCCCCTTATCCTTAAACTGTGACCCCTTGTCCTGGACTTCCACAACATCGGGAACAATCTTCCTGCATCTAGCCTGTCCAACCCCTTAAGAATTTTGTAAGTCTCTATGAGATCACCCCTCAATCTTCTAAATTCCAGCGAGTACAAGCCAAGTCTATCCAGTCTTTCTTCATATGGAAGTCATGCCATCCCAGGAATCAGTCTGGTGAACCTTCTCTGTACTCCCTCTATGGCAAGAAAGTCTTTCCTCAGATTAGGAGACCAAAACTGTACGCAATACTCCAGGTGTGGCCTCACCAAGACCCTGTAGAACTGCAGTAGAACCTCCCTGCTCTTGTACTCAAATCCTTTTGCTATGAATGCCAACATACCATTCGCTTTCTTCACAGCCTGCTGCACCTGCATGCCTACTTTCAATGACTGGTGTACCATGACACCCAGGTCTCGCTGCATCTCCCCTTTTCCTAATCGGTCACCATTCAAATAATAGTCTACCTTCCTGTTTTTGCCACCAAAGTGGATAACCTCACATTTATCCACATTATACTGCATCTGCCATGCATTTGCCCACTCATCCAGTCTATCCAAGTCATCCTGCAGCTTCCTAGCATCCTCCTCACAGCTAACACTGCCCCCCAGCTTCGTGTCATCCGCAAACTTCGAGATGTTGCATTTAATTCCCTCGTCCAAATCCTTAATGTATTCGATCCAATTTAAGATACCAGCTACCAAGACAGATGTGTACAGCAATTCATTCTTCCCCCGCACAATGAAAGCATGGAATAGTCTTCATCCGACCATAGGTACCCAACCAGAACTACATTTAAGGGAGCTCGTCTTCTCCATGAATCCTTATTTGCTTAAGTCCATCCTCCGCATCCTCCAGTTTAAATTCTATTTGGAATATTTTGGAGAACCAAGAATCACATTCAGAGCAGCAAAGTCACACTACTATCCTAAAGGCCGGTTTCTGGACGCACCCTTCGTGTCAGGCAGTGTCGGTGGGGGCGCTGCTAGCCGGCAGCCCTGCCAGCAGCGTGTTAGTTTTTTCTACTTTTTTTGTTTTTTTAGTGTGTCTTAATGTGTATTTAATCTCATTGTGTGTCTTGTGTGGGAGTCAGGGGGAAACCGCTTCTGTCGCCTCCTCCATGGGGCTTCAGCTTCAGCAGTGGGCGCAGCGAGGGCGATTTCGTCACGGAGCGGGCGAGCCCTCACTGGAGGGGAGCGCTACATTCGCTGGCCCGCGGCAGCTTGAAGCCGCCGTCTGCACAGCTCCAGCTGGCGGCGTCCTGGGCCAGGGATCCCTCGTTGGGGACCCAGGAGGAGAAGAGCTCTGACCGCCGGCCCGCACCAACCTCTATCGCGGGCGCGGCGGGGACTTACCATCCTGAGCGGGGTCAGGGGTTTACACGGGCAGAATAAAGTATTTTGTGAGGGTACACAAAAGGCTGGAGAAACTCAGCGGGTGCAGCAGCATCTAAGGAGCGAAGGAGATGGGCGACGTTTCGGGTCGAGACCCTTCTTCAGACTGGTCAGGGATCAGGGAAACGAGAGATATAGACGGTGATGTGGAGAGATAAAGAACAATGAATGAAAGATATGCAAAAAAGTATCGATGATAAAGGGAACAAGCTATTGTAAGCTGTTTGTGGTGTGAAAATGAGAAGCTGGTGCGACTAGGGTGGGGGAGGGAGATAGAGAGATACCACCCTGAGAGGTCAGGGGTTTGCACGGGCAGAATAAAGTATTTTGTGATACCACCCTGAGAGGTCAGGGGTTTGCATGGGCAAAATACGAAGTTAGAGTGAGTGGGTAACAGAAACAGTGTACACGGTGATAAAATATTGTAGAATAGCAGAAAGTAGAATAGCAATAAGAATAGTGTAAGGTAATATAGTGACTACGAGGACAGAGGAGGTGTAAGGACTGAGTTTCTTGACTGTGCAGATAAAATTGCTACATTCTCTCTGCTGAGAGATCAAGACAAAATGAGCTTCTTTGTTTGGAGATTAATGGGAGTGGCGTATGGCCAGATGTTGAGTGACTAGGATTTTGATTGGTTGTGATCTTAGTGTGGTTAGAATTTGAGTGACGGTGAGTCTGACTAACCACGATCTGAATCAATATCCAATCACAACGCTCAGGAACCTGACTGGTAGGGGATTAGACCATCCTACTTTAACTTAAAAGGGGAGATAAGAATTATATAAATGTTAATTTTGAAACTTGAATCTGTGTAGAAAATTGCATAATTTCTTTGAAGTAAGAATGGAACGAATGTGATTTGTGTGTAAAAACCGGTTTTGAATGAATGAGGAAGTTCATATATGTGATAAATTTGTTTGTTGTAGGCCACATGCTGTAAGGGTAGGTGTGTGTGTGTGTTCCTTTAAGAAATTGTAAGCAATGGGGGAGGTTACGAACAGCTGTAAGGTAACGAACAACGCTTTGTATCATCGCAACTTAAAAGGGGAAAGTTGGTAAATGAAGGTTGCTTGGTTTTGCTGATGTTTCTATAGATTTATTTTCAGTAAAGTTAATTTGGAAAATTGTTACTAGTACTAAATAGTGGTGAGAATGGATTGAAAAAATTTGAAATAAGTTAATTGCTGAAACATGACCAGCTTTTGTGGTTTGTTTAGATAAACATTCTGGTTGGAGAAGGGTAATGATTGTTTGCTGAGATATTCAGAAACAGTTGTGAGGAAGTGGCCCAAGGACGGCACGTTCAAGATAAATGTGTGACAAGATGGAAGTGTTAATTACGAATTTTATGTCACAGATAAGTTGGAAAGGTGGGAAAAGGGGAGAGGAAAGAAATTAGATGTACTTAAGCAGTTTGGAGAGGAAAGGAGAGAGAGGCAGTGAGGAGGAAACAGAAGTAGGAAACGACAGGTGTGAAAGTAATAAATCAGGAGGAGTCAGTGGAAGATTTTAAAAGAAAGGTGAATACATTTGCAAAGGAGGATAAACTATCTGAGAAGTAAGAAATTGAGTTTAGAATGAGAAAGAAGGCATATCAGAAAGGATTAAAATGGGAAGCAGAGGGATAAATTTGGGACTGCTTTAAAAAGATAAGAGCAGGCCAGACACAGATTATCCTTTGGGGCACCCATAAACTGAGAGGGCTAAGAAATACCTTACCCAATATTCCTGATGGGGCAGGAAATGGATTATGGCTTTGGTGGACGATTATTGGCTATGGGAGATTTGAAGGCACTGTTGGTGAAAGTGATAGGAACCACTAAACTGACAGAACTCCTGAAGATGGCTGGTATAAAAATGCTGTGAACAATGCAATAAACAATGGCACGCTGTTTGACACAGTCAGGCAGAGGGTATGGCAGGCCCTCAGACAAAAATCCAGCAGCCTATCTGGAGAACAAGCTGAAAAGGTGGAGACTGGAAATTGAACAAGAAATAGAAGGCAACCAGTTAATGAACACTATATTCTGAACCACTGTGGTGGATGTCATTCCTCCTAGTCAAGTCTAGATTGGAGGAGGTGGTGGGATTGTAATCTATTTCCCACCCCTGATTCAGTGATCATTTGGTCAATGAGGTTGAGAAATATCGCAAAGATAGGAAAAAGACTTGCAGACCAGCAGGAAGAGGTGCAGAGAAAAATGATGCAAATGTAACTTGAAGAGCTCAAAAAGAAAGAGCGTGAAAAAGGAAAGACAATGTTGTCAGTAACAACAGACCTGGTTGAAAAGTCTGAAACAAGTGATGCACCGACACACAGTGAGTCCTATGACAGAGCCAAACAGGGGCCAGAGAATTCCATGCCAATAATAAATGTATTTGGGAGAGTATTTCCTCAAATGCCCTATCAGGAGTGAAATAAATCTGGATATAAGCCCAGACAGGACTGGGATCCCCAAGGGAGGGAGAGATCTCAAGGAGGAGGTCAAGAAAGGTTAGTAAGGAGACAGGTAATGGATAAGATGTGTTGGGGATGTGAATAGATATGGTAATCAGGAAATAATAATAATTAAGATAGTGGTGAACCCAGCTATGGTAAGAACATTAAGAAGAGGTATTAAAGACACCTAGGCTGGGATGCAGCAGGGTTTTAAATACTAACCCCATGTTTTTAATCAGATGTTATAGGCAGATTTGGAAGGTGTTGATATAGTATGTGGATGATTTGTCGGTTTGTTCCACAAGTGAGAAGCAATGTGAGAGAGACATTGTAATTATCTTGGACAAGATGGCATAGGAGGTCATAAAGTATCATGGAAGAAGTTGTTGTTTTGTCAGAAGCAGGTAGAATATTTTGGACGAGTAATATCTAAAGAAGTAAAAGCTATAGCGCAGGATCAAATTGAAGCGATAATTGAAGTTCCCAAACCTCAGACAGTAGAACAGATGATGATGATCTTGGGAATGGCAGGATATAGTTCAGACTAGATTGGAAAGTATGTTGAAATTGTGATGCTATTAAGGAAAATAATGAAGGAAGAAGGACACACAAGTCTGAGAAATATTTTACAGTCAGAGCCTTTGAATGAAGGGGACAAAAAAGGTTTTGCTTGTGGATGTTTCTTGTTAAAGGGATCATAATAGCAAGTATGCAGGGTTTGAAGTAATGCATCAGGATGAATTAGACTTTAAGGTAATCAAATTGGAAGCTTGCCTGCAATCTTGCTTAGCTCAGTTGGCAGAAATTAAGGCTTTAAGAGCAGCATATGTACATGGAGTCTGGCACATGTTTGGACAGTAGGGAAACAGAAAGGCTTTGAAAAAAGACCCCATGCAAAGTTACCAGTATCCCCCTATGAAATGTTGTTTGGGTTATCTTATTTGGGAAAGATAGAAGGAATACCCACCAGAGAGGGCAGTGATGTATTCTTATGGAACTATTTACTGGCAGTATGTCGTTCTCTTACAGAATTAAAAGCTAAAGGATTATTGGCTCAAAGCCCACCACTCGACTTTCCAATACATGCTGTAAAGTCCAGCGACTGGGTACTGGTCAAGAATTGGAAGGAGGAGAAACTCCAGCCCTGGTGGACCGGCCCATACCTAGTATAACTGACAACCGAGATTTTTCCTGCTAAACACCGAAGAGGGGCGGTCTCTAGGAACACCCGTATTTGACGACCTATATTGGAAGAAGAGGAAATGGACATCAGAGAATGGGAAGATGATGAATGGCCACCCGCAAGAATCATCTCATACTGTGGACCAGCCACTTGGGCACAGGACGGATCCTGGGGCTACCGAACCCGGTACATGTTAAACCAGATCATAAGACTCCAGGCAGTACTGGAAGTAATTACCAACCAAACTCCGGCGGCACTAGAGATGCTGGCGAAGCAGCATGAGAGATGAGAGCAGCAATATACCAGAACCGGTTGGCCCTAGATTACCTCCTGACCGAAGAGGGAGGGGTATGTGGAAAATTCAACGTTTCTAATTGCTGCCTAAATATCGATGACAACGCGCACTCACGGCTGTGGGCTGGCAGTTGACTCACAGCTGGTGGGCTTACACACACACCCTCCAACTCACACACACACATACCCTCCAACTCACACACACAATCCATCACACACACACTCATAGCTACACACACAGTCACCCTCCATCAGACATACACATACACACAGACATCCTCCATCTCACACACACACTCACAATCCATCGCACACTCACAGCCACACACAGACACCCTCCATCTCACACCCACTGACTCACACACACACAACATATATACGACAGTAAAACTCTCTTGAACCTACTCACGTGGGTGAGTGCGGCCTCTCCTTTGAGCGGGACTTCCGGAGTGAGCGGGACTTCCGGAGTGAGCAAAACCTTTGGATCAAGCAGAGTCCAGGGCCAACAATCAAATCCCTGCACAGTGAGTGCAGGGCCATCAATCCATTCCATTCCATTTCAATTCGTCAAGCCAAGCACAGTGAGTGCAGAGCCAACAATGCAATCCATTCCAATCCATTCCATTTCAATTCAAGTCAAACCAAGCACAGTGAGTGCAGGGCTAACAATGCAATCCATTTCATTTCAATTCAAGTCAAGCCAAGCACAGTAAGGGCTAACCAATCATAATTTATTGCAACCACATCGCTGGGTAACAAATAATTTATTGCAAGCACATTAAGGGCTAACCAATCATCATTTATTGCAACCACATTGTGGGGTAACAAATCATGTATTGCAAGCACATTAAGGGTTAACAAATAATCATTTATTGCAAGGATGGTGTAGACTCACAGTTCAGTAGACTCACAGTTCAGTTGACTCACAGTTCAGTTGACACAGCTTAGAATCACAGTTGTGGACTCTCCCTCACGATCTTCCAGAATGACTGACTCATGTCTGGCATCCGGGGCTTTATACTCCTGCCTCCCCCCCCACCCCGGAAGGGGCGTTGCCTTCATCATGGCGATTGACAGGCGAGAGGACCAATCAGTTGATCTCACGGTTTTTTAAACATTCATAATTTTTTAATTTTTCAGCGATCGGAAAAAATCTTGGGGTTGCTTGAGTGGAGGAGGACTGTGAGTAAGATGGCAAGAAAATCATAGCAATATAAGATAGCATTTTTTCTAAAATCGATATACAACGTAGACCGGAAGTGGTCAAGATGAGACTTTTAGTATAGTAATAGATTTGGGCAGGTAGATGGATGGAAAAGGTCTAGAGGATATGGGTCAAATGTGGGCAGGTGGGACAAACACTGATCAGTGCGTTTTACCATAATCACTGGATCGAATGCTACAAAAAAATAGTCAAGTCTCATAAATGTCACCGTTAGGTCAACGGGACTTTATGGCCGTTAAAACTCCACATTTTAACAAAGTTGAACTTGAAATGTACAAGATCAATCAATCATAACAAGAGGATTTCAGTATAGGAGTAAAGAGGTTCTTCTGCAGTTGTATAGGGCTCTGGTGAGGCCACATCTGGAGTATTGTGTACAGTTTTGGTCTCCTAATTTGAGGAAGGACATCCTTGTGATTGAGGCAGTGTGGCGTAGGTTCTCGAGATTGATCCCTGGAATGGCGGGACTGTCATATGAGGAAAGATTGAAAAGACTAGGCTTGACTGGATTTTAACTGGAATTTAGAAGGATGAAGGGCTATCTTATAGAAACATATAAAACTATAAAAGGACTGGACAAGCTAGATGCAGGAAAATATTTCCGAATGTGGGACGAGTCCAGAACCAGGGGCCACAGTCTTAGAATAATGGGGAGGTCATTTAAGACTGAGGTTAGAAAAAACGTTTTCACAGAGGGCAGTGCAGGCCAAGTCACTGGATGGATTTAAGAGAGAGTTAGATAGAGCTCCAGGGGGTAGTGGAGTCAAGGGATATGGGGAGAAGGCAGGCACGGGTTATTGATGGGGGACAATCAGTCATGATCACAATGAATGGCGGTGCTGGCTTGAAGGGCCGAATGGCCCCCTCCTGCACCTGTTTTCTATGTTTCTATCAAATCAATCAATCAATCAAAGACTTTATTGTCATTCAAAAATACACCAACAAATACAAATCTGAACGAAATGTTGTTGCATCTGGCTCACCGTGCAACATAAAATAACAAAAGGATAAAATAGATAAAAAGATAAAATAGATAAAAAGATAAAATAGTAAGATTAAACAAGAACTCCAGTTTGAAGTTTGATCTTTATTTTATGAGGAGTTGCGATGAGGGATTTCGTGAAGACCCCGCCAGCACGCATGCGCGACATTCTTCAAAGCAGCGGTGTGGAATCACAGATAACAACAATGACTGAAGATAGTAAGATTAAAGAGACTTGAACAGTTGACCTTATGATAGAGGGTTGGGAGCGGAGGGCACGAAATCCCTCATCGCAACTCCTCATAAAATAAAGATCAAACTTCAAACTGGTAAATTCTTGTTTAATCTTACTATTTTACTTCGGAGTCACGTGAGTGACTTCGTGAAGATTTCAAAGCTCTGTGATTTCATGCCCTGGACGACGTCCATGCTCTCACACTGCCGCAATACTGATGGAGGAAGTTTGTTAATGCATTCCAGACTTGAACAAGCCGAAAAAGTAATGAGTATATATTAATACAAATAATAACAAAAAACCCTAACTCGGGGATAAATTATACTACGGAACGGCACTCAGCACTGCTTCCGCAAACGTTGCGGGGGTGGCCACCGGCTTATTGTAGAAGTGTAGAAAAGTGGTCTCACTGGCCCAGCCCGCGGTAGCGAGGACATGATCCATGGGCACCTCCATGGTCCTCGCCGCTGATGTGGACGCAGCCCTGGTAGAATGAGATTTAAAAATGTTAGTGTCTATACCTGCTGCACCCAACACCACCCTGAGCCACCTGGCGATAGTCTACACAGTCACCTGGTGATGTGGTTTCTTGTGGCTGATGAGAAGTCCCTGCTCCATCTTCCGGATGGTGCGTGTGATCTTGATGTAATACCGGAGATGGGTGGCACCAGTGGGGTATGCCCGGAATTCCAGCTGCAGCCCTGTAGATCCCGGTCTATGCTGCTTTAGTAACTCTTCTATGAAGGTTACCCTCTCAGGGGTCGAGACCATTCTGTCGAGTTGTAGTTTTTGCAAGGTCTGTACCCGCTGTGCTGTGGTCAGTGCCATCAACATCACCACTTTAAAGGTGAGCGGTAACCCTGTCATGGGGGATCAGCTTCTCAGTAGGGTCAACACCAACCCTACATCCCAGGTGATGTTGTATCTGGGTCGTGGAGGGTTGGTATTAAATGCACCCCTCATACATTTGGACCCCAATTGGTGTGAGCCCACACCAATGTTGAGGTATGAGGATAGCGCACTCCTGGCGCTATTGATGGCACTGTAGCTGAGACCCTCGTCATAATGAAGGCCCGCGAGGAATTCCAGTACGTCAGGGATCGTTGCAGAGTTGTAGGTTGTGTTTGTTCATTAGCAGTAGGCTTCCCACTTCCTGATCTGGTTAAGGTACTGCTTCCTGGTAGATGCCCCACTCGATGTTATCATTGATTATTCGTGACCTGGTGTCCGCCACTGTATTGAACTTCCCTGGAAGGTAGGTTGCTGACATCCAAATATTTATTTCAATACACCAGAGCCAAATTGTGTTTACCAATTCGTCACAAGATACTGACCTGATACCACCCATATGATTTATATAAGCCATCACAGTGGTATTATCTATTTGAAGACGGACATGCGTATGATGTAAATTTGTGTAGTATGCCCGCAGCCCATGAAAAGCTCCTAGCATTTCCAAATAGTTTATTCCTTGTGACTGAAGAAGAGTGGACTCATGAGAATCCCATCTGCCACCACAACTGGATGTGGTGTCAGTTGCTCCCCAGCCTTCGGCGCTTGCATCGGTTTGTAACACGACTGATGGGTTGCAGATAATGATGGGCTTGTAACACTCACTAATATTGTTAGCCCACCATTGTAGCTCAATTTTAGCCTTGATCGGCAGCTGCATAGGTCAGTCAAAGTGTCCAGCATTTGCTTTTAATGCTGAAATTTTTGCTCTTTGCAAATTTTGATTGGCCCAAATGTAATGGCCCGAATTGCACAGCTGGAAATGTAGCTACAAGTTTCCCAATTACTTTAGCAGCATGTCTGATGGTCGGCACCCTGGCGCAAGCTAGGTTGTCACATGCCTCTTTTATTGCTATTGCTTTGCTGGCTGGGATAGTGACAATCATATTTGATTGGTGTTAATAGTGAATCCCAGTAGTCCCTGACTTGAGACGGGGTGAACTTGGATTTGTCTGGATGGATGACAAACCCTAATGTCTCGAATAATAATTTGTCGCTGTATCTGCCAGCTCAGCTAATTCAAGGGTTTTCCCCACTATTAATATATCGGCCAAATATGCCATGACGACATAATTTTGTTGTCTAAGGGACGCCAAAATAGGTTTGATAATTTTTGTAAATAGCCTAGCAGCTGTTGTAATTCTATTGGCAAGTCTTTATATTGCCATAATTGACCCCTCCAGACAAATTTTAAGAATTTCCTGTGATGTTCTACAATAGGCACTGTATAGTATGCATCTTTTAAATCGATGCAGGCCATAAAGTACCCTAGAGAAATCAGCTGTTTAGCCGTTTCGAATGTCTCCATTTTGAAATGGGTATATTGTACAAAAGTATTCAAATGGGTTAGGTCTATAATAATCCGACATCCACCATCTTTTTTAGTTTTTGTAAAGATGTTGGACACAAACTCAAGAGGTTCATGTGTCGTTTTTTCTATCACCCCTTTGGCTGCCAGCCTTAAGATTTCTACAAGTCCTTCCTCTATCTCTTTTTGAGAGAGCGCAAACTTGCGATGAGGGACATGTTGTGTAGGGGGAAGTTTCTCATTAATAAACTCTATTTCATAACCTTGAATACTTTGTAGAATAAAGGGATCGGAAGTTATCGCACCCCATGCACCCCAAAATGCCCGCAACCGTCCTCCTACTTGTGAAGTTACAATTTCTACTTTCTTGAAAGAACCAGACCCCCTTACCTCCATGGTTATCGGCAGGGCCTGGTGCGTTGTGCTTTCGGCAGCCATTGTGTTGCTGGGTAGGGCTGTTGCTGCATTTTCCATGCGGGCTTCTGCTGGCCCTGCCCTAAAAAAAGGCTTCTGCTGTTGGGGAGCGGGTGGCGGATAAGTTCTTGGTGCCCTATCCGGCTGACCCCGAGGCTTGGAGGTAGGATAAGGTTGGGGTCTTCGGTATACCTGTATCCTAGTTGATGATGGTGGTTTCATTACCACCCACGGTTTTGGCCTCCTCATCCAGTTCTTTGACCTGCTTGGGCAGGTCCTCCCCAAACAGCTGTCTTGGTGGTGGTGTGGTGGAGGTACGACACAACCCAACGAATTTTGGGTTGAGTGTGGGCCGGATGGAGCTTTTCCGAAAGCAGTTGATCTCAAACTGCGTATTGCACAGCAGGGCAAGAGCATCCTGCTGTTCTTCAGTTACATTGGCCCCATCGAGGGTCCTGGTGAACGCAGTGATGCCTGACGTCAACAGTTTCAGGATTTTTTGAATTTTGAGCTCCTGGGCTCTGATACTGGGACTGATGTTCCCCCAGATCGGTAAGTTGACGGTTGGAACGTTCATGGTAACACAATTCTCTGGAGCCTTGTATTTTTCCATGGCCTCTGTGAGTAGCTGGTCTTGGAGCTGGTGTGTGGCCAGAAAATTGATACTCGCTGCCAGTTTTGTGTGCAGTGGTTTCCCTGAACGCACAGGCTTAGCAAACTTTGAAACTACGTCTAGCAGATCTTCTGGTTCTCCCGAAGCAGTGGGCTCTTCTACCGCGCCCTCTTCATCAAAGTCGGCCATCTGCTGGCTCCTGGCACTGCCAGCAGATGAAGGAGAAATACTAGGCGGCCGCATAATCTGGCTCCTAGACCGCTGGGACCCACGCTCGTGTCGATCCAGGTCTCGCTGGAGTAGTTGCTCCACCATAAGCTCCATCCTGGCCATGCGACCTCCGCCGCAATATATGGACGACAAGTCGACTTCCCCATGTTCTCCTGAATCACTGGGGCTATTACCAGCGAACCGCACCTCGTCGAGGTGATGACAAGGGTCCGCTGGCAGGTAGTCGTCGGCTGCCGTACCTGCGGGGTCTTACGACTCCCGCGCGGAAATGCCGCTAGTCCGCCGTTGTTCGGACTGTAGCGGTCCCCCTGCCTGATAGGAAGGCAGCGGAGATGAGTCGATGCCGGCTCCCGCAGCCGGGCTCCCCGACGTCCGCGCGGGCTTGCGCCACTTCTGACCACATGGGTCTGTGACGGCGCATGGTCGTCGCTTACCGCCTCAGCGGGGCCGCACGACCGAAATCCGCTGCCACCGGCCTGCACTCTGGCAGCCTGACCCGGTGGCGTGCTGGTACCTCCTGCTCCTGCAGGGCTCCCCGACTCTCCAGCAGATCTGCCACCGGCCTGCAATCTGGCAGGTTTCCCCGGCAGCATGCCGATGCCTGCCGCAGCTGCGGGGCTCGACTTCGGCGCAGCTCTCCCCCGGGTCTGTCCTCTGGGGACCTGTAAAAGAGGGGAAGTAGCACTCGCAGCTGTGCGAGGCACGTTAGGACGTACCTGCTTACTACCAGCCCTGACTTTGGGTGATGGCAGTGCTAAGTCAGGGTCTGTAATACCCTTCTCCTGTGCGGAGCTCCGTCCAGCCTGTTGTGGAGGAGAGTCAGGCCATACTAACTCCACAGGGTTCCCCAACTTCCGCAACTTTTCCCCGGCCGTGATACGGGTGCTGCCGGTGTTGCGGGCAGCTCCGAGGATGTTGGCCGCTGACTTCCTGAAGTCCCGCGGCCCTTGGAAAGTTTGGCTTTCCCTTTTCCTTCCATCGATGCTGTAGATAGAAACAAACTATCTACAGAAAACCAGCTCAAGGTTAGTATTACTTACCTTAAGCGTCCTTGTGAAGGAGCTGCTGGGGAAGCGCACTCCCCCCCAGCTTCGACAGCAAATGTGAGCGACGACATGTCGCGCGTGCGTGCTGGCGGGGTCTTCACGAAGTCACTCACGTGACTCCGAAGTAAAATAGATAATAGTGGCGGCACATTATATGGAATTCAAGAGTCTGATGGCTCGGGGGAAGAAGCTGTTGCAGAACCTGGCCGTTCTGCTCCTTATACTGCGATACCTTTTGCCCGAGGGCAGCAGAGTGAACAGTCCATGATGGAGATGTGTGGGGTCTTTTATATAATGCTGTTGGCCTTGGACAAGCAATGTTTGCACGCAATGTCCCGGACTGAAGGAAGAGAAGTCCCGATGATTTTTTCAGCCGTCCTCACCACTCGCTGTACGGACTTTCAGTCGGAGGCTTTGCAGTCCCCAAACCAGACAGAGATACAGCTGTCACAATACTCTCTATGGTGCCCCTGTAGAAAGTGGTGAGGACGGGATGGGGAGGTGAGCTCTTCTCATCCGGCACAGAAAGTACAACCGCTGCTGCGCTCTCTTAACTAATGATGTGATGTTTTGTGACCAGGTCAGACTGTTTGTGAACTGCACCCCCAGGAACTTAGTGCTACTGACCAACTCCACATCGCTGTCATTAATGTGTAGTGGTGTGCGACTGTGCCGGTTTCTCCTGAAGTCGACGATAACCTCCTTTGTTTTGTCAACATTCAGGATCAGGTTGTTCGTATTGCACCAGTCCACCAGTTGTTTCACCTCCTCCCTGTAACGAAGTTCATCGTCGTCCCGGATGAGGCCCACCACTGTTGTGTCATCTGCGTACTTCATGATGTGGTTTGTACTAAACCTGGCACAACAGTCGTGGGTCATCAGGGTAAACAGCAGTGGACTCAGAACACAGCCCTGAGGGGAACCGGTGCTCAGAGAGATGATGTTGGAGGTGTTGTTTCCAACCCGCACTGACTGGGGTCTGTCAGTGAGGAAGTCCAGTAGCCAGTTACACAAGGGGGTGCTGAGGCCCAATGGACCCAGTTTGCTTACCAAGTGCCGAGGGATGATTGTATTGAATGCGGAACTAAAGTCCACGAACAGCATTCGCACATGCGTGTTCTTCTCCTCAAGATTGTCCAGGCTCAGGTGGAGTACGGAGGATATTGCGTCCTCTGTGGAGCGGTTTGACCTGTTAGCAAACTGGTATGGGTCAAGTGTGGAGGGAAGTCTGGATGTAATCTGATCCCTGACCAGCCTCTCGA
Source organism: Okamejei kenojei (assembly GCA_035221665.1). NCBI lineage: Eukaryota > Metazoa > Chordata > Chondrichthyes > Rajiformes > Rajidae > Okamejei > Okamejei kenojei. Next base: position 4,084,187 of record CM069135.1, read on the forward strand.
AGCACTTCATCATTATGGGAGTGAGTGCTACAGGGCGGTAATCGTTGAGACATGTTATTGCGGATTTTTTTGGCACTGGTATGCTGGTGGCAATCTTGAAACATGATGGGACGACAGCCTGGTTCAGCGAGGTGTTGAAGATGTCCGTAAGGACATGTGCCAGCTGAGCAGCACATTCCCTGAGCACTAGACTAGGTATGTTATCAGGGCCTGCCGCCTTCTATGTGTTCACTCGTTTTAGGGTTCTACGGACATCCACTGTATCAAGACTGAGTGCGTGTTCGCCGTAGTGAGGAATACCTTTCCTCGCAGGTGTGTTGTTGAATGCCTCAAACCGTCCAAAATATTTATAGAGTTCATTGAGGAAGTTTATGTTGTCTTCACAGGGTGGTGGAGCAGTCTTATAGTCCGTGATTGTCTTGATTCCCTGCCACATGTGCCTGGTGTTCATGGGGTCATGAAAGAAGCTCTGGATATTATGACCATGGGCACGCTTTGCCAGCCTGATGACTCGGTTCAGGTTGGCTCTTGCGGATCTGAGTGCCACCAAGTGACCGGATTTGAATGCGGCATTTCGTGCTCTCAGCATTCCACGTACCTCAGGGGTCATCCAGCGTTTCTGGTTGGCCCGTTTAGTGATGGTCTTGGTGACACAGACATGGCACCAAATGTGGAAACTCTTGTGTACCGTCTCAGTGTAATCTACCATTCTTACACCTTTGTACTTAAGTATGATTGTGCTTATATATATATATATATATATATATATATATATAGTACGATATTTATTGAACTGAACAAAAAAATAAATTTCACTTGATGAAAACTATAATCGAGCCATCCAAATTTCTGTCCCTCGACCACAATTTGGGAAATCTGATCATCTAGCTGTACTTTTGCTCCCTGCCAACAAACAAAAATCAAGCAGGAGGATCCGGTACAGAGAGTTGTGAAAGGCAGGTCAACTAACTGGGTTGGCATCTTACGCAACTGCTTTGAGCCAGTGGACTGGTCCATATGCAGACATTGAGCAGCTTACCTGAATGAGTAAGCTATTGGAATTCACTTTTAAAACATGGAGGGGACACAATGAGGCCTAACATCTAACACCTAACAGGGGTCGGCAACCTACGGCCCACGGTCCAGATAAGGTCCATAACCCAAAATTATCTGGTCCGCAGGCGTTTTTTTTTTCAATTTGTTTTTCGCGACGTGGGAACTGCAGCCAGTCCCGGCTCACGCAGGTGACCTGGGCGCTACAGCCAGACCTGGGGCAGGAGAGCTGACCTGGGAACTGCAGCTAGTCCCCGGGCTGCTAGATTCTAGGAGCTGGCGGCCTCCAACTGGAATCGACCTTGAGGGCTTCCGGTCGCAGAGCCTGTGGACTTACCATCACGGAGCTGGCTGACCGGAGGCTGTGGTGGCGTTGCGGCTGCGACTCGTCCTCAGAGGCTTCAGTTTTGTTGCAACATGTTTCAAAAAACATGGGGGGGATTGTCCCCCACCTCAGAAAACATGAGGTGGGGGACAATCACCCCCCCCCCCCCCCACAAGATTTCAGCCCATGGGCCCGTGACAGACTTCATCAGCAAGTGTGTGGAAGACTGTGTGCTGACAAAGTCATTCCAAGTGTTCCCCAACCTGAAATCATGGATGAACAGCGAGGTACATTCACAGGATAAGGCCAGTCCGCTGCATACAAGTGAAACAATCCCGAGCGGTACAAGAAGGCCCGCTGTGATCTCCGCACAGCCATCAAGGATGCCAAGAGACAATACCGGGACAAACTTGAGTCCCAGTATAATCACTCGGACGCATGGAGAATGTGGCACGGTCTGAACATGATAACTGGCTGCAAAGCAAGGTCAGGCAACATCATTAGTGAGAAGCATCATTCGTGAATCTTTCTATTCCTGTTTTGAGCAGAAGGCTAGCAGGTTGCTGACACCTGGCGCGTCAGACTCGAATCTACCTCTCCCCGGGTGACTGTAGCCGCGGTTAGTTTTGCCCAAATCCCAAATAATCCCAAATAAAACTTGTTACAATAGAGTCAGTCGACTTTTTAAAATAAATTTTTAGGGAGATATATCGGAATTGATTGAAAGAGGTATAGAAGTTGAGGAAGGAAAATCATTTTAATAGCATCAATTCTACCGAGCATTGAAATGGGAAGTGTTTTCCAATATTGAATATTTTTAGGCAATTTATTAAGTAAAGGTACGAAATTTGATTTAAATAAAGAAGTATATTTCTTGGTCACATAAATTCCTAAGTATTTAAATTTTTCATTCACTATTTTAAAAGGTGATTGTTGCAATATATATAAATTAGGTTCCGTTATTGGCATAATCTCACTCTTATTCCAATTGATTCTGTATCCCGAGAATAAACCAAATTGAGTTATAAGATTTAACAAGTTAGGGATGCTGATTTCTGTATTTGTAATATATAATAATACATCATCTGCATATAGAGAAATTTTATTAACTGTATTTTTAGTGTTATACCCATATATTTCAGGATGTGCTCTAACTCTTTCTGCTAAAAGTTCAATAGCAAGAGCAAACAGTAACGGGGATAGCGGGCATCCTTGTCTACAACCTTTAGATAAATCAATTTTTTTTGATAACATTTGATTTGTCATTATTCTGGCTGGTATATAAAAGTTTAACCCAAGTACAAACCCTCACCTAGTTGAAAATTTTCCATCACCGAAAATAAATAGGGCCATTCCACTTGATCGAATGCTTTCTCAGCGTCTAGAGAGATGACTGCTAAATCTACATTAGCTGTTCTATTTGAGTATATAATGTTAAATAATCGTTTCAGATTATAATATGAATAACGTTTTGGAATAAAGCCAGTTTGATCAGGGTGTATTAATTTATGAACCACTAAGCTTAATCTATGTGCTAAAAGTTTGGTTAATATTTTCTGATCGGTGTTTCAGAGCGCAATTGCTCTATATGAACCTGGATCTTCAAGGTCCTTATCCGTTTTTGGTATGAGTATTATTGTTGATTCATTTAAAGTTTCTGGAAGTTTCTGTTGCATGAATGCTTGAGTATATAATGTCTGTAAGCGTGACGAGATCAGATCATGAATTTTTTTATAAAATTCACTATTTAAACCATCTGGGCCAGCGGCCTTTCCATTTTTTAAAGAACTAATAGATTCTTCAATATCTTTTACTGATATTTCGGCCCCTAATATTTCCCTCTCTTTCAGGTCTAAACCAGTAAGATTACAATTCTGTAAAAATAATTCCATTCCTGCAGAACCCACTGCCGTTTTGGTTGAGTAAAGTGTTTGATAGTAGTGAGAGAATCTATCATTAATATCCTTGGGTAGTGTTAATATTTCTCCCGTATCTCATGGCTTATTGAAGTTAGGTTTCACTTTTCTTACTGTGACATCTTGTAACACATGTGATGTTCCATGCTATTGTGATTGGTTAAGGTTTATTATGCTGTGCATGATTGTAATTGGGTGGAAAGATTGTCTCCACCTATATAACCATGTGATACTGTAGTGACTGGTGTAGAAGATTGCCGCCCATTATAAGTTACCTCCCACTGTATCAACCATATATATGCTAATTCCTTTGTTTGAGCAAATGTTTCTCCGTGATTGTGCTGGGCGAGCTTCCCAGAGCAGGACAGAGAAGGAAGGTCACCAGGGTGAAATAAAAGAATGTTTAAAGTATTCTAATCGGTGTTGTCACTGAACGGACTAAGGGATATAAATACTGGTATTATCAGTACAGCCACGACTGTGCAGCCATGTACAAATCTAATTCAATTTGCAAATTTGCAGATGACATCACCATTGTGGGCCGGATATCAAATAATAATGAAACGGAGTATAGGACGGAGATTGAGCCCCTCATGACCTGGTGTCGAGACAACAACCTTTCCCTCAATGTCAGAAAGACAAAGGAGATAGTGATCAACTTCAGGAAACAAAGTGGTACACATACAATTTGCATCCATGTGCCAAAGTAAAGAAGGTTGACAACTTCAAATTCTGAGGAGTCAATATCACCAACAATTTCTCCTGGACCACCCATATTGAAGCAAGAACCAAGAAAGCACACCAACGCCTCTATTTGCTTAGAAGGTTTAGGAAGTTTGGCATGAACCGCAGCAAGCATTTTATCAGGATGCATCACAGCTTGGTATGGGGACAGCTCCATCCAAGACTGCAAGAAATTGCAGCGAATTGTGGACGTGTCCCACACCATCGCACCAACCAACCTTCCTTCTATTGACTCCATTTATACCTCACGCTGCCTCAGCAAGGCCGGTAGCATAATCAAGGACCAGCTGCACCCTGGCCACTTCCTCTTTTCCTTCTCCCATCAGGCAAAAGGTACAGAAGTGTGAAAACGCACACCTCCAGATTCAGGGACAGTTTCTTCCCAGCTGTTATCAGGCAACTGAATCATCCTACCACAACCAGAGAGCAGTGCTGAACTACTATCTATCTCTTAGGTGACCCTCGGACTATCCTGGATCAGACTTTGCTGGCTTTACCTTGCACTAAATGTTATTTAACATTTATTTAACAAGAAGCTTGACTCATCAGTAAATGTGATTCGGCTTAGAAACATAGAAACATAGAAATTAGGTGCAGGAGTAGGCCATTCAGCCCTTCGAGCCTGCACCGCCATTCAATATGATCATGGCTGATCATCCAACTCAGTATCCCGTACCTGCCTTCTCTCCATACCCTCTGATCCCCTTAGCCACAAGGGCCACATCCAACTCACTCTTAAATATAGCCAATGAACTGGCCTCAACTACCCTCTGTGGCAGAGACTCACCACTCTCTGTGTGAAAAAAGTCTTTCTCATCTCGGTCTTAAAGGATTTCCCCCTTATCCTTAAGCTGTGACCCCTTGTCCTGGACTTCCCCAACATCGGGAACAATCTTCCTGCATCTAGCCTGTCCAACCCCTTAAGAATTTTGTAAGTTTCTATAAGATCCCCTCTCAATCTCCTAAATTCCAGAGAGTATAAACCGAGTCTATCCAGTCTTTCTTCATAAGACAGTCCTGACATCCCAGGAATCAGTCTGGTGAACCTTCTCTGCACTCCCTCTATGGCAATAATGTCCAATAATGGCTTGATGTTGACTGGTGCATTGCCATACATTTTATTCACAACAACAAGGAATTTGTTATCCTGAATGTATATACACCCTATGAATGCCATCAGAATGAGGATGAATATTTAAATAGACTTGCTTACATCTATTCTTTCATTCAAAACAATAATTATTGTAGTGTATATGTCATTGGGGATATGAATGCAGATATCTCAGATAGGAACTCATTATTTGCCAATCATATGGCACAGTTTTGTCAAGATAATAATTTAATATTGTCAAGCAAAGTGCTTTTACCTACAGATAGCTATACTTATATTAGTGAGGCCTGGCACACCACATCATGGCTGGATCACTGTATTAGTACAGCTGATGCACATGCCTCATTGGGGTGTCTGAGCATTCTGTATGGGGCAGCAATGACTGATCATATACCTGTTGCTATGACAATAAATGTTGAACACATACCTGTGGTATCCAGGGATAGAAATAGCCTTAATACAGAAAAACTGGACTGGTCAACACTTACAAAGGAAGACATCCTAGCCTATTATGCCCATACAGATAAATCCTTAAGCAATATTCATCTACCTAAAGATGCAATAATATGTAGTAATGTTAACTGTAAAGATATGAAGCATAGGAGAGATATCTGCTCCATGTATAATGATATAGTAAGCGCCTTATATGTAGGCAGTAAGCCCTACTGCAAGCATAAAAATAAGACCTGGCTGGAATACGTATGTAGCTTAGTATCATACTGAAGCCCGTGAAGCCACCAAAGCATGGGCTATGGCAGGTAGACCCAGACAGGGGCCCGTGTTTGAGCACAAGAAGCTCACTAATGCAAGGTATAAGTATGCTGTTCGCTTCATCTGTAAAAATGAGCAAGCTATGAGGGCTGATTCCATGGCTAAGAAGCTGCTAAGTAACAATGCTACAGATTTTTGGAAGGAAGTGAGAGCTCTTAGCAGTTGCAAAACATCTCTACCATGTACTGTAGATGGAATCTCCGGAACGGCTAATATCGCGGAGTTATGGCGACAACATTATAGCACCTTATTTAACTGTGTCCAAGGTGACTTGTATAGGGTGGACAATATTGAGAGTAATGACTCAATGGTGATTATGTCACATGAGGTGTATCATGCCATGAACAAGCTGTCCAACAACAAAGCAAGTGGCTTGGATCATATCTCTGCTGAACATCTTAAGTATGCGAGTATGAGGATAGCTCCTCTACTAGCTATTTGTTTTACTGGCTTTATGATTCATGGCATGTTACCAGACTCAATGTTGTCTGTTCTGTTAGTGCCGGTTATTAAGGACAAAGCTGGTAAAGTAGGCAGTTTAAATAATTACAGGCCCATAGCTTTAGCCAGCATATTGTCAAAAGTATTAGAAAGAGTTCTGCTGGATAGAATACATGAGTTTGTTAACTCCACAGATAACCAGTTTGGCTTTAAAGCTAAACATGGCACTGACTTATGCATATATGACCTAAAGGAGATTGTAAACAAATATAGAGGCAAAAACTCTTCAATCCTTATGTGCTTTATTGATGCTTCCAAAGCCTTTGACTGTGTTAATCACAGAAAGCTGTTTGGTATAATGCGTCAAAGAGAGGTGCCTAAATACATTGTGAGAATACTGGCCTACTGGTATGCCCACCAGACTATGCAAATAAAATGGGGCAATAGGGTCTCAGCCCCATTTGGGGTTAGCAATGGTGTTAGACAAGGGGGAATTTTATCCCCAGTCCTTTTTAATCTATATATTGATGATCTGTCTAAACAATTGAAAGCCTGTAACACTGGGTGCGTGATTGGTAATATTCTAGTGAACCATATTATGTATGCAGATGATCTTGTGGTCTTTAGTCCATCTAGCGCTGGTCTCCAGCAGCTCCTTACTGCATGTTCCGTGTATGGTTTGGAACATGACATTAAATATAATGCCAGTAAGAGTGCTGTTATGGTCTGTAGAACCAAAGAGGATAAAAGCCTAAAATATCCTGATTTTAAATTGTCTGACAACAATCTTAGTGTCTGTAATAAGATTAAATATCTAGGGCATATTATTACAGAACAAATGACAGATGATGAGGATATTTATAGGCAACGACGCATGCTGTATATACAGGCGAATATCCTCTTGCGTAAATTTGGTGCGTGTGCAGATGTGGTGAAGATGTCACTATTTAGAGCATACTGCACACCCCTCTACACTGCGCACCTGTGGTCGAACTATTTAAAGACAAGTATGCAGAGACTAAAGGTGGCATATAACGATGCCATGAGAACACTGCTAAGGCAACCAAGATGGTGTAGTGCCAGTAATATGTTTGTGGCTGCAGGAGTCAGTACTCTAGAAGCTATCCTAAGACACCACATGTATAAATTCATTTGCAGGATAAATGACTCTAAAAATGTGCTTATTGTGGCCTTGACAAACATAAGGGTTAGCACTACACGCTACGAATCCCAGTTGTGGAGACACTGGTATCGTTGTCTCGTTGTACGACATTGATCATTTTTTACTCTGGATTTTTAACAAGTATTGTGGGTTTTTTTTAAAAAATATATAAATTATGATGTTTTTATGTGATTTACCATGATTTTATATATATTTATGATATTTGAGATGCAATGCATTTTTTAATGTAATGTTGCCCCTTGTCTGGACCTTGAGTCCGTAATAAAGTTATTATTATTATTATTATTATTATTATTATTATTATTCCCCTATCATCTATCTATACACTGTAAATGGCTCGATTGTAATCATGTATTGTCTTTCCGCTGACTAGTTAGCACACAACAAAAGCTTTTCACTCTACCTCGGTACACTGGACAATACGCTAAACTGACTGAACTAAACTGCCGTTGTTATCTTTATTGTGAAAGGGTTGGTTTTAGATCAGAGAGAGGTTTTATTGGTCCAAAACGGTGTTGATGAGGGCATACTTGGAGGACAATTCACAGTTTACGTCCTCTGACCAGTTTGGGTCTGTTTATTGTTGGAGTGTGAAAGAATGTGACCTTATTCAAACATACAAGACCCTGAGGGAATGTGACAGAAATTGAGACATTTCTAGTGGTGGGACAGCTACAAATGAGGGGCTATAAATACAATACAAGTGGCTGGACATTCTAAACTGTTCGAAACATTCTAATGTGTTGAAATTTCGCTCTCGGAAGGTGATAATCGCTCAAATTCCCTGCCCCGGAGAGTTGTGGAATTATATATATATATATATATATATATATATATATATATATATATATATAGGTTGAGATATCTGAATCACTAAACAATAGATGGTTACTTCAGGGACTATCATCAGAACTTTACAGTAAGAAAGCTGGCAAGTTTAAACTTCAGTCCAGCAGCAAGAACAACTCCATTGTTTGCCACGTGAATTCTTCGTCTCCTGCTGAGCAAGTCAGGCAATGCCTGTTGGGGAGAGAAACTGTTCATGTTTCAGGACAATGAGTAGGTATATTACAATACTTACCTTGAGCGGCGCTGCAGTTCTGCCGCTCCCCGTGTACGCGACTTTGGCGCCTTTCAGAGGGGGGCGGGTTTAAAATGCCGTTTTTCTCCAGACAGTTCAAATCGATCCATCTCAGAGGATTTTGTCGCTAAAGATAAATCGCTCCGACATTAGTTTTATGAAGGTATTTTTAAACTATGCTAAATCATTTATTAGCAAGAGTAATTAAAAAAGTATCTGCTAAAGCCGTGAACGCCGACAAAGGGAAGGATTTTACGTTGGGGATAAAAGAAGGTACACAGTTTATTTTTACATAAAAACGTGGTTCTTAGGAAGCCTTTAATCAAATTTTCATGTTGCGAAAAGGGGACAAAAAATATATACAAACCGGCAGTATTTTTCCTACCGACTGTGGGTTAAATTCACCGCAAACTGCAACGTTCCAATCCACCGCGTTCCACTAAAACCCACTCGATAGTTGATTTAAATGGCCATTAATTTATGGGAGTTAAACACTAAATTCCTTCCATTTGGCCTATAAATTCATGAAAATGAGATTTAAAAATCATGTTATATTGTGAATTCTTGTGTGAATGTTATTTGACACTTAGGCAATTTAAAAATGTTTATCTTTTCTTAAGAAATGGATAGATGTTTAGATCTAGTAATTGAATCTTGTACTTAGCTACAATTAGGTAACTAACTAATTTTATGCTTTAATTTCAGGTCATCCAAGTAAGATTGTTTCATATTTGTTTCAGAATGCTTCAATCTGTAATAACTGAAAATGCCATTGAGTTCTCTTAATTTTTAAGGAAGTTATGGGCTTTTGACTATCCTCAATCACAACTTTTGAGTTAAGTCAATGGAAAAGCAATGGGGAACAAGATGCTAATTTCCGAGTATGAAAATGGCCAAACTTTTTTTAATACTGAAGATATGAAAGTGAATTAGGTGTCAAATTAAACTTCTTTTTATGCTTTATCTGATGGGATAAATTGCAGACTTGATTTTTAAAATCTCAAAATGTTGTAACATTGCTACAATTAGCTCATTAGAGAGAATGAGAAACGTTCAGAAACGTTAACTGTTCCCCTCAGGTGCTGCCTCGCCTGCTGCTGCATTTTTACAAGCGAAATACCATGAAGATCTGTCCTGGGACCTGAGATAGTCACCATATGCTGGGCCTGGGGAGAACACACCTGGAACACTCCAAGGAAGGATATCTCTGGGCAGCACTGTAAAATAAATGCATTCCCATGGTGAGGCATTGTGTTGAGGAAAGGGTGAGGAAGATTGGCTGATAATTACTGGAACTCAGAACAGAGAGATGTGATCTCACTGAGACACTAAGGTGGAATAGGGGGAGAACTGTGAGATGCTGAGAGGTCACTCACCTGGCTTAGCATTGTCATTTTGTCTGTCCCACTGGACAGGAGCCCAGGGTTAAATTTACGTCAGTGACCTTGTTAATGTCCATGGGTGCCGGTGTGACTGAGCACAGGGGATGTGGTGGGAGGGCTCGGAGTGGGGACGTGTGCATCATCTCCATGTTCTCACACAACACTGAAGTGATCCGGCACTGTGCTCTCCCTCCTGCAAGGGGGAATGTCGGCGTGAGTACATCTGATGGAGCTCATCTGTGTTTCCTGTTCCCTGCAGGAGGAGACGTCTGATACCCTGATCCACCACCGTGTGGGGAATCTGCTGCCCAGACCTAGGCTCACTGCTGCTGCTACTTCCCACTTCAGCCCACACCTGCTCCGGACCAATAAATGAGGAGTTAATTCTTAACATAAAGTTGTTTGTAACCATTGATTTAACAGTTGAATTAATTATTGATAGTTGCATCAAACTACTTTGGAATCATTACATTTAGTTTAGATTATTATTGTCACGTGCACTGAGCTACAGTTAAAAGCTTTTTTGTTGCCTGCTACATAGTCAAAGAAGAGATTGGACATGATTACACTCAAAGTACATATTGTGATGGAACTGGGCAGTTTTGTAATGCAATAGCTTCTAAATCAAGAACAAGTTTTACAATTATTTGAATTGGTGGAAAGGTGTCATCCTCGCTAACATTCAGCACTGGCAGCATCATCAAGGACACACACCACCCTGGCCACACACTCATCTCCCCGCTACCTTCAGGTAGAAGGTACAGGAGCCTGAAGACTGCAACGACCAGGTTCAGAAACAGCTGCTTCCCCACAGCCATCAGGTTATTAAACTCAACTCAAACAAAACTCTGAACATTAATAGCCCATTATCTGTTTATTTGCACTTTATCAGTTTATTTATTCATGTGTGTATATATTTATACAATGGTATATGGACACACTGATCTGTTCTGTATTCAAGTAAGTAAGTTTATTGGCCAAGTATTCACATACAAGGAATTTGCTTTGGTGCTCCGTCCACAAGTAACAACATGACATACAGTGACAGTTACAAATGACTCAGAAAACACTAAACATTAATAATAATAAAACATAATGATAAAACACTATTGATGTCTGGCTGTGGCAGCTTTGACAGCCCGGAGTCGCCTTCCAGAGGGAAGTGATTCAAAGAGTTTGTGGCCAGGGTGAGAGGGGTCAGAGATGATCTTGCCCGCTCACTTCCTGGCCCTTGCAGTGTACAGTTCATCAGTGGAGGGAAGGTTGCAGCCAATAATCTTCTCTGCTGATCGGATGATTTGCTGCAGCCTCCAGGTGTCGTGCTTGGTGGCTGAGCCAAACCAGACCATGATGGAGAAGGTGAGGACAGACTCTACGATGGCCGTGTAGAATTGGACCATCATTGCCTGTGGCAGATTGTGCTTCCTCAGCTGCCGCAGGAAGTACATCCTCTGTTGGGCCTTTTTGACTGTGGAGTCGATGGTAGCCCCCCACTTAAGGTCCTTGGAGATGATGGTTCCCAGGAACTTAAAAGACTCCACAGATGTGACTGTGGTGTTCCTGGTGGTGAGTGGGGTGAGGGGAACTTCATGCCTTCTATATTCTGTTGTGCTGAAGCAAAGCAAGGATTTCATTGTCCTATCTGGGACACATGACAATAAACTCTCTTGAATCTTGAATAAATATGTTCCCTAATGGTTCAGAATGTTTCTTCACATTATGTAGTTTACAACCATTTATTTTACAGTTGAACCTGGACTTTTTTTTTTTTTTAAAGAAGAACCTGGACTCCGGAAACAGGCTATACTTTAAGCTGTATTTGGGTCTTCATCAGGAATTTGGGGTTAATCACTATTGAACTCAAAGTGCACGCCTTCCCCACCCAGAGCCCTTTGTATTCCTGACAGATCGATTTTCAGAATGCCTTGGTAAGGTACTGCACATAAGACTGCTAAAGAAGACGAGACCCGTGATATCAAGGGCAGATACTAGCATGGATAGCAGGTTGGCCGGACGGCAGAAGGCAGAGCATGACAATAAAGGGAACTTATTCAGGTTAGTTGCCAGTAACTAGCGGAGTTCCACAGGGGTCGATGCTGGGGCCGCTACTCGTCATGTTGTATAGATCAATGATTTGGATGAGGGGATTGTGGCTAAGTTTACAGATTATACGAAGACTGGTGGAGGGGCAGGTAGTGTAGAGGAAGCAGGGACTCTGCAGGAGACTTGGACAGGTTGGGAGAGTGGACAGAGATGTGGCAGATGGAATAAAGTGGATATTTTCATTTTTTTAGTAACCAAAGTTAACAACGTATAATTTTTTGTGTGTTGGATCCTGTCCTCGGGCACTGTCTGTGTTGAATTTGCACATTCTCCCTGCAAGCGTGTGGGTTTCCTCCCACATCCCAAAGACGCATTGGCTTTGTAGGTTAACTTGTCGCTGTAAAATTGCCCCTAATGTGTAGGGAGTGGGTGGGGAAGTGGGATAACAGAACTTGTGTGAATGGGTAGACAGAAATGCTGGAGAAACTCAGCGGGTGAGACAACAACTATGGAGCGAAGGAAATAGGCAACGTTTCAGGTCGAGACCCTTCTTCAGACTGATGTGAGGGTGGGGGGGGGAACAGGAAGAAGAAAGGAAGAGGCGGAGACAGTGGGCTGAGGGAGAGCTGGGAAGGGGAGTAGAAATCAGGGACTACCTGAAATTGGAGATGCCAATGTTCATACCGCTGGGGTGTAAACTACCCAAGCAAATATGAGGTGCTGCTCATCCAATATGCGGTGGGCCTCACTCTGGCCATGGAGGAGGTCCAGGACAGAAAGGTCGGATTCGGAATGGGAGGGGGAGTTGAAGTGTTGAGCCACCAGGAGATCAGGTTGGTTACTGCAAACTGAGTGGTGGTGTTGTGTGACGCGATCACCAAGTCTGAGCTTGGTCTCACCGAGGTTGACCATACGCTGAATAATCCAACCACAATTTTGTTTGGAAATGGAAAGAAATAATAGAAATTGCATTCATTGCAATGTGTAAAACGAGTTGAGATACTGTATTATAATTTTGCTGCATGTCATTGTGGTATATATCATGTCTTGTTGGTGAATATGTTTTGTTTGTGACTTATTTGAAACAGGAATAATATGTGAATGCTTCATTGAGCATAATTCCAACTGGCAACTACGCACTTCGTCCGAGCACATTATCACACCCGTCATGCAAGCCATCTTAAATGACCACCTAAACTGTCATTTGGCAACCTAAAAAGCTGCCTAGGTTGCCCGGCTGACAACAGGGAAAGAAAGTTAAGTGAGAGCCCTGCAAGTTGTATAATATATATATATATATTTTTGTTAGAAGTAAGTACAATAGTGTGGTACTTGAGTTGCTAATACCTACATACATATTTCCATTCTTGTACAACTTCCTATTTTTAATTTAATAATAAAAGAAGAAAGAGAAAAGAAATAAAGAGTGTCGGAATAGATAGACAAGCGAGTAGAAACAGATAGCGAAAGAAATAAAGAACAGAGATGAAAAGCTAAAAAGATTGAAAGAAAAAGAGAAAGTAGAGAAGAGAGAAATTAGGTGAGATTTACCTATTTCGTATTTTTGCCCATCCGTCACCCGGGTCTGAACCATTTAATTTCTAAGGTTGTGTTATGTTGCACCATATGCTTGTAAAAAGGCGTGTGTATAATATTTGTATAATATTTTTGACACTGTCATAGGCCTTTCTTACATATGTTGTCACAACGCACTGTAGTCTCTAAACAACCCTGTAGTAATTTTCCTTGCCCTCCATTTCAGAATAATAGTGTTTTAAGCCGATAACTCGACACTAGCACTGGCAATAAATAAAGTGTGCAGCTTTCCAGCCCCTTATCTGATTGGCCAAGCTCGGCTGCAAATTGGTGTCAATCTGGTGAACCATCTTCCTCTAGTCGTGGGGGTGGGGGATTGGGAGGGGACCTCACAAGTAGAAAGGCGCACTTCAAAATGTAATCACTGCTCTACTCACCCCGACCTGCGTGAGATAACTACTGATGCGGTGTCTGTGCAGTAATCAACCAGAACCAGAACCAGTACATTCCTAATCAAACTGAGTAACCAACACTGCCTCTCTCCCCATTCCCCCACTCGCAACAAGGGTAGAGTCCCCCTGGTCCTCACCTTTCACCCCACCAGCTGGCAAATACAACACATAGTACTCCGCCAGTTTCGCCACCTCCAACGTGACCCCTCCACTCGCCACATCTTCCCATCTCCCCCCCTGTCTGCCTTCCGCAAAGACCGCTCCCTCCGCAACTCCTTTGTCAATTCTTCCCTTCCCTCCCGCTCTACCCCTTCCCCGGGCACTTTCCCTTGCAACCGCAAGAAATGCAACACTTGTCCCTTCACCTCCCCCCCTCCACTCCTTTCAGGGACCCAAGCAGTCCTTCCAGGTCCGACAGAGGTTCACCTGCACCCCCTCCAACCTCATCTACTGCATCCGCTGCTCCAGATGCCAGATGATCTATATCGGTGAGACCAAGCGGAGGCTTGGCGATCATTTCGCCGAACACCTCCGCTCGGTCCGCAAAAACCAACCCGACCTCCCGGTGGCTCAGCACTTCAACTCCCCCTCCCATTCCGTATCCGACCTCTCGGTCCTGGGCCTCCTCCACGGCCAGAGTGAGCAACACCGCAAGTTGGAGGAACAGCACCTCATATTCCGCTTGGGGAGTCTGCATCCTCTGGGCTTGAACATTGAATTTTCTCAATTCTGTCAACCCTTGCTGTCTCCTCCCCTTCCCACCTCTCCCTCAGCACTCGGACCCTGGCATTCCCTCTCTCTTCCCCACCCTAGTCGCACTAGCTTCTCATTTTCACACTACAAACAGCTTACAATGGCTTGTTCCCTTTATCATCGATACTCTTTTGCATATCTTTCATTCATTGTTCTTTATCTCTCCACATCACCGTCTATATCTCTCGTTTCCCTGATCCCTGACCAGTCTGAAGAAGGGTCTCGACCCGAAACGTCGCCTATCTCCTTCGCTCCTTAGATGCTGCTGCACCCGCTGAGTTTCTCCAGCCTTTTGTGTAACCAGAACCAGTACATTGCTAATCAAACTGAGTAACCGACCCAGCTAAGCTGCCTTCCTTCCACAAGATGACATTGTGAAAACCCGGCCTGGATCATGCATCGGGTCAGCAATATAGTGAAAGCGGGCACGGACCAGATCAATAATGTAGTTTCATCTACATCGGGGTCCTTGGGTGGAGGCGAGTGTGGAGGTCAAGGTAGAGGTGTCGACAAGAAACGTCTCCCATTCCTTCTCTCCAGAGACGCTGCCCGTCCCGCTGAGTTGCTCCAACATTTAGTGTTGCATCTTGTAACGATGGGCAGGGCAGGGCAGGGAGCTGATCCAATGAGCCAAGGTTCATGTTGTTGACAGCCTGGCCTGGCCTGAGTGACAGGCGAGCGGTGCAATAGAGCTGTGGTAGTCGTGTCGGATCAGTTTCCTGCTTGGTGTTTTGCTGAGGTGTGAGTGTAGATCCCGCTGTCTGGTCTCGCCGAGCTGCCTCATCTATGGACACATTTCGTGCACTGTGTTCCCGAGGGATTTCCTGGGCTGTGTCCCGTCTGACCGCACTTTATGCGTGTTCCCGAGGAATCTCTTGGATTCGACCCTGTCTGACTGCCCTTCGTGTGCTGTGTCCCCGACTCTTCACCTGGTTGTACCGGCGGAAAACCCCGGAATCCGTCCCCTGCCAAGGTGGGACACAGAGCGGGAGACGGGGCGTTGGAAACATAAGGATCGGCAGATGCTGCAAACTTGAGCACAACACGGCGCTGGAGGGACTCAGAGGGCCGGGCAACATCTCCGGTGGAAAGCGGGTGACCTTTCGGGTCCCGACCCTTCTCTAGTCTGCCCATCCCCTCCAGAGATGCTGCTCGACATGCCGACCTCCTCCACCACTGTCTTGTGCTCAAGAGCTGGTGTCCGAAGTCGAACAATAAGGGAAAGTTCATTGAAACAACTCAGACCGCAGGGGACACACACGATGGAGGAGATGTGTGCACCAGTCAGAGTCTGAATCGAGGGGACAGAGTTAAGGATCAGGGGCGGTTGTGTCAAACTGTGTGGCGTGGAAACCTTCGGTAGATTCCCGGGGATTATCTGCCCCGGACGCCGGTGGAGAATTGACCATTGGGGGGTTAAAGCGGAGAGGAATAAATGTTGGAACAATAGGCAAATGAAGGGCAATGGGGAAGTGGAACAGGAGAGATGAAATTAGCTGTGGAATTCTCCGCCTCAGAGGGCGGTGGAGGCCGGTCCTCTGGATAATTTCAAGAGAGAGTTATATACGGTTCTTAAAGATAGCGGAGTCAGGGGATATGGGGAGAAGGCAGGAACGGGGTACTGATTGTGGATGATCAGCCATGATCCTTGTACACTGTCCTTGTACACCGGTCACTGATTGTTGGCGTGCAGGTACAGCGGGCAGTGAAGAAAGCTAATGGAATGTTGGCCTTCATAACAAGAGGATTTCAGTACAGGAGTAAAGAGGTTCTTCTGCAGTTGTATAGGGCTCTGGTGAGACCACATCTGGAGTATTGTGTACAGTTTTGGTTTCCTAATTTGAGGAAGGACATCCTTGTGATTGAGGCAGTGCAGCAGCGTAGGTTCACGAGATTGATCCCTGGGATGGTGGGACTGTCATATGAGGAAATATTGAAAAGACTAGGCTTGTATTCACTGGAGTTTAGAAGGATGAGGGGATACTTACAGAAACATATAAAATTACAAAAGGACTGGACAAGCTAGATGCTGGAAAAATGTTCCCAATGTTGGGTGAGTCCAGTACCAGAGGCCAAAGTCTTAGAATAAAGGGGAGGTCATTTAAGACTGAGGTGAGTAAAAACTTTTTCACCCCGAGAGTTGTGAATTTATGGAATTCCCTGCCACAGAGGGCAGTGGAGGCCAAGTCACTGGATGGATTTAAGAGAGAGTTAGATAGAGCTCTAGGGGCTGGTGGAGTCAGGGGATATGGGGAGAAAACAGGAACGGGGTACTGATTGGGGATGATCAGCCAACATCACATTGAATGGTGGTGGTGGCTCGATGGGCCGAATGGCCTACTCCTGCACCTATTGTCTATTGTGTGTGATAGCACAGAATGGTGCAGGGAGGTAGAGGGGCCGAGTGGAGGCCTCTAGTGATCTTGTGAAGTGAGAGTGTGCAGGGGAAACTAGACAGCAGCTGGTCAGGGTGGGGAGGAGGGGGTGTGTAATGTATGCGAAAGATGCGAATGATTCACACATTGTTTTCTGTACCAGTGGAGTGTTACGGTCAAGGGAAAGCCCACTCAGATATTGTGAGATCACTGAACATTTCCGTTTGTGAAAATCCGGGGACTCCACTTGTTCTCTTTGTCTACAAAGTGTCCCGTGAAACTAATGATCTCCGCAACGCTCTGCAGTGGATTGAAGGTAGGATGTGTATTCATGCCTCTGTACATTCCTGTGTATCTTTGTCCTTCTAGTAATAAGTGTGTCCCAAGCACCATTCTCCGCGCAGCACTGGGGTTGCCCTGCTCTGTCGAGTGGTGTCTGCTCTCTCGGTTACACCGAGATCTCCACTGGCTTTATTTCAAAGGGAGGTGAGATATTCCAGGTGTCCTGGGTCAGTGTTTATCCCTGAGCCAACACCTCTGTGAGTTACAGAGCTAATGTTTCACGGCACTGACCCCGTCATCAGATGCCCTGCTGTCAATGACCTTTCTGAGCGGCAGAGGCACGATGGACTGAATGGTCTCCATGTGCGATGGAAGATTATTTGAGGAGAATGTTATTGTCGGCAGTGAGTTCCGATCTGGAATGTGTTGCCTGGAGGGACAGTGGAAGCAGACTGAACAGCCCTTACAAGAATCATAAGTCCATAACTAACGGCTAATTATCCAAACAGGTGTCTGCAGCCAGTTATGTTCAAAGAGTGATCGGATGTTCTAGCGCAAGGATTACAAAATGTAACACCATCCGGTTACAAAGCAAATGGCACCTTGGCCTTAACTGAAAAGCGTTTGCGGTTTAACAATTGGGAGATGTTACAGTTGTGTGGGCTGTTGGTGAGGTCATTAACCTGGAATGTTATACACAATTTTGTTCTCCTTATCTAGAAAAGGATATGGGAGCATTGGAGTCAGTCCAAGGAAGTTTCACCACGATAGTTCCTGTCGAATCAGTAGTGAAGAAAGCAAACACAATGCAAGCATTTATTTCGAGGGGGCTTATGTGTTAAAACAGGGATATAATGCTGAGGATCTAAATTAATAATATTGGGCATATCTGAACAATACCTAAAACTGACAATAAACTAAAGAAATTTCCTGGATTATAGTATAATAACTGGGAAAAAACTAATATTAAAATTTTGGAAAAACCCTGCATCCCCTACAATTAAAATGTGGATTATGGAGATGTCGGAGACCTTAAATCTGGAAAAAATTAGATTTGTCTTAATTGACAAACCTGAATTATTTATTAGAATATGGTTCCCATTCATAGATTATTTGAAGGGGTAGAATGGGCCAGCGCTGAGGCTCGACGGAAGCTTGAACCCAGGACTAGACGAATAGCTTTGATTTCTTACCTACGGACCTATCTCCTAAGTTGTATTATAAAATTTTAAAAATAAAAAAAAATTAAAAAAATAAAAAAAACAAAGCAAATGGCACCTTGGCCTTAACTGAAAAGCGTTTGGTGTTTAACAATTGGGAGATGTTACAGTTGTGTGGGCTGTTGGTGAGGTCACACCTGGAATGTTATACACAATTTTGTTCTCCTTATCTAGAAAAGGATATGGGAGCATTGGAGTCAGTCCAAGGAAGTTTCACCACGATAGTTCCTGTCGAATCAGTAGTGAAGAAAGCAAACACAATGCAAGCATTTATTTCGAGGGGGCTTATGTGTTAAAACAGGGACATAATGCTGAGGCTCTATAAGACGCTGGTCAGGCCACATTTGAAATTTTGTGAGCAATTTTGAGCACCATGTCAGAGGAAAGATGTGCTGGAACTGAGAGGGTCCAGAGGAGGTTTACAAGAATGATCCCAGAAATGAGTGGGTTAACCTATGATGAGCGTTTGTCTGCACTGGGCCTGTATTCGCTGGAGTTTAGAAGAATGAGGGGGGGACTTTCATATAGAATCATGAAAGACTTGGATAGAGTGGATGTGATGAGTATGTTTCCACTGGTGGGAGAGTCTTGGACTAGAGGTCATAGCCTCAGAATTAAAGGATGTTCTTTTAGGAAGGAGATGAGGAGAAATTTGCTTAGTCAGAGCGTGGTGAATCTGTGGAATTCTTTGTCAGTGGATATATTTAAGGCATTGATAGATTCTTGATTAGTATGTGTGTCAGGAGTTATGGGGAGAAGGTTGGAGATTAGGGTTAGGAGGGAGAGATAGATCGGCCATGATTAAATGGGGTGTAGACTTGGTGGGCTGAATGGCCTAATTCTACTCCTATCGCGTATGAACTTATGATCTCCCTTGTTGTCCTATCAACAGAAGCTGCACGGTTTGGGTGTACATTCCTTGGTGTTCACAAGAATGAGGGGTGACGTTAAGTGGACACCTAGAACCTGAGGGGACATGATAGTGTGGAGATGTTTCTGTGGAATAACTTGGATGACGTTACAGTCCTGTGTCTAAGTGTTGGATGCAAAGCCTGGCAGTACTGAACTGGTGGAGATGACATCATATGGGAATCTATGGGAAACAGAGTGGGAGAAATGTCCCAAATGTTGAGAAAGTGGCCAATGTGCTGGAACTGGGAGAATTAGCTCACAAAGCAGACATCAGGTCAGTGGAAAAGGTCAATGCCCCTCATTGTAGAGAGAGGATGTGTGGAGCTGTACTGGGCCTGGGAAGACCACAACCAGAGCACTCCAAGGAAGGATATCCTTGGGCAGCATAGATACAAGGAATGGACTCCTGGGTTAAGGGGTAGTGCTGAAGAAAGGATGAAGATTGGCTGATACTCACTGGAGCTTAGATGTTATCTCACTGAGACATAATAGAGCTGGGGGAAAGAGATGTGGGAAAGAGTTGTGGAGTACTTGGAGGTATTTGAGAGCTTACTCATGCGGACATGACAAGGAAGTTAGACTCCTGGTTTAGCATTCGGAATCTTTCTCAGTGATAGAATAATTGAAGTATAAACACTCACGGTTAAGTAATTTCAACAATGATTAATTTCTCAATAGGCAATCGAGGAAGAAAGAGAGAAGATATCTGTGCTGTGATCCTCCTGGAGAAGTCTTCAGATACAGACAAGAAGCAGGTGGAAGTTGCTCACCTGGGAATTTTTGATGAGAAAACTGCAGTTGTGAGAATTCTCTGGGAACATCAGCAGACCTTTTTTTTTAGATCATGTGTGAAGATTCAGAAAGGTCTCAGCACCAACAGAGAGATGGACATAATCAAACAGAGCATCCTGGGGTGGCAGAGTGAGTACAGGTTTCAAGGCAAAGCTTTGAGCATTTACTAATGCCAGCTGGTTACGATACCCTTGTGCCTGCCATCCTTGCAGCACCAGGCGATGGGGTTGTGGGGAGGTGACGGTGAGTTGCTGCAGGAACAGGTCTTGTGACCCTGGACCTCCCCACCCTGTTGCACTGTGGCCATTCCTCTCCCTCCTCCATCTCATTTGTCCCTATCTAACCGTGAAAACGGTGACCGTGGACAAACTCCCTGGATCAGTGACATCCTTTGGAAAGTACAAGTGGTGACCTCTCCTGGTCTGGTCCACAGGTGACTCCAGACCCACAGGTCTCAGAAATGACCAGGGAACCATTCAGTTCTGCAGCAGGAAGGGGCAGTGCCAGTGACGGAGGCATCTTGTCAGAGGACTAATGACAAAGTCACATTACTTGCCCTGGTGGCTAAATTCCACTTCACCAAATAGCACCTTCCTTCAAGGCAACATCGACTGTCCAATCATTTTCCAGTTACCGTGTTTACAATGGATTTTCTGGAAGCTGGAGTGATGCAGATTAGCCAGAGATTCTGAGCATGTTGTTAAAGTTTACGCATGTATGTTAGACTTCAGCATCTGCTGTTTACTGCTTTTCACCATTAATGTATCTCTGTGCCCTGACCACTCACTTTCCCACCAGGTTTTATGCTCCCAGTAAAGCCACACATACTCCCAATTCCTGGTTGTCACTAGTTGAGTTCCCAAATACTTTGCATCCTCCAGGTTACTATTATTTTTGGCAAAGTTGTGTTTCCTTTTAATCCATCTTCAACTCTAGCATTGTCCATGTGTCCCACTTGTTCCATCTGGCTTTTAATTCCTTTAAATAATGAACATTTGTCAATCAATAGTCAATTTTACTTCGGAGTCACGTGAGTGACTACGTGAAGAAGGCCCGCCTGGCGCTGGAACGGCATTACGTCGACGCTGACGGCAGAAGCAGGAGCTGCACAGACAGCTCCTCGACAGCGGTAGGTTCGGAACCGGCAGGTAAGTGCAGTTGAAAAATTTTTTTAGGACTGGAAAACTCCGTGCCTGGTGGAAACCAGGATTTTAAAGGATTTTAAAAACAAACTAAAAGTTTAAATTGAACAGAAATACTCTGTTAAAATAACAGAGTTTAGAAAAGAACGTCACAGGGGAATACCCAGCGATCGGGACGAGAGATTAATTACGGGGCCGGTTCCGATACTGGTACCGTTAAAAATACGGTAGAGAGGTT
Source organism: Okamejei kenojei (assembly GCA_035221665.1). Taxonomy (NCBI): domain Eukaryota; kingdom Metazoa; phylum Chordata; class Chondrichthyes; order Rajiformes; family Rajidae; genus Okamejei; species Okamejei kenojei. The sequence goes on from CM069135.1 coordinate 4,105,939, forward strand.
AAAATGCTCCACAATCTTTTGGCAGGGAATTTTAAAAGTCAGAAAGGCTGTAATTTAAATAAGTTAATAAAAATCGCGATATGGAGAAAGTACTCCAAAATATAAAAAGAGACAAGGGTCACAGTACCCAAACAGCCCAAAAAAGACCCTGAGGGGCTTGAATATACAAAATATGGCTATGTGCCAAATTGAGAATTGAACCCTGGATTAGGGTGGAGGAAGTCTCTTTGGATATAATTCCAAGTGGATCAGGGCTGCAAAAGACAGACCCTGCAAGTGGTGATGTGAATTATGAATGCACACCACAAATAAAAAAGTGAGGCCAGATGTGCCTGAGATAGCAAAAGGTTTTGCTATATCTAAAGGAAGTGGTGAGGCTATGGAAAAAAACCTAGCTGCCAACATTAATTATATGGTATCTCACCAACTTCAAGAATACGATAAAACTTTTATGTTTTATCAACGGTAAATCCGTTTATAATATCCATGTCTCAAATAATATGAGATATAAGAAATACAATTTCAAAGTATTTCAAAATGATGCAAATAAGTAATACTTTCAAAATAAAATAAATTGCCATCAGTTGTGGAGCTCAATAGGAAGAAATATATATAATTTACCGAATCTGCACTATAGGTTTGCAGATCAGTACAAATCAGGATATTAAACTCCTGATTATTATAGAATAAACCTGCCTTATGATAAATCAAAGATATTAATTACAAAAGAACAGACTACTGATCTTTAAACTTTGGGGAGAAAAACTATGATCCAATGAAAAATTTTGATAATGGATCAGACACAAAGGCAAAGATCTTTTTAACTTGCGGTGAAAAAACTATGATCCAATGAAAGATTTGATAATGGATCAAAACAAAGGCAGAAGTGGTATAATCCAAACATAGCCTTATCTAAACCTATATAATTGGGGAAAGAAGGCTTGAAGTACGTTGAAAAGGTGCAAACATCTGGTTACAAAATAAGTTCATGAAATCTCCAATTATGGGGGATTACAGGTGTATTATGATTGTTAACCAATATAACTAAGGAAGGATTGGTTCACCTGTATAAGAAAACTTTAAAAATTGATTTCGGGTTTGCACTCAAAAGTAATTTTTAATAAGAAGGGGTACGTATATGTTTATTATAAAATTACCTCAGTGTAAAGATTTCATGGTATAAACCATACAAAACATCATTATATTTACACTTTCACAGTGTAAGAAAATGGAAACATCTAGAACATGGAAAAACTGTTGTGATTAACAAAGTGTTAATCAATATTACAGGTGCTTGAAATTAATTAAAGTGGGTTAAGCTGTGCAAGTTAAAACATTGTCCAAACAATCAATCAGTTCAAGGCTGTTAAACCGAACACTGAAGGAACAATTATACTGATAAAAGATCAGCACTTGCACTAATGAGGTCATGGTCATGGGTTATCTCGATTAAGGACCTGACCCATTACATAAAGCATATGCTTAGGCATTAATAAAATATTTATAAATGACTATTCTGAATTTAGAAGTAATTCAAGCACCATAAGAGAGGGGGAAAATTGTTCCATGATACAAATATGTCTAATTGTTGTTGACATACTTTGTCCCTCCATTAGGTTAGGTAAAAAAATAAATAAAGTTCCAAAAGAAGGAATACAGAAGCTTATAAGAATATGTATGCCTTGTGAAGAGGCTTATGCAAAATATCAAATGATACGTTATCATTATTAAAGTAATGTAAAAAAGGTTCATAAACTGCTTCAACTATAAGATTAACAGCTGTTGCAAACTGAAGCAAGTGTTACAGATGATGTACAGCTTCTGTGAATGTTTGGGTAAAGATAAGAATATTATCTATTCTTATAACAATAAATTGATATGTCTCTTGTTCGGACTGCAGACAATAATACCAGGCGAACATAAATGGTTTGTCCTAAGAAATTTTCCAAACATTCGTATTAATTGTTGAAGTATAAGGAGTTATGGATTAAAAAGATCGATTGTTTTATTATGGAACTGTCCATGTCGTATCAAGATGAACAATACCACGGCTGTGGCATATGTTAACAATGGTCAAATTTGGGAGAAAAACATATTGTCATTATTTTGCATTACTTACGATTAATCTGGTTGCATACAGATTAAATCACCGATCTTTCGAATATTTCTTGTGGGTAAACCAAGAACAGTGAAGGTGGATGCTTTTCTCCCAATTACATGAGGAAAAGATTTCTTTGTGTTCCTCATTTTTTGTTTAATAGGGCAGTGTCTGATGAAAATGTAGCGGGACACTGCCAGAGGCATTTTGGTGGCCTAATACGGGTCCTTTATGGTTTCATAAATATTGTGTGATTTTGAACTGCTAGTGATGATTCATAGTGGCAGCAATTTATTGAAGTCAAAAAAGGGGGTCTCGACCTAGGTCGTTGCCTGTCTCCCTTCGCTCTTTGGATGCTGCTGCACCCACTGGGATCTCCAGGTTTGAGAAACCCTGCAGTAATTTATTGTTGTACAAAAAACCTCCATGACATGAAAATATGAATTTGACTATCTACAGGTTGACCAGACCATCACAACAGCTGATGGTCAAAGAAGTCTATGAATGTTAACCAATATAACAATACTTACAAAATTCTTAAGGGGTTGGACAGGCTAGATGCAGGAAGATTGTTCCCGATGTTGGGGAAGTCCAGGACAAGGGGTCACAGCTTAAGGATAAGGGGGAAATCCTTTAAGACCGAGATGAGAAAGACTTTTTTCACACAGAGAGTGGTGAGTCTCTGGAACTCTCTGCCACAGAGGGTAGTTGAGGCCAGTTCATTGGCTATATTTAAGAGTGAGTTGGATGTGGCCCTTGTGGCTAAGGGGATCAGAGGGTATGGAGAGAAGGCAGGTACGGGATACTGAGTTGGATGATCAGCCATGATCATATTGAATGGCGGTGCAGGCTCGAAGGGCTGAATGGCCTACTCCTGCACCTAATTTCTATGTTTCTATGTTTCTATAACAATATATCAATAAAATAATTATGTATAAAGAAGTGTTATACCTGCAATTTGCAGAAATAAGTCTAAAAAACAATATTTTGTTATAAGAAATTGGAGGTCTGTATATACAGTAAAGTTATTTTATCATATTAGATATATGTGAATTCCTTGTGGATTGCATTTCCTAAGTATCTAATTGATAGAGCCAATAATAGGGCTCAGAGTGTTACCGTCTTATAAACGGACAATATATTAACCAAGAAGTTATCAGATGCATTCATAATATCCCAAAATGGAAAGGGATATATATGTAAATGTTAATATATATATATATATATATATATATATATATATATATATGTGTGTGTGTGTATATATATATATATATATATATATATATATATATATATATATATATATATATGATATATATATATGTGTATATGTATATATAATCTGTCCAAAATTGTAAAAAATATAAAGGCAGGAGATAAATAATCTTGAAATGCCTTAAGAAATGGACTCTAACTCTATCCATGATTCAAAAAACTTAAACATTGAAAATAATAATGCTGATAACTTTAGTATCAATATACGAGTGCAAACATTGCAAATGTTACGTTATAATTGCATGTGCATACAAATTGCATTATCATATATGTTTATGAATCTACCAAACAAAGCACACCAAGAAGACCTGAAACGAAGGTAAACTATAAGCATATCCTGCCGGCTTTAAGTTGTGTGTGTGTGTGTGTGTGTGTGTGAACATTGATGAAAATGTTGCAGTAGGTAAGAGTCTCTGTGGCAATGAGACTGCTTATTACACACAAAAACCACATTGGGTTCAGTAAAAACTGATGGTTATAGAGGAATGTATTTCTAGATGGTTAAAAATTGGATACATTCAGTAGGAACTAGACACTGAAAGGTGGAAAAATCACTCTGTTAATGAGGAAAATACATTCACAGGAATGGCACAGGATGAGCCACTCGAGCAAAGATGCAAGGCCGCAGGAGGCTGTAGATTACTGTTAAAGTAAAAAGGAACCATGGTGTCAGATTTAGACACGCAATGTTCGGTTCTCTATAATTGTTGCTTTGTCATGCCATAAAAATATATATATATCAATTGGTATTTGTAATAAACTTGCCTTTCAATGGAAAGGGCATTATTTTCATTTTTTATAATGTGAAATAATTTATCACATAACTTGAGGCAATGTTTGGGGAAAATGTGTTATTCGCTCGTTATTGTGTATTATGCCGTTCCAGCGCCAGGCGGGCCTTCTTCACGTAATCCCTCATCGTTACTCCTCATAAAATAACGATCAAACTTCGAACTGGTAAGTTCTCGTTTAATCTTACTATTATATTCCATGCTTCCTACTACTTTCTCCTGTCGCTCCTTGTCTTGTTATCTGATTTTCCCTTGCCAGCTCTGCCTGGATGCTGAGCAATCAATCAATAGATCTTCTGTCCAATTTAGTATGTCATTAAATGTCCACTTTTTATGACTTTAATATCAGACTGGACCGAACCTGATGTACTCCTTCTCTAACACCACAGTTGCCAGCAACAAGTGTGTTCTGTCCAGGGCTGCTGACAAGGTTAACATAACTCCTGCACTTTCCACTCTGTCCCACTGGACAGGAGCCCAGGGTTGCATTTACGTCAGTGACCTTGTTAATGTCCATGGGTGCCGGTGTGACTGAGCACAGGGGATGTGGTGGGAGGGCTCGGAGTGGGGATGTGTGCATCATCTCCATGTTCTCACACAACACTGCAGTGATCCGGCACTGTGCTCTCCCTCCTGCAAGGGGGAATGTCGGCGTGAGTACATCTGATGGAGCTCATCTGTGTTTCCTGTTCCCTGCAGGAGGAGACGGCTGATACCCTGATCCACCACCGTGTGGGGAATCTGCTGCCCAGACCCAGGCTCACTGCTGCTACTTCCCACATCAGCCCCCACCTGCTCCGGACTGATCGGTGAAGACAACGACTCCAGTCCTGACAGACTCAGATTCCATAAACAAGCTGCAACTTCCAATGTGTCTGTATCCCAGTCTGGAACAACTATTGAACTGAAAGTGTCTTGTGTTCCCTGCTCAGAACCTTTGTACTCCCTGCTATGAACTTTTGTATTTGCCAATAATAGACAATAAAGGTGATGGAGAACTACAGATGCTGCTTTACGTAAAGAGTCACAAAGTGCTGGAGTAACTCGACTGGTCAGGCAGCATCTCTGACAACATGGATGGATGACATTTCAGGTCAGGACCCTTCTACATATAGATTGTGTGGGGGCTGGGAAGAAAGCCGGAGGAGAGGAGGGTTAGGACAAAGCACGGCAGGTAATGGGTGAATGAAGGTGCGGGGGGTTTGATAGACAGATGGTTGGACAAACAACAGATGAAACGACAAAAAGGTGTGAGATAAGGAGAGAAGATGGGTGTAAAGTGCAACTAGTGGAAGGAATATAAGTGGGAGGAGAGGGGGAGAGGAAACATTGGTACAGTTATTAGACAGTTCTTGTTCCTGGCTCGTGTATGGATTCACCAGACCTTGCTCAACCATAACTCCCATATCCTTTGCATTAGATGGGAGTTTCACTTTATTTGGTATATGCACGGCAACCTCATAGTCCTGCTTCCATAATTCCAAAGGCACCTCAGATCAATAGGTTTTAGTACGGTGGTAGTAAGGGCAGTAAGGATTGCTTCCCCTATGGCTTCGTTCTGAGCATGTTAATCAACCAGCACGTCTTGGGTCTGAAACCCCAAGTTATCTAGGAATCTTGTGTGTTCTACTGGGGTTAGAACTTGTGGTACAGACAGGTTGGCTCTTTTTAGTTTTACTCCTGATACAGACCACGACCGGGGATGACACCAAACTGGTGCTGTCGGAGTCAGGGAACTCTGCCAGTGCTGCTGTAGTGGACAAGGTGTTACTGCAAGAACTGCAAACTCGATATTACCGTAGGTTGGGGGCAGTATGAATGGTGACGGTTGCCACAGCACATGAGCATTAGTACAGATTTTACTCTCCCACTTATCCAAATCAATCCTCGCAGTCTATTTATCAACCCAAAGCCAACCGTGAGATCACACAAGCTACTGTTCGAGTCCTCTTTAAATCCATATTGGATCAGTTTACTGGCCTTCAGTTGCACTGGCCTTCAGTCTGTCAAACAATTGATTTCAAAATATTACTGTTGGTTTATAAAATACTGAATGGTCTAGGGCAAAAATACATTTGTGATCTGCAAAATGGAAAACCAGCATTTATAATAGAAAGATTAAACGAGAACTTACCGTTTGAAGTTTGATATTTATTTTATGAGAAGTTGAAGTGAGGGACTACGTGAAGAGCCCGCCAGCCCGCATGCGCGTCAATCTTCAGAGCAACTGTATGAAACCACAGACCACTTGCATGAACTTAAACTATAGAAAGATGAATAACCCTTGACTTACCGAATGATCTTTATGAGATTCAGGATTGGGAGTGGAGGGCACATAGTCCCTCACTTCAATCTCTCATAAAATAAAGATCAAACTTCTTGTGTAATCTTTGTATTTTATATCAAAGTCTCGTGAGAGTCTACATGAAGCCTTCAAAGCTCTGTGGTTTCATGCAGTAAATCAACCTGTGTGTGAAACACTTAAGTAAGTAAGTAAATAAGTAAGTTTATTGGTCAAGTATTCGCATACAAGGAATTTGCCTTGGTGCTCCGCCCACAGGTAACAACATGACATACAGTGACAGTTACGAATGACTCAGAAAACACTAATCATTAATAATAATAAGACATTAATGATAAAACACCATTGATCAAGCATGTGAACCAACATATTACCAGATCAAAGGGAGGCTACAGATTTTTGGCTGTTGAGTGGAGTAACTACTCGTGGATAAAAAATGTTTTTATGTCTGGCTGTGGCAGCTTTGACAATCCGGAGTTGCCTTCCAGAGGGAAGTGATTCAGAGTTTGTGGCCAGGGTGAGAAAGGTCAGAGATGATCTTGCCCACTCACTTCCTAGCCCTTGCAGTGTACAGTTCATCAATGGAGGGAAGGTTGCAGCCAATAACCTTCTCTGCTGATCGGACGATTCGCTGCAGCCTCCAGGTGTTGTGCTTGGTGGCCGAGCCGAACCAGACCATGATGGAGAAAGTGAGGACAGACTCTTCGATGGCCGTGTAGAATTGGACCATCATTGCCTGTGGTAGATTGTGCTTCCTCAGCTGCCGCAGGAAGTACATCCTCTGTTGTGCCTTTTTGACTGTGGAGTCGATGGTAGCCCCCCACTTAAGGTCCTTGGAGATGATGGTTCCCAGGAACTTAAAAGACTCCACAGATGTTTCTGTGGTGTTGTTGATGGTGAGTGGGGTGAGGGGAGGGGGAGCTCTCCTAAAGTCTTCAATCAATTCCACTGTCTTAAGAGCATGGAGCTCTTGGTTGTTGCTACGGCACAAGGACACCAGCTGTGACACTTCCTGTCTGTAGGCAGATTCCTCCCCATCCTGGATCAGTCCAATCAGGGTTGTGTCGTCCGCAAACTTGAGAAGCTTGACAGAGGTGTTTGTGGAAGTCCAGTCGTTGGTGTAGAGAGAGTAGAGGAGAGGAGAGAGTACGCAGCCTTGCGGTGCTCCTATGCTGAGGGTTTGTGGGCCCGAGATGTGCTTTCCCAGCCTCACATGCTGCTTCCTGTCTGTCAGGAAGTTGGTGATCCACGGACAGAGGGGTTCAGGCACAGTTAACTCGGAAGGTTTGGAGTGTAGTAGCTCTGGCACAATGGTATTGAATGCAGTGCTAAAATCAACAAACAGGCTTCTCGCATAGGCCTTTTGTTCCTTTCTACAAAGTTACGACAGAGTGGAACCAATGTCATTGGTTCCACTCTGAGTGGTGACAATACTAAGCTAAAGGCTAAAGTGGCCAACTTGGAGGACCAAAGTCGGCGACAAAACATACGCATCCTCGGTCTACCTGAATCCACTGAAAGCGGACGGCCCACTGAGTTTTTCTCAAGTTTGCTGCGAGAGGTTTTAGGGAGCGAGACGTTGACATCCCCTAAACGCTCCCTAAATGTTAAACCGGCCCCCGGCCAGAGACCGCGGCCAGTCATTCTCGCCTGCATTGGTATCAGACGAAGGATAGAAACATAGACATAGAAACATAGAAAATAGGTGCAGGAGTAGGCCATTCGGCCCTTCGAGCCTGCACCGCCATTCAATGTGATCATGGCTGATCATCCAACTCAGTATCCTGTACCTGCCTTCTCTCCATACCCCCTGATCCCTTTAGCCACAAGGGCCACATCTAACTCCCTCTTAAATATAGCCAATGAACTGGCCTCAACTACCTTCTGTGGCAGAGAATTCTAGAGACTCACCACTCTCTGTGTGAAAAATGTTTTCCTCCTCTCGGTCCCAAAGGAATTCCCCCTTATCCTTAGACTGTGACCCTTGTTCTGGACCCCCCCAACATCGGGAACAATCTTCCTGCATCTAGCCTATCCAACCCCTTAAGAATTTTTTACATTTCAATAAGATCCTCCCTCAGGCTTCTAAATTCTAGCGAGTACAAGCCAATTCTATCCAGTCTTTCCTCATATGAAAGTCCTGACATCCCAGGAAACAGTCTGGTGAACCTTCTCTGTACCCCCTCTATGGCAAGAATGTCTTTTCTCAGATTTGGAGACCAAAACTGTACGCAATACTCCAGGTGTGGTCTCACCAAAACCCTGTACAACTGCAGTAGAACCTCCCTGCTCCTATACTGAAATCCTTTCGCTATGAATGCTGACATACCATTTGCTTTCTTCACTGCCTGCTGCACCTGCATGCCAACTTTCAATAATTAGTGTACCATGACACCCAGGTCTCGCTGCATCTCTCCTTTTCCTAATTTGCCACCATTCAGATAATATTCTACCCTCCTGTTTTTGCCACCAAAGTGGATAACCTCACATTTATCCACATTATACTGCATCTGCCATGCATTTGCCCACTCACCCAGCCTATCCAAGTCACCTTGCAGCCTCCTAGCATCCTCCTCACACCTAACACTACCCCCCAGCTTAGTGTCATCCGCAAACTTGGAGATGTTGCATTTAATTCCCTCATCCAAATCATTAATAAATATTGTAAATAGCTGGGGTCCCAGCACTGAGCCTTGCGGTACCCCACTAGTCACTGCCTGCCATTCTGAAAAGGACCCATTTACTCCTACCCTTTGCTTCCTGTCTGCCAGCCAGTTCTCTATCCACATCAATACTGAACCCCCAGTACCGTGTGCTTTACATTTGTATACTAATCTCGTCATCAGAGAGGCACAGCGGAGAGGGAATCTCGAATTTCACGGCAAACCAATTCGGATTGTGGAAGATTACAGCCCTGAAGTTCAGAGCCAGCGGGCAGAGTACAGAGACGTCATGGTAGAACTTTACAAACTGGGACTAAAGCCTGCTCGGCTATATCCAGCTCGACTCCGTCTCACGTTGTTCGGTGGTGCCAGAAAGTGGATAAACTCAGCCGAGGAGGCGCAGAAATACATCGACAGCCTCCCTAGGTCACCTAAACCCGATAAAGATTCTGTTTAGGGACTTTGAACCCACTGGATGAGAGGTAACATTGTATTGCTCTACCTATTGGCATGACATGCAGCATGTCAGCTAACGTGTGTGGTTTGTTTACAAGGCTGAACATGCTTACTCATCCGGGTGTGCTGTTCATTTACTAAGATACTTATACAACATGGCTACAGCCAAATATCACTATATGTGCACTGTAAATTAGAAACTTTCCAGCTGGATTTTTGTGTGCTGTTATGGTCTGGCCCCATATCTGTGTACTGTTGCGTTCTAACTTTGGTTCTTTAAAAGCTCTTATGGGCTAGTAAGTAATTTTGAAGCTGCAATCATATTTTTAAGGACATGTGAGTTTTCGGTAACATATAACCATTTAGTTCACTGTTGACACAGTTCAGTGTTTGCACTGTTCAGTTATTCCAAAGTTGATATTCAGTCTTCATAGCCATATTTTTGGGGGCTATTTGGATAAGCCAAAATGTTACTATAGAGGTGCTTAAATGTATTTTCTAGTACATTATACTGGAGAAATAGTTTAGCATTAAACAGGAAGATTTGATTTGTAAAATGTTTGTTTGGAAGAGGTTGCTGCTTCTTTCTATAGCAGCTTTCTTGGGAAGGGAAGGGGGATATGTCACTGCCTGTAACATTTTAGCAATTTATATAAACGCATCATTACACACTAGTCATTTTCAACTTGCACTGACCCGTTGCTTCGTTTTCAGCCTGGCATTTGGTTCATTGTATTTACATTACAGCTTAACATTTTTCTTTATTATGCATGGATAGATACATAAAGCTAGTGAGCTGGAATGTTTAAGGTCTAAACCATCCTGTGAAAAGAAGAAAGGTTTTGTCGCATCTTATACAACTCAAAACAGAAATAGCCTTCGTGCAAGAAACTCATATCCGTTGCTCAGACAATGGCCGTCTCTTGTCAGGTTGGGTTGGGCAGGGGTTCCACTCTTCCTTTCAGGCTAAAGCCAGAGGAGTTTCAATCCTTATCAGCCAGAACATTTCCCTTGAGCCACATAATGTGATCTCCGACAAGTTTGGTCGGTATGTCATTGTGACTGGAAAATTATACAATACACTGGTAGTATTTGTCGTGTACGCCCCTAATGCACACGATGTAGGTTTTTTCGAGCGGTTATTTTCATTACTTCCAGACCTGAACACATACTCTCTTATACTCGGTGGTGATTTCAATTGTTGTTTAGATCGTCTTTTAGACCGATCCTCTACTAAACCCGGTACAGTCAGTAAATCAGCTTGTTTCATCCAAGCCTTTCTCTCCCATTACGGTGTCTGCGATGTGTGGCACTCTTTACATCCACAAGATAAGGAATACTCATTTTTTTCACACATCCATCATACGTCCATCATCCATCAGTCCTTTTTAATCTATATATTGATGATCTGTCTAAACAATTGAATTGCAGTAAGGAGCTGCTGGAGACCAGCGCTAGATGGACTAAAGACCACAAGATGTGGTCACTTTTAGTCCATCTAGCGCTGGTCTCCAGCAGCTCCTTACTGCATGTTCCGTGTATGGTTTGGAACATGACATTAAATATAATGCTAGTAAGAGTGCTGTTATGGTCTGTAGAACCAAAGAGGATAAAAGCCTAAAATATCCTGATTTTAAATTGTCTGACAACAATCTTAGTGTCTGTAATAAGATAAAATATCTAGGGCATATTTTACAGAACAAATGACAGATGATGAGGATATTTATAGGCAACGACGCATGCTGTATATACAGGCGAATATCCTCTTGTGTAAATTTGGTGCGTGTGCAGATGTGGTGAAGATGTCACTATTTAGAGCATACTGCACATCCCTCTACACTGCGCACCTGTGGTCGAATTATTTAAAGACAAATATGCAGAGACTAAAGGTTGCATGTAACGATGCCATGAGAACACTGCTAAGGCAACCAAGATGGTGTAGTGCCAGTAATATGTTTGTGGCTGCAGGAGTCAGTACTCTAGAAGCTATCCTAAGACACCACATGTATAAATTCATTTGCAGGATAAATGACTCTAAAAATGAGCTTTTTGTGGCCTTGACAAACATAAGGGTTAGCACTACACGCTACGAATCCCAGTTGTGGAGACACTGGTATCGTTGTCTCGTTGTACGACATTGATCATTTTTTACTCTGGATTTTTTAACTTCAGTATTGTGGGGTTTTTTGTTGTTTTTTTTTTTAAATATATAAATTATGATGTTTTTATGTGATTTACCATGATTTTATATATATTTATGATATTTGAGATGCAATTCATTTTTTTGTTAATGTAATGTTGCCCCTTGTCTGGACCTTGAGTCCGTAATAAAGTTATTATTATTATTATTATTATACGTATTCTAGAATTGACTATTTCTTTCTTGATAACAAACTTGTACCTCGGGTTTATTCCTGTGACTATGAGAGTATTGTCATTTCTGACCATGCCCCTATTGCTCTGGCCTTGTCCCTTCCAGATCTCCCTCAAAAGAGTAGGCAGTGGCAATTCAATTCAACTTTGCTCTCGGATGATAAGTTTGTAGAGTTTATGGAAAAAGAGATAGCCTTTTTTCTTTCCACTAATATATCCCCTGAAATCTCTAGCCTGATCTTATGGGATGCCCTTAAGGCTTACCTTAGGGGGTAGATCATACCATACACTGCTCAAGTGACGCGGAAATACAATAAAGAGCGTTTAGATTTTGCTCATCAAATTGGAGAAATTGACAAGCAATATGCGCAAACTCAAAATCCAACTCTTTATAAAAGACGATTGGAACTCAAAACCAAATTTGACCTACTCACTACTTACTCGATTTAACACATACTTAAAAAAAATAAAGCTATGTTTTATAGATATGGAGATAAAACTGACAAATTACTTGCAAATCAACTTAAAGGTGTTAAAGCGAGACAGAATATTTCTAAAATTCGCATGCTTTATGGCCAGTTCACTTCAGATCACTTGCGAGTTAATGACGCTTTCAGAGACTTTTATTCCCAGCTTTATACTTCAGAATCTCAACCGGATCAGAAGGTAATGCATGACTTTCTGAGCAGTCTAAATATTCCCAAACTCTTATTAGATTTTAGGGAAAGATTGGATGAACCCATATCACAGGCAGAAATAGCTTCAGCCATTTCCTCAATGCAATCAGGCAAATGTCCGGGCCCTGACGGCTTCCCAGCAGAGTTTTATAAAAAGTTCTCTCTGCTCCTCTCCCCACAGTTGTGTTCCGTTTTATCTGAATCCCACAGACAAGGTTCTCTTCCTCCATCCTTTGCCGGAGCCTGTATTACTCTTATCGCCAAAAAAGGTAACGATCCAACCGAATGCACCTCCTACAGACCCGTCTCCCTTCTAAACACGGATGCTAACATTTTATCTAAGGTTCTAGCTCGTAGACTAGCGAATGTCCTCCCTACTGTTATATCTGAGGACCAAACCGGCTTTGTTAAGAGCAGACATTCCTTCTTTAACATACGTCGATTATTAGATATTGTCTACTCTGCTTCTGAGGGTGTCCCTGAGTGTGTTGTATCTATTGATGCAGAAAAAGCATTTGACCATGTTGAGTGGGTCTATCTATGGGCTGTTCTGGACAAATTTGGTTTTGGAATGAACATTATTTCACGGATCAGGTTACTATACTCTCATCCCACAGCCTCAGTTTCGGACTAATTCCCAATTGTCCAAGCCGTTCGACTTGCATCGTGCAACCCGCCAGGGGTGGCCTCTGAGCCCCATGGTTTTTGACAGCCATCGAACCACTTGCCATGGCCTTTCGCAGCTGTGAGGACATAGCCAGTATTTGGAGGGGCAGTACACAGCATAAGGTCTCACTATGTGCTGACGACTTTTTGCTTTTTGTCTCAAACCCAGGCACCTCTCTGCATTCTGCTATGTCACTGCTCAATAATTTTGGTCAATTTTCAGGTTAAAAGATAAATCTTGGAAAAAGCGAACTGTTTCCCATTAACTATGAAGTACACCCCTCGGATCTTGCCAACTTTCCATTCAAAATTGAAAAAAAACAAGTTCTCATACTTGGGCATTTCAGTTACAAGGAAATACAAGGATCTTTTCAAAGAGAATGTTATCATTCTGTTAAACCAGATCAAACAGACGCTAACACGGTGGTCTTCCCTGTCAATGTTACTTGTCGGCCGGATAAATTCAATCAAAATGACCATTATACCAACATTTTTGTACCTTTTTCAGGCCTCATCGGTTTTTATCCCCAGGTCCTTCTTTGACCATCTTGACTCAGTTATTTCCTCCTATATATGGAGAGATATGCGACCTCGTCTTAATAAGGCCCACCTTCAAAAAACCAAGGCTGCTGGTGGCCTGGCTCTCCCAAACTTTCGCTTTTATTATTGGGCTGCTAACCTGCGCTGCCTTGCATTTAATAACCATATAACCATATAACAATTGCAGCACGGAAACAGGCCCTCTCGGCCCTTCCAGTCCATGCCGACCATTTGTTTTCCCATAGTCCCATCTAACTGCACTCAGACCATACCCCTCCATTCCCTTCCCGTCCATATACCTATCCACTTTACTTTTAAATGTTAAAATCAATCCTGCCTCCACCACTTCTGCTGGAAGCTGATTCCACACAGCCACCACCCTCTGAGTAAAGAAGTTCCCCCTCACGTTACCCCTAAACTTCTGTCCCTTAATTCTCATGGCATGCCCTCTTGTTTGATTCTTCCCTACCCTCAATGGGAAAAGCATATCCACGTCAACTCTGTCTATCCCTTTCATCATTTTAAAGACCTCAATCAAGTCCCCCTTAACCTTCTGCGCTCCAAAGAATAATGATCTAACTTGTTCAACCTTTCTCTGTAACATAGTTGCTGGAACCCAGGCAACATTCTAGTAAATCTCCTCTGTACTCTCTCTATTTTGTTGACATCCTTCCTATAATTAGGTGACCAAAATTGTACACCATACATAGAAACATAGAAATTAGGTGCAGGAGCAGGCCATTCGGCCCTTCGAGCCTGCACCGCCATTCAATATGATCATGGCTGATCAACCAACTCAGTATCCTGTACCTGCCTTCTCTCCATACCCCCTGATCCCTTCAGCCACAAGGGCCACATCCAACTCCCTCTTAAATATGGCCAACGAACTGGCCTCAACTACCTTCTGTGGCAGAGAATTCCACAGATACACCACTCTCTGTGTGAAAAACGATTTTCTCATCTCGGTCCTAAAAGACTTCCCCCTTATCCTAAACTGTGACCCCTTGTCCTGGACTTCCCCAACATTGGGAACAATCTTCCTGCATCTAGCCTGTCCAACACCTTAAGAATTTTGTAAGTCCCTATGAGATCACCCCTCAATCTTCTAAATTCCAGCGAGTACAAGCCGAGTCTATCCAGTCTTTCTTCATATGGAAATCGTGCCATCCCAGGAATCAGTCTGGTGAACCTTCTCTGTACTCCCTCTATGGCAAGAATGTCTTTCCTCAGATTAGGAGACCAAAACTGTACGCAACACTCCAGGTGTGGCCTCACCAAGACCCTATACAACTGCAGTAGAACCTCCCTGCTCTTGTACTCAAATCCTTTTGCTATGAATGCCAACATACCATTCGCTTTCTTCACAGCCTGCTGCACCTGCATGCCTACTTTCAATGACTGGTGTACCATGACACCCAGGTCTCGCTGCATCTCCCCTTTTCCTAATCGGTCACCATTCAAATAATAGTCTACCTTCCTGTTTTTGCCACCAAAGTGGATAACCTCACATTTATCCACATTATACTGCATCTGCCATGCATTTGCCCACTCACCCAGTCTATCCAAGTCATCCTGCAGCCTCCTAGCATCCTCCTCACAGCTAACACTGCCCCCCAGCTTCGTGTCATCCGCAAACTTCGAGATGTTGCATTTAATTCCCTCGTCCAAATCATTAATGTATATTGTAAATAGCTGGGGTCCCAGCACTGAGCCTTGCAGCACCCCACTAGTCACTGTCTGCCATCCTGAAAAGGACCCGTTCACTCCTACTCTTTGCTTCCTGTCTGCCACCCAATACTCCAGAATTGGTCTTACAACTGCCTTGTACAATTTTAACATTACTTCCCTACTCCTATATTCAATGCTCTGATTTATAAAGGCCAGCACACCAAAGGCTTTCTTTACCACCCTATCTACATGCGATTCCACCTTCAGGGAACTATGCACAGTTATTCCTAGATCTCTCTGTTCCACAGCATTCCTCAATTCCCTACCATTTACCATGTACGTCCTATTTTGATTTGTCCTGCTAAGATGTAGCACTTCACACTTATCAGCATTAAACTCCATCTGCCATCTTTCAGCCCACTTTTCCAAATGGCCCAAATCTCTCTGTAGACTCTGAAAATCTACTTCATTATCCACAACACCACCTATCTTAGTATCATCTGCATACTTACTTATCCAATTTTCCACCCCATCATCCAGATCATTGATGTACATGACAAACAACAGTGAACCCAACACAGATCCCTGAGGCACCTCACTGGTCACCGGCTTCCAACCTGACAAACAGCCATCCACCATTACTCTCTGACATCTCCCATTCAGCCACTGTTGAATCCATCTTGCTACTCCGCCATTAACACCCAAAGATTGAACCTTCTTAACCAACCTTCCATGGGGAACCTTGTCAAAGGCCTTACTGAAATCCATATAGACAACATCCACTGCTTTACCCTCATCAATTTCCCTAGTAACCGCTTCAAAAAATTCAAGAAGGTTTGTCAAACATGACCTTCCAGGCACAAATCCATGTTGACTGTTCCTGATCAGACCCTGTTTATCCAGATGCTTATATATATTATCTCTAAGTATCCTTTCCATTAATTTGCCCACCACTGACGTCAAACTAACAGGTCTATAATTGCTAGGTTTATTCTTTGAACCCTTTTTAAACAATGGGACAACATGCGCAGTACGCCAATCCTCCGGCACTATTCCTGTTTCTAAATTCCTGTTTGAAACTAATGGTATTGTGATCACTGGTCCCGAAGTGCTCACCAACGCATACCTCCGTCACCTGACCTGCCTCATTTCCTAACAGGAGGTCCGGCACTGCCCCTTCTCTGGTTGATACCTCTATGTACTGCTGCAAAAAACTATCCTGCACACATTTTACAAACTCCAAACCATCCAGCCCATTTACAGAATGTGTTTCCCAGTCTATTTTTGGAAAATTGAAATCTCCCACAATCACTACCTTGTGCTTACTACTAATATCTGCTATCTCCTGCTATTTTGGTCGTTCTTTCACAGCCAGTCCGATTGCCCTGACTGGGGAGCCATGGAATTACACACAGATGATTATATGTCCCTACCTGCACTACTTGGTTCCTCACTTCCACTCCCCTCAATTAAATCTGCAAAAAATCCAGTGGTTAAATACTCTTTGAGGATATGGGTTCAATTTCAGGAAATGTTTTGGGTTGTATAACGTTTCTCTACTGAGCCCTATTGCATCAAACCACCTTTTTAAACCATCAACTCAGGACTCTGCCTTTAAAGAATGGCATGGGAAGGGTATTGTGCGCTTCAAGGACCTGTTTATGGGTAACACTGTAGCATCATTTGAACAATTAAGCAACAAATTCAATCTTCCAAAGTTGGATTATTTCCGATACCTGCAAACAAGACATTATGTGTTTTATAAACTGCCCAGCTCTTCTATACCAACAGACACAACCCTTGTCGATACAGTTCTTTCTTTAAACCCATCTCAGAATAGATTTGTCTCAGCTTTATATGGCAGGATGTTGGATCTAAGGCGCACATGCCCCCATGGACAAGCTCAAGGCAGCATGGGAGGACGACTTGGGCTTCTCTCTCTCAGAAGATACTTGGAGTTCCATTCTTAAACTGGTTAATTCCACCTCTCTATGTGCTCGTCACTGCCTGATCCAATTAAAACTGGTACATAGGGCTCATATCTCAAAAGCCAAATTATCTACTATTTACCCTGAGGTTAGTTCATTCTGTGTTTAATGTAAAATTTCTGAAGCCTCTCTTATCCATATGTATTGGTCATGCCCCAGCCTTAACAAGTTCTGGCTAGAGGTCTTTCATACATTATCCCAGGTGTTAAACATCAAACTGGAACCAATGCCTCTAATCGCTCTTTTTGGGGTCACTGGTGAGGAGTTTAGATTAACTGTAGATAAACGGCACACTATATCTTTAGCTTCTCTTCTCGCTCAGCGAACAATCCTGCTCAGGTGGGCGGAACCTACCCCGCCCACACACACAATGGCTGACAGATCTTATGTCCTGCCTAAAGCTCGAGAAAATCGGGTACTCACTCCAACATTCAAATGGAAGGTTTCAGAAAGTGTGGGGACCTTTTTTAAATGCATTCCAGACTTTGTAAATGCTTGACCCTCAAGTACAGTTTAACAGCTTAACAGTCGACCCATTCACTTATCGTGGATTATTGTTGTGACAGGCTGATATTTGCATTTGCTCACTGGCAGTGACTGGGGAGGAGTTATTTCTGGTATCTCGTTTTTCTTTTATCGTTGTCTCGTTATTTGTTGGCATAAGTTGTTGTTTATTTATTCTTTTGTACACTCTGTCTGTAACAAATGGACAACTTTGCACTTTGTTATGTCTTGAAAACTAAATAAAAAGATTTTGATTTAAAAAAAGAGTAATAATCGATTTGTACTCACAAATCCAGTGATACCTCTTCAGATAAGTCTCGATGCTGTCGATGGACCTCAAGGCCTTTCTCTGGCCGAGATCAAGTAGCAATGTTACAAAATTTTGAGATTTAAAAAATCAAGTCTGCAATTTATCCTATCAGATAAAGCAGAAAAAGAAGTTTAATTTGACACCTAATTCACTTTCATATCTTCAGTATTAAACAAGTTATGGCCATTTTCATACTCGGAAATTAGCATCTTGTTCCCCATTGCCTTTCCATTGACTTAACTCAAAAGGTGTGATCGAGGACAGTCAAAAGCCCATAACTTTCTTAAAAATTGAGAGAACTGAAAGAAATTTTCAGTTATTATAGATTGAAGCATTCTGAAACAAATATGAAACCATCTTACTTGGATGACCTGAAATTAAAGCATATAATTAGTTGGTTACCCAATTGTAGCTAATTACAAAATTCAATTACTAGATCTAAACATCTATCCATTTCTTAAGAAAATATTAACATTTAAAAAAAAGCCTAAATGTCCAAATAACATTCACACAAGAATTCACAATATAACATGATTTTTAAATCTCATTGTCATGAATTTATAGGCCAAATTGAAGGAATTTGGTGTTTAATGCCCGTAAATTAATGGCCATTTAACTCATCTTGCGAGTGAGATTTTGTGGAATGCGATCGATTGGAACGATGCATTTGCGGTGAATTTAAACCCCATATCGGAGGGAAATCTGTTTTGGAGTAAGGGGGAACTGTACAAAAGGGACGGATTGCATCTTAATAGGTGGGGGACCAGTATTCTGGCAGGCAGGCTTGCCACTGCTACAAGGGTGGTTTTAAACTGAATAAGGGTGGTGGGATGTCAAATGGGATAGTCGAGGATGGAGTTAAAGGGAAAGAGAGTAAAGGGATGGTTAATGACCCCAGAATTAACGGGATAAGAAGCTCACAAAGGGATAGGATAGTATGGCGAAGTGTAATAGGGATTGATGTGAAAGGTGAGATGAGTAAGGAATTAAAAGTATTGTATATGAATGCGCGAAGTATAAGAAGTAAAGTAGATGTGCTTTGTGGGGATTACTGAGACGTGGCTGCAGGAGGATCGGGCCTGGGAACTTAATATTCAGGCTTGCGAGTGGGACTTTCTGGAACGCGATGGATTGGAACGTTGCGGTTGCGGTGAATTTAAACCCATTATCGGCAGGAAAAATACTGCCGGTTCATATGGGGAATAAATCACCGTTTCGCAACATGAAATATTGATTATGGTCATCTTAACAAACAAGTTTATCAGTAAAAATAAACGGCTTTTCTTTACCTGTCCCCTACGTAAAATCCGTCCCCGTTGTCGGCGTTCACGGCATTAGAAGCTCATTTTAATTTTACTCCAGCGCTGAAATAGTCGGGCGATTTAAAACAAAATTTCACAGACCGGCAGTCGGAACGAATCTTCAGAAAAAGCTTGCACCCCGAGAAAATATAATTCCGGAAGGCATTGGAAAATCGCATTTTAACCCCGTCCCCCCCAAAAGGCGCCAAAGTCGCGCACACGGCCAGTGACAGAACTGCAGTGCCGCTGAAGGTAAGTTTTGTAACATACATACATCAAGCTTTGGTATTGTTTGTAAAGTTAGTCCAATTTGAGATCCCTGATGGGAATTTTTGAATATTGGTGAGGAACCAAACAAGTAGGGATTAACGGGTCCCTTTCAGAATGGCAGGCAGTGACTAGTGGGGTACCGCAAGGCTCGGTGCTGGGACTGCAGCTATTTACAATATACTTCAATGATTTAGATGAAGGGATTCAAAGTAACATTAGCAATTTTGCAGATGACACAAAGCTGGATTGCAGTGTGAACTGTGAGGAGAATGCTATGAGAATGCAGGGTGACTTGGATAGGTTGGTTGAGTGGGCAGATGTATGGCAGATGCAGTTTAATTTAGATAAATGTGAGGTTATCCTCTTTGGTAGCAAAAACAGGAAGGCAGATTATGATCTAAATGGTGTAAAATTGGGAAAAGTGGATGTACAATGGGATCTGGGGGTCCTTGTTCATCAATCAATGAATGTAATCATGCAGGTACAGCAGGCAGTAAAGAAAGCGAATGGCATGTTGGCCTTCATAACAAGAGAAGTTGAGTATAAGATCAAAGAGGTCCTTCTGCAGTTGTACAGAGCCCTAGTGAGACCACACCTGGAGTATTGTGTACAGTTTTGGTCGCCTAATTTGAGGAAGGACATTGAGGGAGTGCAGCGTAGGTTTACAAGATTAATTCCCAGGATAGCGGGACTGTCATATGCTGAGAGAATGGAGCGGCTGGGCTTGTATACTCTGGAGTTTAGAAGGATGAGAGGGGATCTTATTGAAATGTACGACTATAAATGATTTAGAGGCAGGAAACATGTTCCCGATGTTGGGGGAGTCCAGAACCAGGGGGCCACAGTTTAAGAATAAGGGGTAAGCCATTTAGAATGGAGATGAGGAAACACTTTTTCTCACAGAGAGTTGTGAGTCTGTGGAATTCTCTGCCTCGGAGGGCGGTGGAGGCTGGTTCTCTGGATACTTTCAAGAGAGAGTTAGATAGTGCTCTTAAAGATAGCGGAGTCTGGGGATATGGGGAGAAGGCAGGAACTGAATGCTGCTTGTGCATGATCAGCCATGACCACATTGAATGGCGGTGCTGGCTCGAAGGGCCGAATGGCCTCCTCCTGCACCTATTGTCTAATGTCCTCCTGACAACAATCAGGCTGTTAAACACTACAACCTCCAAATACACTCTAAACTATACAGATTTGGGCCATTATTTTTGACTGCACTATAGACAATAGACAATAGACAATAGGTGCAGGAGTAGGCCATTTGGCCCTTCGAGCCAGCACTGCCATTCAATGTGATCATGGCTGATCATCCCCAATCAGTACCCCGTTCCTGCCTTCTCCCCATATCCCCTGACTCCGCTATTTTTAAGAGCCCCATCTAGTTCTCTCTTGAAAGCTGTATCTCTAAATTTAAAAAAAAATAATACTTTATTATAAGTGAAATCCTGCAAACATGCATGTTTTGTTTATTTTAATATGATTATGGGGAGAAGTGGTTATTCTCATGTAGGTAACACACAAATATGACAATGAATACCATTTCTGGCATTGGTAGTCAACTTTATTTATCCACCTCCACCACTCACTTGAAACTTGTTTTATGATAAACATACGTAATGATAAGATCCTGTTGATGTTAGTCACGTCCAGGCTCGTGTTGTCAGGGTAGGCAAGGTAGGCAGTGCCTACCCTGACTACAATTATAAAAAGGTAATTATTATATAAAAATAGTAAAGATTTCCAATTAATTTACTAAATTCAGTATTTATTATTAAATGGTTAATATATTAATAATTGATCTTAGGTAGGTATAATTCTCCCGTGCCTTTCATCCGCAGTACGCGTAATACGTGTAACTATGCCAACAGCCATTTGCTGTGCTTCACTTCAAACCAACCCCCACCAACAGCCATTTACTGTGCTTCACATCAAACCAACCACCACCAACAGCCATTTGCCGTGCTTTACTTTAGACCACATTAGTAATACAGTCTAGAAAGCACAAAAACACTTCTACATAGATGATTATTGAAACTTGGCAGGTCCCCAATGTCTTATCAATATCTTACCAATTTCAATAAAGTACCATAGAAAGCATAGTATCAGGATGCATTACAGCCAGGTATGGCAACTGCTCTGCCCAAGAACTCAAGAAATTGAAGAGATTTGCAGGATGCAGCCCAATTCATCACATAAACTAACGTCCCTCCACCACCAAATCGACACTGCATTCTATGATGACTTGGGAAAGCAGCCAGTCATTCTCTCTTTCCCCTCCCTCTAGTTTGACAGAATGTTCAACAACTTGATAGCAAGTACCACCAGATTCAATAACAGCATCTCCCCCACTTTTAGCATCTTTTAAACAGACCTTTCATACACTAAGGAAATATTCCCAATCTACCACGAAGATCTAGCACTTTTTTCCTACAATTTCTTTGTAGCTTTAACAATATATTCTGCACTGAAGTTTTTTTGCATTACCCGTTGGACGCATGCAAGATCTGCCTGGTGTGGGACGCAACGTTCAGTTTCCCCAGTGTATCTCAGTAAGCCTGCCAATAAATCTGCTAAAAACATTTTCATATAATTAGAACAAGATGTGTTCTTATAAAAAAAAGTTATCAAATATGTGACAATTGGTAGGGTCAAAAGATTTGATAAAAAGCTGCCACCAATGGTAATCAACAAGCACAAAAAACAAAACTTCAAGCTTTTCATAAATAATTATAGTAGAATACAATAGAATGCCTTTTATTGTCATTCAATAGACAATAGACATTTGGTGCAGGAGTAGGCCATTTGGCCCTTTGAGCCAACACCGCCATTCAATGTGATCATGGCTGATCATCCCCAATAAGTACCCCATTCCTGCCTTCCCCCCATATCCCCATAGCCATAAAAATAGGCTATTTTTAAGAGCCCTATCTAGCTCTCTCTTGAAAGCATCCAGAGAACCTGCCTCCACCACCCTCTGAGGCAGAGAATTCCACAGACTCACCACTCTCTGTGAGAAAATATGTTTCCTCGTCTCCGTTCTAAATGGCTTACTCCTTATTCTTAAACTGTCTCCCCTGGTTCTGGACTCCCCCATCATCGGGAACATGTTTCCTGCCTCTAGCGTGTCCAAGCCCTTAACAATCTTATATGTTTCAATGAGATCCCCTCCCATCCTTCTAAACTCCAGCGTGTACAAGCCCAGCTGATCCATTCTCTCAGCATATGACAGTCCCACCATTCCAGGAATTAACAATGTAAACCTACGCTGCACTCCCTCAATAGCAAGAATGTCCTTCCTCAAATTAGGGGACCAAAACTGCACACAATACTCCAGGTGTGGTCTCACTAGGGCTCTGTACAACTGCAGAAGGACCTCTTTGCTCCAATATTCGATTCCTCTTGTTATAAAGGCCAACATGCCATTCGTTTTCTTCAATGCCTGCTGTACCTGCATGCTTACTTTCATAGACTAATGTACAAGGACCTCCAGATCACGTTGTACTTCCCCTTTTCCCAATGACGCCATTTAGATAGTAATCTGCCTTCCAGTTTTTGCTACCAAAGTAGGATAACCTCACATTTATTCGCATTAAACTTAATCTGCCATGCATCTGCCCACTCCCCCAACCTGTCCAAGTCACCCTGCATTCTCATAGCATCCCCCTCACAGTTCACACTGCCACCCAGCTTTGTGTCATCTGCAAATTTGCTAATGTTACTTTGTATGCCTTCATCCAAATCATTGATGTATATTGTAAATAGCTGCGGTCCCAGCACCGAGACTTGCGGTACCCCACTAGTCACTACCTGCCATTCAGAAAGGGACCCGTTAATCCCTACTCTTTGTTTCCTGTCTGCCAACCACTTCTCTGTCCATATCAGCACTCTACCCCCAATACCATGTGCCCTAATTTTGCCCACTAATCTCCTATGTGGGACCTTATCAAATGCTTTCTGAAAGTCCAGGTACACTACATCCACTGGTTCTCCCTTGTCCATTTTCCTATTACATCTTTAAAAAATTCCAGAAGATGGCAAAAGAATAAATCAGGGAAGGTAGCGCATCCGTGGATAACAAGGGAAATCAGGGATAGTATCAAAGCAAAAGATGAAGCGTACAAATTGGCCAAAAAAAGCAGCCTACCAGGTGACTGGGAGAAATTCAGAGACCAACAGAGGAGGACAAAGGGCTTAATTAGGAAAGGGAAAATGGAGTATGAAAGAAAACTGGCAGGAAACATAAAAACTGACTGCAAAAGTTTTTATCGATATGTGAAGCGCAAAAGATTAGTTAAAACAAATGTAGGTCCCTTGCAGTCAGAAACGGGTGAATTGATCATGGGGAACAAGGACATGGCAGACCAATTGAATAACTACTTTGGTTCTGTCTTCACTAAGGAAGACATAAATAATTTGCCAGAAATAGCAGGGGATCGCGGGTCAAATGAGATGGAGGAACAGAGTGAAATCCAGGTTAGCCGGAAATTGGTGTTAGGTAAATTGAATGGATTAAAGGCCGATAAATCCCCAGGGCCAGATACGCTGCATCCCAGGGTACTTAAGGAAGTAGCCCCAGAAATAGCAGATGCCTTAGTGATAATTTTTCAAAACTCTGGAGTAGTTCCTGAGGATCGGAGGGTAGCTAATGTAACCCCACTTTTTAAAAAGGGAGGGAGAGAGAAAACGGGGAATTACAGACCAGTTAGTCTAACATCGGTAGTGGGGAAACTGCTAGAGTCAGTTATTAAAGATGGGATAGCAGCACATTTGGAAAGTAAATAAACACTCTTGATTCTTGCAGATGTCCAAAATATTCCAGAAGTGGTGCCAATGATCGAACAACCTTCAGCCGACCCATGCCCAACTCATGACCCAAACACATCAATAATATTTGTTTTGCTCTAACCATTTATATCTCACCTTGCTTTTTTTTCTCTTTGCCAAGTCTGATGAATTGAAATGTTGTTTCTCAAGTCAAGTCAAGTCAAATTTATTTATATAGCACATTTAAAAAACAACTCTCGTTGACCAAAGTGCTTTACATTTGTTATAAGAGGCTACATACAAATATACAAATAGCCCTCGCTCAGAGGACGTCAGGAAAGTTCCTCTCTCCACAGATGCTGCTGACCTACTGAGTGCAAAAGTGTTTATAGATATGTGAAGAGAAAGAGATTAGTTAAAACAAATGTAGGTCCCTTGCAGTCAGAAACAGGTGAGTTGATCATGGGGAACAAGGATATGGCGGACCAATTGAATAACTACTTTGGTTCCGCCTTCACTAAGGAAGACATAAATAATCTGCCGGAAATAGCAGGGGACCGCGGGTCAAAGGAGGAATTGAGTGAAATCCAGGTTAGTCGGGAAGTGGTGTTGTGTAAATTGAATATATTAAAGTCCGATAAATCCCCAGGGCCAGATAGGCTGCATCCCAAAGTACTTAAGGAAGTAGCTCAGGAAATAGTGGATGCATTAGTGATAATCTTTCAAAACTCTTTAGATTCTGGAGTAGTTTCTGAGGATTGGTGGGTAGCAAATGTACCCCCTCTTTTTAAGAAGGGAGGGAGAGAGAAAAGGGGGAATTACAGACCAGTTAGTCTAACATCGGTAGTGGGGAAACTGCTAGAGTCAGTTATTAAAGTTAGGATAGCAGAGCATTTGGAAAGTAGTGAAATCATTGGACAAAGTCAGCATGGATTTACGAAAGGTAAATTATGTCTGACGAATCTTATTGAATTTTTTGAGGATGTAACTAGTAGAGTGGATAAGGGAGAAGCAGTGGATGTGTTATATCTGGACTTTCAGAAGGCTTTCGACAAAGTCCCACACAAGAGATTGGTATACAAACTTAAAGCACACGGTATTGGTGGTTCAGTATTGATGTGGATATAGAACTGGCTGGCAGACAGGAAGCAAAGAGTAGGAGTGAACGGGTCCTTTTCAGGATGGCAGGCAGTGACTAGTGGGGTGCCGCAAGGCTCAGTTCTGGGACCCCAGCTATTTACAATATACATTAATGATTTGGACGAGGGAATTAAATGCAACATCTGGAAGTTTGCGGATGACACGAAGCTGGGGGGCAGTGTTAGCTGTGAGGAGGATGCTAGGAGGCTGCTGGATGACTTGGATAGACTGGGTGAGTGGGCAAATTCATGGGAAATGCAGTATAATGTGGATAAATGTGAGGTTATCCACTTTGGTGGCAAAAACAGGAAAGTAGACTATTATTTGAATGGTGACCGATTAGGAAAAGGGGAGATGCAACGAGACCTGGGTGTCATGGTACACCAGTCATTGAAAGTAGGCATGCAGGTGCAGCAGGCTGTGAAGAAAGCGAATGTTATGTTGGCATTCATAGCAAAAGGATTTGAGTACAAGAGCAGGGAGGTTCTACTGCAGTTGTATAGGGTCTTGGTGAGGCCACACCTGGAGTATTGCATACAGTTTTGGTCTCCTAATCTGAGGAAAGACATTCTTGCCATAGAGGGAGTGCAGAGAAGGTTCACCAGACTGATTCCTGGGATGGCACGACTTCCATATGAAGAAAGATTGGATAGACTCGGCTTGTACTCGCTGGTATTTAGAAGATTGAGGGGTGATCTCATAGAGACTTACAAAATTCTTAAGGGGTTGGACAGGCTAGATGCAGGAAGATTGTTCCCGATGTTGGGGAAGTCCAGGACAAGGGGTCACAGTTTAAGGATAAGGGGGAAGTCTTTTAGGACCGAGATGAGAAAATCGTTTTTCACACAGAGAGTGGTGAATCTGTGGAATTCTCCGCCACAGAAGGTAGTTGAGGCCAGTTCGTTGGCCATATTTAAGAGGGAGTTGGATGTGGCCCTTGTGGCTGAAGGGATCAGGGAATATGGAGAGAAGGCAGGTACAGGATACTGAGTTGGATGATCAGCCATGATCATATTGAAGGGCCAAATGGCCTGCTCCTGCACCTAATTTCTTTGTTTCTATGTTTCTATTAGTCAAGCATGATTTCCCCTTCATAAATCCATGCTGACCCGGACCGATCCTGTTGCTGCTATCCAAATGTGCGGCTATCTAATCATTTATAATTGACTCCAGCATCTTCCCCACCACCGTTGTCAGGCTGACTGGTCTATAATTCCCCATTTTCTCTCTCCCGCCTTTCTTAAAAAGTGGGAAAACATTAGCTATCTTCCAATCCACAGGAAAGATCCTGAGTCTATAGAACATTGGCAGACCATCAGGCCCTGGGGATTTATCAGCCATCAGTCCCATCAGTCAGTCTAACACCATTTCCTGCCTAATGTGGATTTCCTTCCGTTTCTCCGTCACTCCAGATCCTCTGGCCACTACTATATCAAGAAGATTGTTTGTGTCCTCCTTAGTGAAGTCAGACCCAAAGTAGCTGTCCAACTCATATGCCATTTCCTTGTTCCGCATAATAAATTCACCTTTTTCGGTCTTCAAGGGTCCAACTTTGGTTGTAATTAATTGTTTCCTCTTCACATACCTAAAGAAGCTTTTACTATCCTGCTTTATATTCTTGGCTAGTTTACCTTCGTAGCTCATCTTTTCTCCCCGTATTATCTTTTTGGTTATCTTCTGTTGTTTTTTAAACATTACCCAATCCTCTTGCTTCCCGCTCATCTTTCCTACGTTGTACTTCTACGCTTTAATGTTTATACTGTTCCTGACGTCCCTTGTCAGCCATGGTTGTCCCTTTCTCGCCTTGGAATCTTTCTTCCTCCTGGGAATGAACTGATCCTGCACCTTCTGTATTATTCCTAGAAATACCTGCCATTTTTGTTCCACTGTCATCCCTGCTAGTGTATCTTTCCAGTCAACTTTGGCCAACTCCTCCCTCATGGCCCCATAGTCCCCTTTATTCAACTGCAACACTGACACCTCCGATCTACTCTTCTCCCTCTCCAATTGTAGATTAAACCTGACCATGTTATGGTCACTGCCTCCTAATGGCTCATTAACTTCGAGGTCCTTTATCAAATCCGGTTCATTACATAACACTAAATCCGGAATTGCCTTCTCCCTGGTAGGCTCCAATACAAGCTGTTCAAAGAATCCATCACAAAGGCACTCTACAAAGTCCCTTTCTTGGGGTCCAGTACCAACTGATTTTCCCAGTCTACCTGCATGTTGAAATCTCCCATAACAACCACAGCATTACTTTTA
Organism: Okamejei kenojei; assembly: GCA_035221665.1. Classification (NCBI taxonomy): domain Eukaryota; kingdom Metazoa; phylum Chordata; class Chondrichthyes; order Rajiformes; family Rajidae; genus Okamejei; species Okamejei kenojei. Next base: position 4,133,993 of record CM069135.1, read on the forward strand.
CTACATGCCAATTCTAACTCCTGATTCAACTTGCGCCCTATGTCCAGGTTGCTGTTTGGGGGGCCTGTAGATTAGTCTCATTAGGGTCTTCTTACCCTTACAATTCCTTAGTTCTATCCATACTGGCTCCACATCTCCTGTTTCAATGTCACGCCTTGCAAGGGACTGAATTTAATTCCTCACCAACAGAGCAACTCCACCCCCTCTGCCTACCTGTCTGTCTTTTCGATAGGAGGTATACCCTTGAATATTCAGTTCCCAGCCCTGGCCCTCTTGCAGCCATGTCTCAGTGATTCCCACAACATCTAACTTGCCAGTTTCTAACTGAGCCTCAAGCTCATCCACTTTATTCCTTATACTTCGCTCATTCATATACAGCACTTTGACCTCCGTATTCACTTCCCCCCATCGCACCGCTCGCAATTGGCCCTGACCTTACTCTGTTGTCCATTCTCAAGCTTTCCTTCCCATTAATTCGAGAATCTTTTGTAATTTTTCCTGTAGCCACTTCCCCTTCAACTCCATCTTTATACTCCCAATTTGTCAATCCCTTCCCCCCACTATTTAGTTTAAACCCACACGTGTAGCCCTAGCAAACCTGCCTGCAAAGGTCTATATAAATATAAATTTGTAGTTTATATTTACCATCTTGCCTTTGCTTATTTGTTCCCTCGATACATGAATCCAAGACTTACATTTAAAGATGAACGAAATATCATTTTAAAGACAGATATCAACTAATTTTTCCAGACTGAGTATGAATATCGATTTCTTTAATACCCCCTCTCTCTCCGTCCCTCCCCTACCCGAGTGGTTCTAGCTTCAAAGTCATCTTGTTGAGTTTCATTGTGTGAGAAGGAACTGCAGATGCTGGTTTAAACCGAAGAGAGACACAAAATGCTGGAGTAACTCAGTGGGACAGGCAGCATCTCTGGAGAGAAGGAATGGGTGACATTTCGGGTCAAGACCCTTCTAAAAGTTTCGGGTGGAGACCCTTAGAAGGGTCACGACCAGAAACATCACCCATTCCTTCTCTCCAGAGAAGCAGCCTGATCCATGCTGGTCCTTTTGGTCACCAGGGCGAATTCGGCACAGAGACACTAACGGCAACGGCATACCGCTTCCTACGCTTCTGAGGGCCCGGGACTCTTGCACTGAGGCTGCTCCACGGCCGGAGCTGCAGCAAGTGACTCGCCAGCCTGTCAAACTCTCGCCAGCCCGGCAAGCACCCGCCAGCCCGGCAAACACCCGCCAGCCCGGCAAACACTCGCCAGCCCGGCAAACACCCGCCAGCCCGGCAAACACTCGCCAGCCCGGCAAACGCTCGCCAGCCCGGCAAGCACTCGCCAGCCCGGCAAACACCCGCCAGCCCGGCAAACACCCGCCAGCCCGGCAAACACTCGCCAGCCCGGCAAACACCCGCCAGCCCGGCAAACACCCGCCAGCCCGGCAAGCACCCGCCAGCCCGGCAAACACCCGCCAGCCCGGCAAACACTCGCCAGCCCGGCAAACACTCGCCAGCCTGCAAACACTCGCCAGCCCGGCAAACACTCGCCAGCCCGGCAAGCACCCGCCAGCCCGGCAAACACCCGCCAGCCCGGCAAACACTCGCCAGCCCGGCAAACACTCGCCAGCCCGGCAAACACTCGCCAGCCCGGCAAACACCCGCCAGCCCCGCAAACACTCGCCAGCCCGGCAAACACCCGCCAGCCCCGCAAACACTCGCCAGCCCGGCAAACACTCGCCAGCCCGGCAAACACCCGCCAGCCCGGCAAACACCCGCCAGCCCGGCAAACACCCGCCAGCCCGGCAAACACCCGCCAGCCCGGCAAACACCCGCCAGCCCCGCAAACACCCGCCAGCCCGGCAAACACCCGCCAGCCCGGCAAACACTCACCAGCCCCAGTTGCCCGTCCGCATCTGTCCCCACCGCTACATCTGCTTCCATCCCTCCCTCAGCCCCGGCTCTCCAACACCCACGGCCCATGCAGTTGATATGAGTTTTGAAATTCTCGTTGATCACAGAATGGCTCACGACAGAGCATGAGAAATTTGTGATCAGCGTGAGAGCGTGAGAATTTGTCTAAATGCGATGTCTCATGCTCAATGAGTTGGCAGCCCAGTTAATGTATTGAATTTCCGTTGATTATATTTTATCTATTTGTATTGCTCACAGTCCAGCTAAGCTGCTGCAATTAAGAATTTCATTGACCAGTTGTTGCTACATATGACAAATAAACACTCTTGATTCTTGCAGATGTCCAAAATATTCCAGAAGTGGTGCCAATGATCGAACAACCTTCAGCCGACCCATGCCCAACTCATGACCCAAACACATCAATAATATTTGTTTTGCTCTAACCATTTATATCTCACCTTGCTTTTTTTTTCTCTTTGCCAAGTCTGATGAATTGAAATGTTGTTTCTCAAGTCAAGTCAAGTCAAATTTATTTATATAGCACATTTAAAAAACAACTCTCGTTGACCAAAGTGCTTTACATTTGTTATAAGAGGCTACATACAAATATACAAATAGCCCTCGCTCAGAGGACCTCAGGAAAGTTTCTCTCTCCACAGATGCTGCTGACCTACTGAGTGCAAAAGTGTTTATAGATATGTGAAGAGAAAGAGATTAGTTAAAACAAATGTAGGTCCCTTGCAGTCAGAAACAGGTGAGTTGATCATGGGGAACAAGGATATGGCGGACCAATTGAATAACTACTTTGGTTCCGCCTTCACTAAGGAAGACATAAATAATCTGCCGGAAATAGCAGGGGACCGCGGGTCAAAGGAGGAATTGAGTGAAATCCAGGTTAGTCGGGAAGTGGTGTTGGGTAAATTGAATAGATTAAAGTCCGATAAATCCCCAGGGCCAGATAGGCTGCATCCCAAAGTACTTAAGGAAGTAGCTCAGGAAATAGTGGATGCATTAGTGATAATCTTTCAAAACTCTTTAGATTCTGGAGTAGTTTCTGAGGATTGGCGGGTAGCAAATGTACCCCCTCTTTTTAAGAAGGGAGGGAGAGAGAAAAGGGGGAATTACAGACCAGTTAGTCTAACATCGGTAGTGGAGAAACTGCTAGAGTCAGTTATTAAAGATGGGATAGCAGCACATTTGGAAAGTGGTGAAATCATTGGACAAAGTCAGCATGGATTTATGAAAGGTAAATCATGTCTGACGAATCTTGTGGAATTTTTCGAGAATGTAACTAGTAGCATGGATAAGGGAGAACCACTGGATGTGGTATATATGGACTTCCAGAAGGCTTTCGACAAGGTCCCACATAAGAGATTAGTATACAAACTTAAAGCATACGGCATTAGGGGTTCAGTATTGATGTGGATAGAGAAGTGGCTGGCAGGGGGAATTCCTTTGGGACGGAGAGGAGGAAAACATTTTTCACACAGAATGGTGAGTCTCTGGAACTCTCTGCCACAGAGGGTAGTTGAGGCCAGTTCATTGGCTATATTTAAGAGACAAAATATTAGATGTGGTCCTTGTGGCTAAGGGGATCAGAGGGTATGGAGAGAAGGCAGGTACGGGATACTGAGTAGATGATCAGCCATGATCATATTGAATGGCGGTGCAGGCTCGAAGGGCCGAATGACCTACTCCTGCACCTAATTTCTATGTTTCTATGTTTCTAATGAAGTCCATGAGGTCTACACAGAATGACCAGGGTGGCACATGTTGGCTGCTTTCCCGAGGCAGCATGAAGTGTAGATGGAGTTGCTATATGGTGGGGAGTGTGGTCTGTGTGAGGGACTGGGCTATATCTACAATGGTGGGTGGTGTGGTCTGTGTGTGTGATGGACTGGGCTACATCTACAATGGTGGGGAGTGTGGTGTGTGTGATGGACTGGGCTACATCCATAACTCTCTGCAATCTTTCGATCTTGGGGAGAGTTGTTCCTAAACCAAACTGTGATGCAACCAAACACACATTCTATGATGTTTATATTAGTAACTTCTGTCCCAAAGAATCCACATTCCCTGGTGAACACATCTGGCTCACTGCGGGAAAGACTTCTTGTCCTGGGCAAGGTATGGGTGGTTGACCAAGGTGCTGCCTGGAAGCTAGAACATCAGCTCGGAGGAGGAATTTGAGGAGTTGGGCAAAGATGCTGAAGAGAAGAGCTGATCCAGGGGTTCACAGTGGTGGCACATTTGGATGGAGAACCTCTTCCATGTGACATTATCAGGGAGTACTTGGCAGACTCATAAGAGGCAGTGATGAGGACACAAGTTTTCATCCGTACCAAGGACCCGACAGGACAGTGCAATGAAACTCCCAAAGGTCCTGGTTGTGCACTCAGAGGAGGCTTGGTGAGGTTGCGGGTAAAGGTCAAGTGTGGTGCTGAACAGGAGCTGCACCAGGACAACGGGCTGAATGGCCTCTGGCGGCTCTGATTACTAGCATGAATCAGGCTGTGAAGAAAGCGAATGGTATGTTAGCATTCATAGCAAAAGGATTTGAGTACAAGAGCAGGGAGGTTCTACTGCAGTTGTTCAGGGTCTTGGTGAGGCCACATCTGGAGTATTGCGTACAGTTTTGGTCTCCTAATCTGAGGAAAGACATCCTTGCCATAGTGGGAGTACAGAGAAGGTTCACCAGATTGATTCCTGGGATGGCAGGACTTCCATATGAAGAAAGACTGGATAGACTCGGCTTGTACTCGCTGGAATTTAAGAGATTGAGGGGGATCTTAAACAGAAGGTAGTTGAGGCCAGTTCATTGGCTATATTTAAGAGGGAGTTAGATATGGCCCTTGTGGCTAAAGGGACCAGGGGGTATGGAGAGAAGGCAGGTACAGGATACTGAGTTGGATGATCAGCCATGATCATATTGAATGGCGGTGCAGGCTCGAAGGGCCGAATGGCCTACTCCTGCACCTAATTTCTCTGCTTCTATGTGAAGCGTCCACTCACAGCTGCCACAACTCCCAATCCTAGCGGTTCACTTGCTGAAGGTGTGGGGTCGTGGGACTGGAAAGGGGAATGGAGTAGTTTGATGGGTTAACGTGGGTAGAGACACGGGATGGGCCCGGGCAGAATGAAGTTGTTGTGAAAGTAATGATCACGTTCGCTCAACCACCAATGACAATGTCTACACAAAGTGGAAGTGAAACATAAACGAGGATTTCTAGTCGCGACGCAGACAGCTCATCGCCATTTATTCTTGGGTACACACTTGTACCAGGATGGGAAGCGGTCAGTTCACGTTTGTACTGAGATCTCTCTCTCTCTCTCGAGATTTAAAACATACACATTAATTCTTTTAACTTCTATTTCAGATTATTCAAAGGACGACTGCGTCCACAATCCACCAATGGACCAGCGGTAAGTTGCCTCGATCGTCGAGCGTGTCCAGGACCGACACACAGTGAGATGTGATGCAAAAACACAATGTGCCAGAGAAACAGCGGGTCGGGCAGCATCTGTGGAGGGAATGAGCGGGCGACGTGTTGGTGTTCGGGACCCTTCTTCAGACCGATCCGCGGTATCGTCTGTCCATTCGCTCCACTGATGCTGCCTGACCCGCTGAGTTCCTCCAGCCAGCACTTTGTAGATGCTGGAATGAATGGTGAGCAAAACATAATGCGATGTGTTTCACCCAGACACCTGGTGGGCGGGCGCTCACCTCCTTGTTGTTCTGCAGGAACCTGAAGGCCCTGAGGGATTACCTGATAAACTACAACCTTCCCGAAGGGCATGAGGGTTACATCAACATCCTGCTGTTCGGCACGGTAGGGGCTGGGAAATCTTCCCTCATCAACACCTACCTCTCGGCTCTGGATCCAGATGGAAGGACCACGATAATTGTCCCGACCGGGACGCATCCCGACTCTCTCACATCGGAGGTACCCACTCGATAAAGTCGTTTCACTTCATACAAAGTTCTTTAAAATCCATTGTCAGAGACGAAATCAAAGTTCCCATGCAGTTTCAGTCGCCTATTCCTTCCCTCCAGAGTCTGATGAAGGGTCTCGACCCCAAACGTCACCCGTTTCCTTCTCTCCATAGATGCTGCCTCACCCGCTGAGTTTCTCCAGCATTTTTTGTCTACCTTTGATTGTTCTAGCATCTGAAGTTCTTTCTTAAACATGTAGTTTTGCATTTTTTATCAAACTGAGTAACCGACCCAGCTGAGCTGTCTTCCACAAGATGACATTGTGAAAAGCCGGCCTGGATCATGATCGGGTCAGCAATGTAGTGAATTTAATTGAATTTATTTGTCATTCAGACCTTTCGGTCTGAACGAAATTTCGTTCCCCTGCAGTCATACATATAATAAAAAAATGACAGAAACACACAATAAACACAAATTTAACATCCACCACAGTGAGTTCACCAAACACCTCCTCACTGTGATGGAAGGCAAAGTCTTAAAGTCTCTGTCTCTTCCCTCCTTGTTCTCTCTCTGCGCCGAGGCGATCCAGGCCTCCGATGTTGTGACCGCACCGGGTGATGTCCCGCCCAATGCAATATCGGTAGCAATGTTACAACATTTTGAGATTTAAAAAATCAAGTCTGCAATTTATCCCATCAGATAAAGCACACAAAGAAGTTTAATTTGACACCTAATTCACTTTCATATCTTCAGTATTAAACAAGTTATGGCCATTTTCATACTCAGAAATTAGCATCTTGTTCCCCATTGCCTTTCCATTGACTTAACTCAAAAGCTGTGATCGAGGACAGTCAAAAGCCCATAACTTTCTTAAAAATTGAGAGAACTGAAAGAAATTTTCAGTTATTACAGATTGAAGCATTCTGAAACAAATATGAAACTATCTTACTTAGATGACCTGAAATTAAAGCATATAATTAGTTAGTTACCCAATTGTAGCTAATTACAAAATTTAATTACTAGATCTAAACATCTATCCATTTCTTAAGAAAATATTAACTTTTTTTTTAAAGCCTAAGCGTCCAAATAACATTCACAGAAGAATTCGCAATATAACATGATTTTTAAATCTCATTGTTATGAATTTATAGGCCAAATTGAAAGAATTTAGTGTTTAATGCCCATAAATTAATAGGCATTTTAAACAGCTTGCGAGTGGGATTTTCTGGAAGGCGATGGATTGGAACGTTGCGGTTGCGGTGAATTTAAACCCCTTATCGGCTGGAAAAACACTGCCGGTTCATATGGGGAATAAATCACCGTTTCGCAACATGAAATATTGATTAAAGTCACCTAAACAAGCAAATGTATATGTAAAAATAAACAGCTTTCACTTACCTGTCCCCTACTTAAAATCCGTCTCCGTTGTCTGCATTCACGGCATTAGGAGCTATTTTTTATTTTACTGTAGCGCTGAAATAGTCTGGCGATTTAAAAAAAAAAGTAACTTACCGGCAGTCGGAACGAATCTCCAGAAATAGCTCGCACTCCGAGAAAATATAATTCCGGTGGCAAGGGACAAAACACATTTTAACCCCGCACCTCCCCCCCCCCCCCCCCCCCCACCCCCCTTAAAGGCGCCAAAGTCACGCACACGGTCAGCGGCAGAACTGCAGCACCGATGAAGGTAAGTTTTGTAACATACCTAATATCGGGCATGGATCAGATCGGTAATATAGTGATTGATCTACACCATGCTTTGGTAAATTTTATTACACACATAGATTGCTTTGCTGGAGAGGCGACATCACCGCCCATTCTTTATCCCCCTGGTGTACGTGACGACTGGACTCTTGGGATGTTTATAGAGAATAACAGCCACGCACTCACTGAGAACAAATATCTGCTGATCGAGTGTAAAACCCAATTCCAGTTGGGCTCATCCGGGAATTCTCCCCATGTCCCTGGGATCTCTGGTCACTGGGAGCAGGGCAGGTAAGAAGGTTTGTGCCCTAGTGTTAAGGTTTAGCCATCAGCCCACAACACAGAAGCACATAGACACAAAGTGCTGGAGTAACTCAGCGGGTCAGGCAGCATCTGTGGAGAACATGGATAGGTGACGTTTCACAGAGTGCTGGAGTAACTCAGCATGTCAGGCAGCATCTCTGGAGAACATAGAAACATAGAAATTAGGTGCAGGAGTAGGCCATTCGGCCCTAAGAGCCTGCACCGCCATTCAATATGATCATGGCTGATCATCCAACTCAGTATCCTGTACCTGCCTTCTCTCCATACCCCCTGATCCCTATAGTCACAAGGGCCACATCTAACTCCCTCTTAAATATAGCCAACAAACTGGCCTCAACTACCTTCTGTGGCAGAGAATTCCACAGATTCACTACTCTCTGTGTGAAAAAAGATTTTCTCATCTCGGTCCTAAAAGACATCCCCCTTATCCTTAAACTGTGACCCCTTGTCCTGGACTTCCCCCACATCGGGAACAATCTTCCTGCATCTAGCCTGTCCAACCCCTTACGAATTTTGTAAGTCTCTATGAGATCCCCCCCTCAATCTTCTAAATTCCAGCGAGTACAAGCCGAGTCTATCCAATCTTTCTTCATATGGAAGTCCTGCCATCCCAGGAATCAGTCTGGTGAACCTCCTCTGCACTCCCTCTATGGCAAGAATGTCTTTCCTCAGATTAGGAGACCAAAACTGTACGCGAAACTGTACAACTGCAGTAGAACCTCCCTGCTCTTGTACTCAAATCCTTTTGCTATGAATTCCAACATACCATTCACTTTCTTCACAGCCTGCTGCACCTGCATGCCTACTTTCAATAACTGGTGTACCATGACACCCAGGTCTCGTTGAATCTCCCCTTTTCCTAATCGGTCACCATTCAAATAATAGTCTACTTTCCTGTTTTTGCCACCAAAGTGGATAACCTCACATTTATCCACATTATACTGCATCTGCCATGCATTTGCCCACTCACCAAATCTATCCAAGTCACCTTGCAGCCTCCTAGCATCCTCCTCACGGCTAACACTGCCCCCCAGCTTTGTGTCATCCGCAAACTTCGAGATGTTGCATTTAATTCCCTCGTCCAAATCGTTAATATATATTGTAAATAGCTGGGGTCCCAGCACTGAGCCTTGCGGCACCCCACTAGTCACTGCCTGCCATCCTGAAAAGGACCCGTTTACTCCTACTCTTTGCTTCCTGTCTGCCAGCCAGTTCTCTATCCACATCAATACTGAACCGCCAATACCGTGTGCTTTAAGTTTGCATACTAATCTCTTGTGTGCGACTTTGTCGAAAGCCTTCTGAAAGTCCAGATATAACACATCCACTGCTTCTCCCTTATCCACTCTACTGGTTACATCCTCAAAAAATTCAATAAGATTCGTCAGACATGATTTACCTTTCGTAAATCGATGCTGACTTTGTCCAATGATTTCACCACTTTCCAAATGCACTGCTATCCCATCTTTAATAAATGCGCTGCTATCCCATCTTTCCCCACTACCGATGTTAGACTAACTGGTCTGTAATTCCCCGTTTTCTCTCTCCCTCCCTTTTTTAAAAGTGGGGTTACATTAGCTACCCTATGGATAGGTGAACATGTATAGGTGATGTTTCACAGAGTGCTGGAGTAACTCAGCGGGTCAGGCAGCATCTCTGGAGAACATGGATAGGTGACGTTTCACAGAGTGCCGGAGTAACTCAGCGGGTCAGGCAGCATCTGTGGAGAACATGGATAGGTGACGTTTCACTGAGTGCTGGAGTAACTCAGCGGGTCAGGCAGCATCTGTGGAGAACATGGATAGGTGACGTTTCACAGAATGCTGGAGTAATTCAGCGGGTCAGGCAGCATCTCTGGAGAGAAGGAATAGGTGAAGTTTCGGGTCGAGACCCTTTTGGTCTGAAAAAGGGTCTCGACCCGAAACGTCACCCATTCCTTCTCTCCAGAGATGCTGCCTGTCCCACTGAGTTACTCCAGCTTTTTGTGTCCATCTTCGTTTTAAACAGCATCTGCAGTTCCTTCCTACACAAAAGCAGATATTCTGTTGATCATTATTTTGCTGATGGGATCCTGCTGTGAAGGGATTGCACGGCACTGCATTCTCCACAAATAGTGCCGGACAAATGTATGTCTTTTTGAACATTCACAGCTGAGATCCTACAAGGTGGCAAAGTTACAGTTGTGGGATACAGCCGGATGGAATGCAATGGAGCCGTTTCAGAAATCGAGAGTGCTTCTCCACATGATACTGGAGGGAAGAATTCCCATAGGAACAAACGTGAGTTTCCTCATTTATTTACCAGTCTGCCCGGGAAACATCTTTCTACATGTCACATATGGTTCAGATGTACATTCAAGCCCCGTGAGGGACGAACCTGTGATCTGAAGTGACGCACCCGGTGACTGTTTCAAGGAAGTGCTGCCCAGTCACATGGACTGTCGTCAAGAACTGTTGGAATGCTCACGTCGTTGTCAAATACGCTTGAGTACAATCCATTTATCAGTGCTCTCCCATATTGTAAGATATTATGGCTTCAGCATGTAGATAGAAACATGCACAGGTTTTCAGTCCATGCTGTTGCCAGTGTGGGTCTTTACTTTATAAAAGTACACTGCGCATACTCACATATTTACGAGACTGACATAGAATATATCACATGATACAAATCACACCATTCTAGTAACACTTATCATACACTATTATATACACTAATCATATGATACTTGCGACGTTACTAGTTTAATGGTTTTAATTAAGCGGCATCGTTCTAGATTACAATGTATAGTTTAGTTTAGAGATACAGCATGGAAACAGATCCTTCAGCCCACTGAATAGCAACCCCCCTGTACACTAGTTTTATCCTGCACACACTAGGGACAATTTACAGAAGCCAATTAACCTACAAACCCGCATGTCTTTGGAATGTGTGAAGAAACCGGGGCACCCGGAGAAAACCCACAAAATCACCGGGAGAATGTACAAACTCCGTACAGACAGCAGCCGTGGTCAAGATGGAACCAGAGTTCCTGGCATTGTAAGGCAGCAACTCTACCGCTGCACCACTGGTTTAATGGTTTTAGTTAAGCGGCATCATTCTAGGTTGCATTATGATAGATCTGAATGATCGGGAAGAAAAGGGCATGAAATAACCCAAGTTTAAACACAGACCGCAACAAGTGAAATTAATCCTGAAATAACATAAAGGACGCAGTGACCGAGGTTGACCCTGGAGTAACACACAGAGATGGTGACAGAGATTGGTCCTGGAGTAACACACAGAGATGGTGACAGAGATTGGTCCTGGAGTAACACACAGAGATGGTGACAGAGATTGGTCCTGGATTAACACAGGGAAAGAGAATAATTGCGAATCCTAGCCTTGGAATGGTGTTGCGAGCAATTGCTGGTAAGGAGAGTTCAGACATGGTTTAATAACAGGGTGTTGGAAAGAACTGCAGATGCTGGTTTAAATCGAAAATAGACACAAAAAGTAGGAATGGGTGAAAGAATGCCCATTCCTTCTCTCCAGAAATGCTGCCTCACCTGCTGAGTTACTCCAGCATTCTGTGTCTGCCTTAGATGTAAACCAGCATCTGCAGTGCTCCAATATATCAGCAAGGCCAAATGTAGACTTGGTGATCGTTTCACTGAACACCTTCGCTCAGTCTGCCTTGGCCTACGCGATCTTCTAGTTTCCAAACATTTTAATTCCCCTTCCCACTCTGACCTTTCTGTCCTGGGCCTCCTTCATTGTCACAGCATAGCACCCCATATTTCACTCGGGCTGCTTACAAGGCAGTGGTTGCCGGTTGATTTCTCCAATTTCAAGTAATCCCTGCAATCCCTCCCTTCCTCCCCCACCCAAGTCATCCTCCCAGTTCCACTGTTCGCATTCCTAAATCCCTCTCCTTATCACATCTTCACCAACCGACAAAGGACCATTGTGGGCTCCACCCTTCCTTAGTCATCAGTTGCCAGCCCTGATTTCTTCTGGCCTTTTCTTGCCTCCAGTTCCCCCCTCTACTTTCAGTCTGAAGAAGGGTTCCGACCTGAAACGTCACCCATCCTTTCTCTCCAGAGATGCTGTCTGACCCGCTGAGTTGCGTCTATTTGTGCTTCCTTGTTTCTCAATGTGCATACCATTAGGCAATAGGCTACCCAAGCAGAACATGTGGTGCTGTATCTTTTACCTGTGGCCTCACTCTGGCAAGACCGAAAGGTCAGTGCAGGAATGGCAAGAGGAGTTAAAATGGTGAAGAACCATGTGATCCAGCAGGTCTTGGCAGACGGAGCATCAAAGGCAATGAATGCTTTAGATGAACTTAAAGGAGGTGTTATAACTCCTGCAGTTATTGAGGAACTTACCTAGGAAGAGGGCGGAAGGTAACATTCCAGTTTTTAAGAAGGAACTGCAGATGCTTGAAAATCAAAGGTAAACATAGACATAGAAAATAGGTGCAGGAGGAGGCCTTTCAGCCCTTCGAGCCAGCACCGCCATTCATTGTGATCACGGCTAATCGTCTGCCATCAATAACCCGTGCCTGCCTTCTCCCCATATCCCTTGACTCCACTAGCCCCTAGAGCTCTATCGAACTCTCTCTTAAATCCATCCAGTGATTTGGCCTCCACTGCCCTCTGGCAGGGAATTCCATAAATTCACAACTCTCTGGGTAAAAAAGTTTTTTCTCACCTCAGTCTTAAATGACCTCCCCTTTATTCTAAGACTGTGGCCCCTGGTTCTGGACTCACCCAACATTGGGAACATTTTACCTGCATCTAGCTTGTCCAGTCCTTTTATAATTTTATATGTTTCTATAAGATTCCCCCCTCATCCTTCTAAACTCCAGTGAATGCAGGCCAAGTCTTTTCAATCTTTCCTCATATGACAGTCCCGCCATCTCAGGGATCAATCTCGTGAACCTACGCTGCTGCACTGCCTCAATCACAAGGATGTCCTTCCTCAAATTAGGAGACCAAAACTGTACACAATACTCCAGATGTGGTCTCACCAGAGCCCTATACAACTGCAGAAGAACCTCTTTACTCCTATATTGAAATCCTCTTGTTATGAAGGCCAACATTCCATTAGCTTTCTTCACTGCCCGCTGTACCTGCACGCCAACAATCAGTGACCGGTGTACAAGGACACCCAGGTCTTGCTGTACCTCCCCCTTACCTAACCTAACCCCATTGAGATAATAATCTGCCCCCTTGTTTTGCTGCCAAAGTGGATACCCTCACATTTATCTATATTATATTGCATCTGCCACGCATCTGCCCACTCACTCAACCTGTCCAGGTCACCCTGCAATCTCCTAACATCCTCTTCACAGTTCACACTGCCACCCAACTTTGTGTCATCCGCAAACTTGCTAGTGTTGCTCCTAATTCCCTCTTCCAAATCATTCATATATATGGTAAACAGTTGCGGCCCCAACACCGAGCCTTGTGGCACTCCACTCGCCACTGCCTGCCATTCTGAAAAGGACCCGTTCACTCCTACACTTTACTTCCGGTCTGCCAACCAATTTTCTATCCATGTCAACACCCTACCCCCAATACCATGTGCTCTAATTTTTGCCACCAGTCTCCCGTGCGGGACCTTATCAAAGGCTTTTTGAAAGTTTAGATACACTACATCCACTGGCACCCCTTCATCCATTTTACTTGTCACATCCTTAAAAAATTCCAGAAGATTTGTCGAGCATGATTTCCCTTTCATAAATCCATGTTGACTTGGACTAATCCTTTTACTGCAAAGCAAATGCCCCATTATTACCTCTTTAATAATTGACTCCAGCATCTTTCCCACCACCGAAGTCAGGCAACTGGTCTGTAATTCCCCGTTTTCTCTCTAGCTCCTATCTTGAAAAGTGGGATAACATTAGCTATCCTCCAATCCACAGGAACGGATCCTGACTCTATTGAACATTGGAAAATGATCACCAATGCGTCCACTATTTCTAGAGCCACCTCCCTGTGGACTCTGGGATGCAGACCATCAGGCCCAGGGGATTTATCATCCTTCAGTCCCATTAGCCTACCCAATACTATTTCTCGCCAAATGAAAATTTCTTTCAGTTCCTCTTCCCCCTTAGATCCTCTGTCCTCCAGTATATCTGGGAGATTGTTTGTGTCCTCCTTAGTGAAGACAGATCCGAAGTACCTATTCAACTCTTCTGCCATTTCCTTGTTGCCCATAATAATTTCACCCGTGTCTGCCTTCAAGGGACCCACATTTGACTTTGCTACTCTTTGTCCCTTAACATATCTAAAGATGCTTTTACTGTCCTTCTTTATATTTCTGGCCAGCTTCCCCTCGTACTTCATCTTTTCAGCCCGTATTGCCTGTTTTGTTTCCTTCTGTTGTCCTATGAAAGTTTCCCAATCCTCTGGCTTCCGGCTACTCTTTGCTGTGTTATACATCTTTTCTTTTAGTTTTATTCTATCCCTAACTTCTCTTGTCAGCCACGGTTGCTTCCTAGTCCCCTTCCTAGAATCTTTCTTCCTTTTTGGAATGAAATGATCCTGCGTCTTCTGGATTATGCCCAGAAATTCCAGCCATTGCTGTTCCACCGTCATCCCTGCTAGGATCCCTTTTCAGCTCCCCTCTCATGCCTTCATAGTCCCCTTTGTTCACTGCATCACTGCCACTTCCGATTTAACGTTCTCCTTCTCAAATTGCAGATTAAAACTAATCATATTATGATTGCTACCTCCAAGCGGTTCCTTTACCTCGAGTTCTCTTATCAAATCTGGTTCATTGTACAACACTAAATCCAGAATTGCCTTTTCTCTGGTCGGCTCCATTACAAGCTGCTCTAAGAATCCATCTCGGAGGCATTCTACAAACTCTCTTTCTTGGGGTCCTGAATTAACCTGATTTTCCCAGTCTACCTGCATATTGAAATCTCCCATCACCACAGTGGCATTACCTTTGTTACATGCCAGTTTTAACTCCTGCTGCAACTTACACCCTACATCCGGGCTACTATTTGGGGGTCTGTAAATAACACCAATTAGTGTCTTCTTGCCTTTACAATTCCTCAACTCAATCCACAGTGACTCTACCTCGTCAGTCCGTATGTCTTCCCTCGCAAGGGACTGAATTCCATCCCTCACCAGCAGAGCTACCCCCCTCCTCTGCCCACATGCCTGTCCTTTCTATAGGATGTATAACCCTGAATATTAAGTTCCCAAAATAATTAAAAGTGGAGTGTTGACAAAAGTTCTGGAGAAACTCAGCGGTTTCGGCCCGAAACATTGCCTATTTCCTTCGCTCCATAGATGCTGCCGCACCCGCTAAATTTCTCCAGCAATTTTGTCAACACTCCAGTTTTCATTTTTTTTCTCACTTCTTATCCTCTACTCACTTCCTTTGGTTAGCCTATCCCTCCAAACCTGCTGTGAACCCATTTCACTCCTCTTCTTTCCTCAACTGATATTCTTTTATCCAAATTAGCCACCCATTCGCTGATCAATAAAGTCCTGACCTGTATCACTTGCCAGACTTAGTCCTGCCCCTCCTCTATTCCAGCTTTCTGTCTCCTACTACAATCTAAATAGGTGTCCCGACATGGACATTCTTACATTGAATGCCCCGATCAATGATAGGAAATCCACATTAGGCAGGAAATTGTGTTGGGTAGACTGATGGGGCTGAAGGCTGATAAATTCCCAGGGCCTAATGGTCTGCATCCCAGGGTACTTAAGGAAGTGGCCTTAAGGAAATCGTGGACACATTGGTGATCATTTTTTAATGTTCTATAGATTCAGGATCAGTTCCTGTGGATTGGAGGGTAGCTAATGATATCCCACTTTTTAAAAGGCTGGAGAGAGAAAACAGGCAATTATAGACCAGTTAGCCTGACATCGGTGATGGGACAGATGCTGGAGTCAATCATAAAAGATGAAATTGCGGCACATTTGGATAGCAGTAACAGGATCGGTCAGAGTCAGCATGAATTTACGAAGGGGAAATCATGCTTGACTAATCTTCTGGAATTTTTTGAGGATGTAAGTAGGAAAATGGACAAGGGAGAACCAGTGGATGTAGAAAGCATTTGATAAGGTCCCACATAGGAGATTAGTGGGCAAAATTAGGGCACATGTTATTGAGGGTAGAGTGTTGACATGGATAGAAATTTGGTTGGCAGACAGAAAACAAAGAGTAGGGATTAACGGGTCCCTTTCAGAATGGCAGGCAGTGACTAATGGGGTACCGCAGGGCTCGGTGCTCGGACTGCAGCTATTTATATTACAAAAAGTCTGATCTTGACCACTTCCTGTTGTTCTGTATATTGATTTTATAAAAAACGCTGCCACTTATGACTGTGACGTTTGGCCATCTTACTCAGAGTCCCCCTCCGCTGTGCAGGACAAGAGGATTCCCATCAATGAAAAATAAAAGAGTTATTAGTGTTTAAAAAATATTGAGCTTCTCTCTCCTGAATGCCACACCCCTTCCGGAGGGACTATAAAACCCGGAAGTGTTGTGTGCCTCAATCAGTCTCTGCAAGATTGGGGAGCGAGAGTGTCATGTCTCTCAGTCTGAGCAGTGAATAACACTGAACACATGTCTACTAAACTGTGAGTGTGGGTTTACTAACCTTGAGTGCCCTTAATATGGTTTCAAAATGAAAATGTGGTTGGTTTGAAGTGAAGCACAGCAAATGGCTGTTGGTGGTGGTTAGTTTGAAGTGAAGCACCGCAAATGGCTGTTGGTGGTGGTTGGTCAGTCTCTGCAAGATGGGGGAGTGATCACGAACTGTGAATCAACTGAACACACTGAATGTCTATTGAACTGTGAGTGTGGTGTTTTGTGTGGTTTTATGGTGGCCGTGCACCCTGCATGAAATGGTATGAAACTGCATTTGAATGTGGTGGCCTTGACCCCTGCATGAAATGCAGACCTCCCAACTATCCCGCTTTTGGCGGGATATTCCCGCTTTTTAGGTTCCCTTCCCGCCATCCCGATTTGTACCCTAATTATCCCGCTAAATTCTTCCTCCCGTGGTGAACGCCGGCGCCATGTGTCCCCGGTTTGCCGGCCCGCGCGATCAGCGGCACTTTGCAGAGTGGGGGAGAGTGAGTGAGGGTTGCCGGGCCTGGCGCCATTGCGGCACTTTCTTGCCGCCAGCCGGCCGCTCGCGGCAGCCCCATCTACACAAAAAGCTGGAGAAACTCAGCGGGTGCAGCAGCATCTAAGGAGCGAAGGAGATAGGCGACGTTTCGGGTCGCGACCCTTCTTCAGCTAGAAGAAGGGTCTCGACCCGAAACGTCGCCTATCTCCTTCGCTCCTTAGATGCTGCTGCACCCGCTGAGTTTCTCCAGCTTTTTGTGTACCCTCGATTCTCCAGCATCTGCAGTTCCTTCTTTAAAGCCCATCACCGGCCTCCACCCCCACCCCCACCCCCACCCAGTGCCGCAGACCCGCCGCAACCTGGCCAAGTGCGCATGTGCCGCACCCGCCCGCCGGCAGCCCGCTGATCTGCACCAGTGCGCAGGCGCATAGCCGCCGGCAACAACCCCAAGTGAGAGAAATTAAGGTGAGTCTAGTGCCAAGTTTATCAAAGTTTAACAAAGAATTATAAATGTTTCAGCATACATGTACCTTTTTCACATTTTGGCATTTAAAATACTTCTTCACAATTTAGAATTTGTGACATGGGACCCCGAATAGGGCGCCGCGACATATTATGAATTTTCATTTAAAAATATGAATTTTGAGGGGAAATATTATGAATTTTGACAATCAAATGTTGGGAGGTCTGGAAATGGTATGAAACTGCATTTGAATTTGGTGGCCTTGCACCCTGCATGAAGTGATATGAAACTGCACTTGAATTTGATGGCCTTACACCATGCTTGAAATGGCATGAAACTGCACTTAAATTTGGTGACCTTGCACCCTGCTTGAAGTGGCATGAAACTGCACTTGAATTTGGTGGCCTTGCACCCTGCTTGAAATGGTAGGAAACTGCATTTGAATTTGGTGGCCTTGCACCCTGCTTGAAATGGTAGGAAACTGCATTTGAATTTGGTGGTCTTGCACCCTTCTTGAAATGGTAGGAAACTGCATTTGAATTTGGTGGTCTTGCACCCTGCTTGAAATGGTAGGAAACTGCATTTGAATTTGGTGGTCTTGCACCCTGCTTGAAATGGAATTTCAAGGAATAGCCGTCAGTCAACTGCCAGCCCACCAGCCGTGAGTGAGCTTCCAGTACATCAGGCTTGAGTGACTGAGCTGCCACCCCAAGAATCCATTTGGCCCACAATGTCCATACTAGTCCTCTGGAAACCAGTCCCTTCAGCCCACAACACCCATACTAGCACTCCAGAAAGCCCCCACACTGGCCACCAATATTGGAATTAGTGGAGAGGTGGAATATTGCGTTGGGGGACCAGCCCTCCCGTGTGAACATGGGACCCAACAGGTCCCACTTAGTCTAGTTTCTCTATAATAAATTCCATCAACTATTCCTCAGATGACCGTTTAGGTCACGTCTTCAAAAATCTGAATCAGATTTATGAGACACGACCTCCCACGTACAAAACCATGCTATCCCATATCATCTCTTGACCATCCAAATGCCTGTATATCCTACCCCTCAGAATACTCTTGAGTTAATTTCCCGACTACAGATGTTAAGCTCACTGGCCTATGGTTCCCATCATTTTCCCTGCAGCCCTTCTTAAATAGAGGCACATTTTCCACCCTCCAGTCTTCCGGCATCTCCCCTGTATTTAAAGACGACTCATGAATTTCAACCAGGGCTCCTGCAATTTCCTCTCTAGTTTCCTGCAATGCCCTCGGATGTATCTGATCAGGCCCTGGAGATTTGTCTACCTTCATTCACTATAGTACCTTCAGGATTTCTTTGACGTCAGTTGGCACTGACTGCTCTCGAGACACTTCCATTGACTGCCCCAAGTTCCTCCGTCTTCCTGTCTTTCTCCTCAGTAACTACAGAGGAGAAATACTCATTCAAGACCTTGCCCATCTCCTGTGGCTCCACACAGAGGTGACCGAATTGATTCCTCAGAGGTCCCACTCTTTGGTTACCCTTTTCCCCTTTATGTATTTATAAATCCACTTGGGATTTTCCTTAATGCTATCTGGCATATCTATCTCCAGGCTGTTTTTTGCCCTTCTGATTTCCTTTTTCAGTTTACTCCTTAGTTTCTGAAACTCCTCCAGGGATACAGCTGATCCAAGTTGCCTATACCTGTCCCATGTGTCCTCCTTATTCTTGACCAATGCTTCAAATTCTCTCGTCAGCCAAGCTACCTTACGTTTGTTTGCCTTGCCCTTCATTCTAACGGGCTGTAGATATCCTGAGCTTTTGTCAGCACACGTTTACAAACATCCTGGCTACTTGGCTGATGTTCCTTTCCCCTTACATAACCTGCTCCAGTCAACTTGAACAAGACCTCCTCTCATACCCTCAAAGTTGGCCTTACCCCATTTGAGCATTTTAACTCTTTTTCTTACACTGAGGGGCGTTTTTTATACAGTAAGTGTTGTGGGAGCCTGGAATGTTTTACCTTTCTGATACGATAGTGGCATTTAAGAGGCTTTTAGATGGGCACACGGATATGCAGAGAATAGAGGGACCTTTGTATCATGCCCATCACAGACATTGTGGGATGAAGGGTCCTCTCCTGTGCTATACTGAACATGTTCCATGTTTTGTAAACTTGGAAAAGCTGATCTCACCGTTTAGTCTGCCTTAATAGTCTCCTCAAATACACTTGGACCATTTCCGACACTTCCCTACCATTCCTTGACCTCACCATCTCTATTGCAGGTGATACGCTCCTGACCGACATCCACTACAAACCTACTGACTCCCACAGCTACCTGGACTACTCTTCCTCCCACCCTGCTTCCTGTAAGGACTCCATCCCCTATTCCCAATTCCTCCATCTACGCCGCATCTGCTCCCAGGATGAGGTGTTCCACACCAGGTCATCACAAATGGCCTCATTCTTCAGAGAACGGGGATTCCCCTCCCCCACTATTGATGAGGCTCGCACCAGGGTCTCCTCCATACCCCGCAACACTGCCCTCGCTCCCCATTCCCCCACTCGCAAACAGGGCAGAGTCCCCTGGTCCTCACCTTTCACCCCACCAGCCGGCAAATACAACATATAGTCCTCCGCCAGTTTCGCCACCTCCAACGTGACCCCTCCACCCGCCACATCTTCCCATCTCCCCCCCTGTCTGCCTTCCGCAAAGACCGCTCCCTCCGCAACTCCCTTGTCCATTCTTCCCTCCCCTCCCACTCTACCCCTTCCCCGGTCACTTTCCCTTGCAACCGCAAGAAATGCAACACTTGTCCCTTCACCTCCCCCCTCCACTCCTTTCAGGGACCCAAGCAGTCCTTCCAGGTCCGACAGAGGTTCACCTGCACCTCCTCCAACCTCATCTACTGCATCCGCTGCTCCAGATGCCAGATGATCTATATCGGTGAGACCAAGCGGAGGCTTGGCGATCGCTTCGCCGAACACCTCCGCTTGGTCCGCAATAACCAACCCGACCTCCCGGTGGCTTAGCACTTCAACTCCCCCTCCCATTCCACATCCGACCTCTCGGTCCTGGGCCTCCTCCACGGCCAGAGTGAGCAACACCGCAAGCTGGAGGAACAGCACCTCATATTCCGCTTGGGGAGTCTGCATCCTTTGGGCTTGAATATTGAATTTTCTCAATTCTGTTAACCCTTGCTGTCTCCTCCCCTTCCCACCTCTCCCTCAGCCCTCGGGCCCTGACATTCCCTCTATCTCTATCTCCCTCCCCCACCCCAGTCGCACCAGCTTCTCATTTTCACACCACAAACAGCTTACAATGGCTTGTTCCCTTTATCACCGATACTTTTTTGCATATCTTTCACTCATTGTTCCTTATCTCTCCACATCACCGTCTATATCTCTCGTTTCCCTGATCCCTGACCAGTCTGAAGAAGGGTCTCGACCCGAAACGTCGCCTATCTCCTTCGCTCCTTAGATGCTGCTGCACCCGCTGAGTTTCTCCAGCTTTTTGTGTACCCTCGATTCTGCAGCATCTGCAGTTCCTTCTTTTAAAAAAAAAAGTTTAGTCTGCCTTGCTATTTTTGCTGCAAAGACCTCACATTTTCCCACCTTGTATTCCGTCTGCCATGTTCCAGCCTGTTCACTTACTCCATACAACTGAAGCTTGCTGCATCCCCTCACCTAGCTATATATGCCACAAGCATAGACATTGTACCCACACTTCCTCACCAGATTACTGAGACACACAACCAACAGCTCACACTGGCCCAAATTCAATGTTCCATTTTTTTGCTGACTGACCAATTACCTATATCATCCTGTGATCTGAAACTTTCATCCACACAGGGACAATGACTGAATTGTCTGCAAACTTTGTTACCAGGCCCCCTACATTGATGTAAGTGTAAGTTACTGCAAGATTACAGAGTAATGGACTGAATACTGAGGAGCTCGGAGCAAACTCCAAATCTGCTCTTCGGGTCAGTGGTAACTCACAAGGGAAGGAAATGGAAAATGACTACTGGGGAGAGCAACATTTACAGGTGGAGTTTATCCGAGACAGAGTGACCCCACTGATAACAAACCAAGAGTGAGCAATGTGTCCATGTGGATGTCAGTAGATGATTGAAGGGGATGAATGGGTTGTGTGTGACAGGATAGTTACATCCACTCAGCATCAAGCTCAGTGCCATTTAACCGTGAGGATCAGTGTTCTTGCTGCTCTCATTGTAACCACTTCTTCCTTGTCTAATTCCTTGTCTAATTCAGCTGCACGATTTCAATCCGACCTGTCCTGAACAGTATCCAGTCATTCCGGGAAATGCCATTCACGGAGTTGCTTTCATTTTTGACATGATCACTGTGGACAACATCAGTGAGGATGTAATGAAGCAGTTTCAGGAATTACTGACCCTCGCAGCACAGAAATGTAGGTGCTTTCTTTTGATCAGTGTCATCTTTCCCGTCATTCTGTGACAGCGAAATACTGATATCAATCAAATGTCTCTTCCAGATGTTCACAGGGTTGTGATTGGGACCAAGTTTGAACAGTTACAGATAAAGGAGAAGCACCATGCTTGGATTTATGAATACAAGCCCCTGCAGAAGAAGGTAATAATCTGTTGTGTCGGGAGTAAAGATATTATGACAGCAAAGGTCTAATAATCCAGTATTCCTGGGACTTGCAAATGTTCTGGTTTCTTGGATGTTCCTCCTATTAATACCCAGACAAACTGTGATTGAATACACAACAGTGAACAAAGAATACAGCACAGGAACAGGCCCTTCGGAACACCATATCTGTGCTGATTAACATGACGTCAGTCTAACTAATCCCATCTGACTGCACAAGGTCTATGTCCCTCTGATCCCTGCCTGTTCATGTCTTTGTTAAATGCCTTTTAAACATTGCTGTCATATCTGCTTCCATCACCACCCCTGGCAACATGTTCCAGATAGTCACAATGCTCTGGATAAAAAACATGCCCCACACAACTTCTTTCAACTTTGTCCCACTCAGCTTAAAGCTCTGCCTCTAGTCCTTGACATCTACCCTGACTATGCGTCTTATTGTATTATACATTTTTATCAGGTTGCCTCTGATGTTCCAGAGAAAACAATCCAAGTTTGTCTAACCTCTCCTTATATCTAATACTCGCCAATCCAAGCAACATACTGGTAATCCTCTTGTGCACCCTCGCTCAAGACTCCACTGCTTTCTGTTAATAGGGTGGCTAGAACCTCACACAATACTCCAAAAACAGCATAACCAAAGTTGTATGTAATTGCAACATGACTTGGCAACTTTCACACTCAGCACCTTGACTGTTGAGGGCAGGTATGCCGTACACCTTTACTGTCCAATCTATGTGTGTTCACACTTTCAGGGAACTATGGACATGGATCCCAAGATCACTCTGAACATCAATGCTCTTCATGGTGCTGTCATTTCATGTCTACTCTTCTCTTACATTTGATCACCCAAATGCAACACCTCACATGTGTCTGGATTGAACTCCGGCTGCCATTTCTCTGCCCATTTCCCCAACTGGTCAACATTCTGCTGTATCGTTTAACAACCTTCCTCACCATCCATAATTCCACAATAACACCCCTCCAGCACTACCATCTGCCTTTTATGGGCAAGCCAAATTTGAATTCCGTCTACCAAGTCTCCAGGCATGCCATATACATAGTTCCCTAATTAGTTCTTGCTTTCTTTATATTCCTTAAAGGCCCTGTCCTAAACCTTACTTATGCTTCTTCCTCTTGCCATGGGTAATTGGGGGTAGAGTGCTGACATGGATAGAGAAGTGGTTGGCAGACAGGAAACAAAGACTAGGGATTAACGGGTCCCTTTCAAGCTGGGTGGCAGTGAGAACTGTGAGGAGGATGCTATGAGAATGCAGGGTGACTTGAACAGGTAGGGGGGGTGGGCAGATGCATGGCAGATGAAGTTTAATGCGGATAAATGTGAGGTTATCCACTTTGGTAACAAAAACAGGAAGGCAGATTATCATCTAAATGGCATCAAGTTGGGAAAAGGGGAAGTAAAATAGGATCTGGGGGTCCTTGTACATCAGTCTATGAAAATAAGCATTCATGTACAGCAGGCAGTGAAGAAAGCGAATGGCATGTTGGCCTTTATAACAAGAGGAATCGAATATTGGAGCAAAGAGGTCCTTCTGCAGTTGTACAGAGCCCTAGTGAGACCACACCTGGAGTATTGTGTGCAGTTTTGGTGCCCTAATTTGAGGAAGGACATTCTTGCTATTGAGGGAGTGCAGCATAGGTTTTCAAGGTTAATTCCGGGGTGGTGGGACTGTCATATGCTGAGAGAATGGAGCAGCTGGGCTTGTACACTCTGTAGTTTAGAAGGATGAGAGGGCATCTCATTGAAACATAAGATTGTTAAAGGTTTGGACACACTAGAGGCAGGAAACATGTTCCCGATGTTGGGGGAGTCCAGAACCAGGGGCCACAGTTTCAGAATAAGGGGTAAGCCATTTAGAACGGATACGAGGAAACACTTTTTCTCACGAGAGTGGTGAGTCTGTTGAATTCTCTGCCTCAGAGGGCGGTGGAGGTAGGGGATATGGGGAGGATAAGGGGAGGATAAGGCAGGAACGGGGTACTGATTGGGGGTACTGATTCCCGTATAGCCATGATCACATCACTTCTATTGACACAAGCAATGATGCTTTATTAAAAAATGTAAGATGCAGCACAAATCCCGATGATACACTACTAGTCAGATTTCCACCACCCTCTGTCTTTTATCACAAAGTCAATTTGGCGTCAGATTAGCCATCTTGCCTTGACTTCCATTTGCCTTAACTTCTGGACTAACCTAGAATACGGGATCTTGTCAACTGTCTGAGTGAAGTCCAAGTAGATGATGTCTCCAGCATTTTCTCCAGCATATTTTGTCTACCTTCCAAGTAGATGGTGTCTACCACCCTGCCTTGATCAACCTTCTTACTTGCTTCATCGAAAAGCTCAGTCAAATTAGTGAGACCGATTTCCCCCCCAATTACACTCAAGCTGACTATCCCTGATCAGTTTCAAATCAAAAGAAATCCAGTTGTGTAGAATTATCTCCAATAATTTCCCTACTACTTATGTAAGACTCATAGTGTATGTAAAGATCTTATGTAAGACTCATGGTGTATAGTTATCTGTCATCTCTGCTGCTCTATTTGACTAACAATGTTCGCCATTCTCTAGTTTCCCGAGATGTCACCTGCAACTAATGAAGATATAAAATCTCAGCCACGGCCTCAGCCATCTCATTCCTTGCTCCCCACAGCAACCTGTGATCAATCTCATCTGGCCCTGTGATCCAAGACATCAACATCTGCACCTTCTTAATACTCACCTGTTCCACAATATCAAAGTACCTCAGTCTGTCCCGCTGAGTTCCTCCAGCATTTTGTGTCTACCTCTCCCTGACCTCACTGTCAGTGACATCATCTTCTTGGTGAATATGAAAGAGAAGTATTCATTTAACATAGAAACATAGACAATAGGTGCAGGGGTAGGTCATTCAGCCCTTCGAGCCAGTACTGCCATTCAATATGATCTTGGCTGATCATCCAAAATCAGTACCCCAGTCCAGCTTTTCCCCCATATTCCTTCATTCCCTTAGCCCTAAGAGCTAAATCTAACTCTCTCTTGAAAATATCCAGTGAAATGGCCTCCACTGCCTTTTGTGGCAGAGAATTCCACAGACTCACAACTCTCTGGGTGAAAACGTTTTTTTCTCATCTCACTCCTAAATGCCCTACCCCTTATTCTTAAACTGTGACCCCTGGTTCTGGACTCCCCCAACATCGGGAACATTTTTCCTGCATCTAGCCTGTCCAATCCTCTAAGAATTTTGTATGTTTCTATAAGATCCCCTCGCATACTTCTAAATTACAGCTAATACAAGCCCAGTCGATCCATTCTTTCATCATATGTCAGTCCCACCATCCCGTGAATTAACCCGGTGAACCTACGCTGCACTCCCACAATAGCAATAATGTATTTCCTGAAATTAGGAGACCAAAATTGCACACTGTATTCCAGGTGCTGTCTTACCAGGGCCCTGTACAACTGCAGTAGGTCCTCCTTGCTCCTAAACTCAAATCCCCACGCTATGAAGGCCAACTTGCCATTAGCTTTCTTCACTGCCTGCTGCACCTGCATGCTTACTTTCAGTGACTGATGTACAAGCACACCCAGGTCTCGTTGCATTCTAATCCCTTCTAATCTGACACCATTTATTTAATAATCTGTCCGTGCCACCAAAGTGGATAACCTCGCATTAATCCACATTATACTGCATCTGCCATGCTTCTGCCCACTCACCCAACCTATCTAAGTCACCCAGTAGCCCCATAGCATCCTCCTCGCAACTCACACTGCCACCCAGCTTTGTGTCATCCGCAAACTTAGAGATATTACATTTAATTCCCTCATATAAATCGTTAATATTTATTGCAAACAACTGGGGTTCCAACACCGAGCCTTGCTGCACCCTACTAGTCACTGCCTACCATTCTGAAATTATTTAGCATCCTGCCACATACCCTGGCAGTAAACATAGAACCTTTACCTCCAAGTGGACCCACACTTTCCTTCGCTACTCTTTTGCTCTTGATAACTTTATCTCCTTCATGCCCCCTTGGTGTCCATCTAAATTGCTGAAGTTCTCTGCTACATCTCTCATCTTCCTCAAGAGATTTAGTTCCCAAGAGGCTCAGTCAGTTGATTTCACTTGCCATTAACTGCCATCCGCCTCCTGCTTTCTTATGGATCAAACCCTTAGTATCATTTGTCATCCTTAAAGTGCCATAAAAGATAGAACAGTAAGTACAGTACAGGAACAGGTCCTTCTGCCCACAGTGTCTGTACTGATGGACTGATCTCCTCTGCTGCTCGTGACCAATACCACTCCATTCCTTGCATATCCAGTTTATTGGCCGAGTATTCACATACAAGGAATTTGCCTTTGTGCTCCGCCAACAAGTGAAAACATGATATACAGTAAAAGTTAGGAATGACACATAAAACACTAAACAATAATAATAAAACAGCGTTGATCAAACATGTGACCAAACAAAATACCAGAGCAAAAGGAGGCTACAGATTTTTGGCTGTTGAGTAGAGCAACTACTCGTGGATAAAAGCTGTTTTTATCTCTGGCTGTGGCAACTTTGACAGTCCGGAGACGCCTTCCAGAGGGAAGTGATTCAAAGAGTTTGTGGCCAGGGTGAGAGGGGTCAGAGATGATCTTGCCCGCTCGCTTCCTGGCCCTTGCAGTGTACAGTTCATCAATGGAGGGAAGGTCGCAGCCAATAACCTTCTCAGCTGATCGGACGATTCGCTGCAGCCTCCAGGTGTCGTGCTTGGTGGCTGAGCCAAACCAGACCATGATGGAGAAGGTGAGGACAGACTCTACGATGGCCGCGTAGAATTGGACCATCATTGCCTGTGGCAGATTGTGCTTCCTCAGCTGCCGTAGGAAGTACATCCTCTGTTGGGCCTTTTTGACTGTGGAGTTGATGTTTGACCCCCACTTAAGGTCCTTGGAGATGATGGTTCCCAGGAACTTAAAAGACTCCACAGATGTGACTGTGGTGTTGTTGATGGTGAGTGGGGTGAGGGGAGGGGAGCTCTCCTAAAGTCTACAATCAATTCCACTGTCTTAAGCGCATTGAGCTCCATGTTGTTTCTACGGCACAAGGACGCCAGCTGTGACACTTCCTGTCTGTAGGCAGATTCCTCCCCATCCTGGATCAGTCCAATCAGGGTTGTGTCGTCGGCAAACTTGAGAAGGAGTCAGTGGAGGTGCAGTCATTGGTGTAGAGAGAGTAGAGGAGAGGGGAGAGTACGCAGCCTTGTGGTGCTCCTATGCTGAGGGTTTGGGGTCCGAGATGTGCTTTCCTAGCCTCACATGCTGCTTCCTGTCTGTCAGGAAGCTGGTGATCCACCGACAAAGGGGTTCAGGCACAGTCAACTCGGAAAGTTTGGAGTGTAGTAGCTCTGGCACAATGGTGTTGAATGCAGAGCTAAAATCAACAAACAGGATCCTCACATAGGTCCCCTGGTGGTCTAGGTCGTGTAGGGTGAAGTGCAGGCCCAGGTTGACTGCATCATCAACAGATCTATTGGCCCGATTTGCAAACTGCAGAGGGTCCAGCAGGGGGTTCGTGATAATTTTCAGCTTGGCCAGCACAAGCCTTTCAAGGGTCTTCATGACTACAGAGGTCAGTGCGACAGGCCTGTAGTCATTAAGACAAGTAATCCTTGGACAATAGTGGACAATAGGACAATAGTGGAGACTTTGAAGCAGGCAGGGACAATACAGGTTTGCAAGGACTGGTTAAAAATGCAGTTGTTCGGCACAGAGCTTGAGAGTAGAGGGGGAAACATTGTCCGGTCCTGGAGATTTCTGGCTTTTCTGTCTTCTGACAAGCCTCTCCACCTCCTCTATTTTTATTGTTGATGATGGAGAAGTGATGTTGTTCAGCACGGAGGGTGTGGGTAATTTGGTGCGAAGTGGTGATTGGAGAGGGGTGGGTGGGGAAGGGTCCAGTCTTTTCAGATTGGAGTCTTGCTTTAAGTATGTGTGAAGTGGTGAATGGGGAGGAGTGGGTGCAGAAGGGCCCAGTCTTTGCAGACTGAGGTCAGGCTGTGAGTGGGTGTGAAGTGTTGGTTGGAGTGGGGAAGGGTCCAGTCTTTTCAGACTGCAGTCTTGCTTTAAGTAGGTGTGAAGTGGTGAATGGGGAGGAGTGAGTGTAGAAGGGCCCAGTCTTTGCAGACTGGGGTCTGGCTGTGTTTGTTGGGGTGGGGGGAGGGGGTACCAGGGTTACGTTTCTGCTTGTCAAACCTGAAGTAGAACTCATTCAGGTAATACTTGTTTCTCTCCTTTCTTCCCTCAGTTTCAGCAGTTGTCAGCTTCTACTGGAATGGATAAGCAATGCCTGTTTGTGATTTCCAATCAATGGAATGGTGATCAGATCACAATGATAAAATGTATTCTTGCCCTGTATGCTCTGGAAAAGATGATCAGAAACATTGACCGCTTTCTGAAAATGCCAGCGTAATGGGCAGAGCCAAGCTTGTACACAACTGTGGAACGAACTCATACTGACTCCGGACCACAGTGGCTGACCTAGCTCACTTTACAAACTCCAATGTGTCAACGTGCTGTTTGATGAATGTTGAGGATATATCAATGATATGGATATAAAGTTTCAACTCACACATTCCTGTTAATTAAACAGACAGTTATTGCTTGTAACTTGGCCGTCTAAACATGTCCTTTCGAAGTACATATCCAAAAGTCTCATAAACATTATAATTTTATCTGCCTCCACTTCTTCCTCTGGCAGCTTGCTCCAGATACCCAATGCCCTCTGTGTGAAAAACCTTTCCCAGTCCTCCTTTAAATTTCACCCCCTGCCCTCTCATTCTAAACTCCCCTGCCACGGGAAAAAGATCGACTTTCCATCCTATCCATGGCTCTCTTAATGTTCTCAATTGATATCAATCACCCGAGCCTCCTACATTCTGGTGATCATAAGCACAGCTTATCCCATCTCTCCTCGTAACAACAGCTTTCCATTCCAGGCAACATGCTCTCTTACTTGCCAGCACATCCTTCCTCAGGTGTGACAACCAGAACTGCACATAGTACTCTTCAGCGTGGTCCAACCCAATGTTTGTACAATTGCAACATGACGTCCAAACTCTCACACTCAGTGCCCCGGCTGATGAAGGTAAGGTGCCAAATGCCTGATTCACCATCATCTCCAGCTAATGAATTGCACCTCAAGGTATCTCTACGTCAACACTAAGGTCCTTGCCACTTACTCTTGGAGAGAAGGCAGGTACAGGATACTGAGTTGGATGATCAGCCATGATCATATTGAATGGCGGTGCAGGCTCAAAGGGCTGAATGGCCTACTCCTGCACCTAATTTCTATGTTTCTATGTTTACTCTACACGTTCTTGATCTTGATCTCCCAAAGCGTATTATCTCAGTCTTGTCTGGATTAATAGACAATAGGTGCAGGAGTAGGCCATTCAGACCTTCGAGCCAGTGCCGCCATTCACTGTGATCGTGGCTGATCATCCACAATCAGTACCCCTTTCCTGCCTTCTCACCATATCCCCTGACTCCGCTATCTTTAAGAGCTCTGTCTAACTCTCTCTTGAAAGAATCCAGAGAATTGGCTTCCACTGCCTTCTGAGGCAGATAATTCCACAGATTCACAACTCTCTGTGTGAAAAAGTGTTTCCTCATCTCTGTTCTAAATAGCCTACCCTTTATTCTTAAACTGTGGCCCCTGGTTCTGGACTCCCCCAACATCGGGAACATGTTTCTTGCCTCTAGCATGTCCAAATTTCATCTGCCACTGCTCCGTCCAACTTTCCAGCTGATCCAGCTAGGCCCCAATTTATTCTGAGACAACCTTCTTCACCAACAACACAATGCTTGTGTCATCTGCAAACTTACTAATATAGATCACATATCTTTTCATTCAAGTCAGGAAAGGTCCCAGCTCCGATCTTGTGGTACACCATTTGTTACAGACTTCTAGTCTGAAAATCAAAGGTTCACGGGTTATTTATTGGTCACATACACCAATTGGTGTAGTGAAATGTTTCTTGCCAATGACCCCTCCACACTCCCCTTTGCATTCTGTCGCCAAGCCAATTTTGGATCTATTAGCTAACACACCTGTACCTTTAAACTTGTGCACAAGCCTAACTTGTGTGACCATGTCAAAGCCTTTCTAAACTCAACGCAAACTGCCTCTACCTCCCTGCCTTTGTCAGTTGTCTTAGTTACTCTTCCTCAAAAAACTAATCTCCCTGCATAAAACCACACCGATCCCCAACCATTCCCCACATTTCCAAGTGAACATGCTCCTTCAGAATCTTAACCAGCGACCCCTCCCACTGATCTAAGATCATCGGCCTATAGTTCCCAGGGTTATCCATGCTGCTCTTTGTGAACAAGGGACATCTTAGTGACTGTAAGAGTTAACATGGTTATCCTCCATTTTATTTAGCTTATTTAGTCATAATAGCTATTAATCTCCATTTTGTAATATACTCTCATAATCATAATCTACATCTCCAGCATGCTGGTAACATTTTAAAATATAGGCCAATATAGAAATCTGCAAAAGCCGGTGAATATGGAGCTTGTAGAAATGGCTTTCACTGTCTAGTGAGAACAGAGATAAGAGCTGTTCCCGGCCGCCTGGCATTCCATAATGTTACCAGCAAGTTGTATGGGAGGGGCAAGGTGAACAATAGACCTGTTCTTGCCTTCGCAGCTGGTCTATCTCCCAATATTCTTTGTATAACCATATAACAATTACAGCACGGAAACAGGCCCTCTCGGCACTTCCAGTCCGTGCCGACATCCAGTCCGTATCTTCCCCAAATGTAGCTAAGGGGATTCAATGTGTTTAACTAAAGCTTCTTTGTTATTAACCATGTGGCTACGGCTGTTTTATCAGTATAAAGATGTGTGTGAATTCTCTGTATCGCTCGTCTGAACAGCGCCAGTCTTTAATGTGGGCACTTCCTGCACACTACTGGCTGTATTCTAATTCACCCGGGTGACTTAGTAAAAGGTTTTTCATAGAGATTTTTGACTCTTTGATTTATTCTACAATTTGAGCGGACCGAACTTTAACATTTTGGCGTAGTCGGCAGGATCCCTTTGGGATACACAGCACGGACGAATAAGTGGCAATAGTGAGACTGTGGTTTTGGAGGGGAATTCTGTGCATTTTATTCGTCGATCTTGTTAAGGTATGCTGGATTGAAAGACGGGAGACGAGGTCCGTCGGCCGTGTTGAGATACCCAAGGGGTTGTCAGGGTAAGATACGTGGGACGAAGAGTCCGCTTACCTAGTTGAGAGATCCAGGGGTTGCTGGAATGAGATACACGGGCGGAGGTGCTTGGTTGAGACATGACAATAGACAATAGGTGCAGGAGTAGGCCATTTGGCCCTTCGAGCCAGCACCGCCATTCAATGTGATCATGGCTGATCATCCCCAATCAGTACCCCGTTCCTGCCTTCTCCCCATATCCCGTGACTCCGCTATTTTTAAGAACCCTATCTAGCTCTCGCTTGAAAGTATTCAGAGAACTTGCCTCCACCGCCCTCTGAGGCAGAGAATTCCACAGACTCACCATTCTGTGTTTATTTATTTATTTATACATTATACTTATGGACGCCTTTCAAAGATTCTCAAGGATGCCTTACAAAATTTAATAAGCAGATTACAAAACATATAAGCAGACTAAAACAAAATACAAAACAAAAATAGTAGGGACAAGACACAATTCAAAGAGAGAGCAGCGGCAGCTAAGTCCTTGATATGGCTGCTGGCAGCTAA
Source organism: Okamejei kenojei (assembly GCA_035221665.1). Taxonomy (NCBI): domain Eukaryota; kingdom Metazoa; phylum Chordata; class Chondrichthyes; order Rajiformes; family Rajidae; genus Okamejei; species Okamejei kenojei. Next base: position 4,165,818 of record CM069135.1, read on the forward strand.
ACGCGCCAGCAGCCATCTTGGAGACAAAACAATCAAAACATCTTTTAACATTGAACATCCACCACAGTGACTCCTACACACTCCTCACTGTGGTGGAAGGCGAAATATAGTTCAAGTCCTTCCCCTAGCTCTTCCGCGGTCGTGGGCCTCGAGCCCCTGTTGACGGGACGATTTTGGCTCCCGGAGCCGTGGTTCGGGCCTTCCACATAGAGGCGCTCCACTCTCGCAACGGGGGGTTGTCAGCTCACCTACGGCGGGTGAATGAACCTCGCGTCGGGGCAGGTCGAGCCTTCGCGGCGTTGGAGCTCCCAACTAGCCTGCGAGCCCTTGATGATAAAGTCCGCAGTGGTTATGGTGGGAGCGATCCCAGGCAAGGGATCTGCTCCGATGTTAAGTCCACGCCCCGCGACGCGGCTCGCGTCAGTCCGAGGAGGCTTCCTGCTCCAGCGATGGTAGGCCACAAAGCCTGGAGAATGTGTTCTGAAAAATGATCACATCTCCGGGAAGGTAAGGACTTGATAAAAAAAGTTTCCCCCGATCCCCTCTCCCCCACATAAAACACACCAAAAAACATTAAAACAAACTTCTAACAAATAGCAAAAAGAATGGAAAGACAAACAAACTGCCGGTTGAGCTGCCTTCTCCCCCTGTGGCCACGCCCGTCTGTGAGAAAAAGTGTTTCCTCATCTCCATTCTAAATGGCTTCCTCCTTATTCTTAAACTGTGGCCCCTGGTTCTGGACTCTCCCAACATTGGGAACATGTTTCCTGCCTCTAGCGTGTCCAAGCCCTTAACAATCTTATATGTTTCAATGAGATACCCTCTCATCCTTCTAAACTCAAGAGTGTACAAGCACAGCAGCTCTATTCTATCAGCATATGACAGTCCCGCCATCCCGGGAATTAACCTTGTAAACCTACTCTGCACTCCCTCAAAAGCAAGAATATCCTTCCTCACATTAGGGGACCAAAAGTGCACACAATATTCCAGGTGTGGTCTCACTAGGGCTCTGTACAACTGCAGAAGGACCCCTTTGCTCCTATAACTCCTCTTGTTATAAAGGCCAACATGCCATTCACTTTCTTCACTGCCTGCTGTACCTGCATGCTTACTTTCATAGACTGATGTACAAGGACCCCCAGATCCCGTTGTACTTCCCCTTTTCCCAACGACGCTATTTAGATAGTAATCTGCCTTCCCGTTTTTGCTACCAAGGTAGATAACCTCACATTTATCCACATTAAACTTCATCTGCCATGTATCTGCCCACTCACCCAACCTGTTCAAGTCGCATTCTCATAGCATCCTCCTCACAGTTCACACTGCCACCCAGCTTTGTGTCATCTGCAAATTTGCTAATGTTACTTTGAATCCCTTCATCCAAATCATTGATGTATATTGTAAATAGCTGCGGTACCGAGCACCGAGCCTTGCGGTACCCCACTAGTCACTGCCTGCCATTCTGAAAGGGACCCGTTAATCCCTACTCTTTGTTTCCTGTCTGCCAACCACTTCTCTATCCATGTCAGCACTCAACACCCAATACCATGTGCCCTAATTTTGCCCACTAATCTCCTATGTGGGACCTTATCAAATGCTTTCTGATTGTCCAGGTACACTACAACCACTGGCTCTCCCTTGTCCATTTTCCTAGTTACATCTTCAAAAAATTCAAGAAGATTAGTCAAGCATGATTTGCCCTTCGTAAATCCATGCTGACTCGGACCGATCCTGTTACTGCTATCCAAATGTGCGGCTTTCTCATCTTTTATAATTGACTCCAGCATCTTCTCCACCACCGATGTCAGGCTAACTGGTCTACAATTCCCCGTTTTTTCTTAAAAAGTGGGATAACATTAGCTACCCTCCAATCCACATGAACTGATCCTGAGTCTATAGAACATATAACATATAACAATTACAGCACGGAAACAGGCCCTCTCGGCCCTTCCAGTCCGTGCCGACCATTTGTTTTCCCCTAGTCCCATCTACCTGCACTCAGACCATACCCCTCCATTCCCTTCCCGTCCATATACCTATCCACTTTACTTTTAAATGTTAAAATCGATCCTGCCTCCACCACTTCTGCTGGAAGCTCATTCCACACAGCTACCACCCTCTGAGTAAAGAAGTTCCCCCTCACGTTACCCCTAAACTTCTGTCCCTTAATTCTCATGTCATGCTCTCTTGTTTGAATCTTCCCTACCCTCAATGGGAAAAGCTTATCCACGTCAACTCTGTCTATCCCTTTCATCATTTTAAAGACCTCAATCAAGTCCCCCCTTAACCTTCTGCGCTCCAAAGAATAAAGACCTAACTTGTTCAACCTTTCTCTGTAACATAGTTGCTGGAACCCAGCCAACATTCTAGTAAATCTCCTCTGTACTCTCTCTATATGGTTGACATCCTTCCTATAATTAGGCGAACATAATTGTACACCATACTCCAGAATTGGTCTTACCAATGCCTTGTACAATTTTAACATTACTTCCCTACTCCTATATTCAATGCTCTGATTTATAAAGGCCAGCACACCAAAGGCTTTCTTTACCACCCTATCTACATGCGATTCCACCTTCAGGGAACTATGCACAGTTATTCCTAGATCTCTCTGTTCCACAGCATTCCCCAATTCACTACCATTTACCATGTACGTCCTATTTTGATTTGTCCTGCCAAGATGTAACGCTTCACACTTATCAGCATTAAACTCCATCTGCCATCTTTCAGCCCACTTTTCCAAATGGCCCAAATCTCTCTGTAGACTTTGAAACTCTACTTCATTATCCACAACACCACCTATCTTAGTATCATCTGCATACTTACTTATCCAATTTTCCACCCCATCATCCAGATCATTGATGTACATGACAAACAACAGTGGATCCAACACAGATCCCTGAGGCACCCCACTGGTCACCGGCTTCCAACCTGACAAACAGCCATCCACCATTACTCTCTGACATCTCCCATTCAGCCACTGTTGAATCCATCTTGCTACTCCGCCATTAACACCCAAAGATTGAACCTTCTTAACCAACCTTCCATGGGGAACCTTGTCAAAGGCCTTACTGAAATCCATATAGACACCATCCACTGCTTTACCCTCATCAATTTCCCGAGTAACCGCTTCAAAAAATTCAAGAAGGCTTGTCAAACATGACCTCCCAGGCACAAATCCATGTTGACTGTTCCTGATCAGACCCTGTTTATCCAGATGCTTATATATATTATCTCTAAGTATCCAATATTTCTGTCATAGCTCCTGCTATTTCTACACTAACATCCCTCAATGTCCTAGGGAATATCCTGTCATGACCTGGAGACTTATCCACTTTTATATTTTTCAGAAGTGTCAGTACTTCCTCCTCTTTGAATCTCATAGTTTCCATAGCTTTTTTTCCCATACCTCACAGAGTTCAATATCCTTCTCCTTGGTGAATACCAAAGAAAAGAAATTGTTCAATATCTCCCCCATCTCTTTTGGCTCTGCAGATAGCTGTCCATTCTGGCTCTAATGGTCCAATTTTACCCCTCGTTATCCTTTTGCTATTAATATAGCTGTAGAAACCCTTTGGATTTACTTTCACCTTTCTTGCCAAAGCAACCTCATATCTTCTTTTAGCCGTCCTAATTTCTTTCTTAAGATTCTTTTTACATTCTTTATACTCCTCTAGCACCTCATTTACTCCATGCCTCCTATAATTATTGTAGATATCTCTCTTTTTTCAAAACGTGTCCAATTTCCCTTGAAAACCATGGCTCTTTCCAATTTTTACTATTTCCTTTCAACCTAACAGGGACATAAAGATTCTGTACTCTTACAATTTCCCGTTTAAATGTCCTCAATTTCTCTTCTACATTCTTCCCATAAAACAAAGTGTCCCAATTCACTCCTTTTAAATCCTTACGCCTTCCCTCAAAGTTAGCCTTTCTCCAATCAAAAATCTCCACCCTAGGTCCAGTTCTGACTCTCTCCATAATTATATTGAAACTAATGGTATTGTGATCACTGGTCCCGAAGTGCTCACCAACGCATACCTCCGTCACCTGACCTGCCTCATTTTCTAACAGGAGGTCCAGCACTGCCCTTCTCTGGTCAATACCTCTATGTACTGCTGCCATAAACTATCCTGCACACATTTTACAAACTCCAAACCATCCAGCCCATTTACAGAATGTGTTTCCCAGTCTATTTTTGGAAAATTGAAATCTCCCACAATCACTACCTTGTGCTTACTACTAATATCTGCTATCTCCTTACATATTTGCTCTTACAATTCTCGCTCCCCATTTGGCGGTCTATAATACACCCCTAAAAGTGTTGCTACACCGTTCCCACTTCTCAGTTCCACCCAAATAGCCTCCCTAGACGAGCCCTCTAATCTATCCTGCCAAAGCACTGCTGTAATATCCTCTCTGACAGCAATGCAACACCTCCACCTCTGGTCCCTCCAATTCTATCACACCTGAAGCAACGAAATTCTGGAATATTTAGTTTCCAATCACAGCCCTCCTGCAACCGTGTTTCACTGATTGCCACAACATCATATTTCCAGGTGTCAATCCAGGCTCTGAGTTCATCCACCTTTCTTACAATGCTCCTAGCATTAAAATATACACATTTTAGAAACCCACCATCCCTTATTCTCTGTCTATTATCTTTTTCCTCTTTCTCGCCTACATTTTGGGTCCGAGTGCTTCCCTTCTCTGCCTCTTGCCCCACACCCTGTCCCCTAGCCCCCTATACCCGAGTCCCTCCCCCCAGCCTCTCTAGTTTCCTTCTTCAGATTGGAACATTATCACCAATGCATCCACGATTTCTAGAGCCACTTCCTTAAGTACCCTGGGATGTAGACCATCAGGCCCTGGGGATTTATCAGCCTTCAGTCCCATCAGTCTATCCAACACCATTTCCTGCATAATGTGGATTTCCTTCACTCACCCCAGATCCTCTGACCACTACTATATCAGGAAGATTGTTTGTGCCCTCCTTAGTGAAGATAAATCCAAAGCACCTGTTCAACTCATCTGCCATTTCCTTGTTCCCCATAATAAATTTACCTTTTTCGGTCTTCAAGGGTCCAACTTTGGTTTTAACTATTTTTTTCCTCTTGACATACCTAAAGAAGATTTTAATATCCTGTTTTATATTCTTTGCAAGCTTGCCTTCGTACCTCATTTTTTTCTCCCCATATTGTCATTTTGGTTATCTTCTGTTGTTCTTTAAACATTACCCAATCCTCTTGCTTCCCACTCATCTTTGCTACGTTGTACTTTTACGCTTTAATTTTTATACTGTCCCTGACGTCCCTTGTCAGCCATGGTTGTCCCTTTCTCGCCTTGGAATTTTTCTTCCTCCTAGGAATGAACTGATCCTGCACCTTCTGTATTATTCCTAGAAACACCTGCCATTTTTGTTCCACTGTCATCCCTGCTAGTGTATCTTTCCAGTCAACTTTGTCCAGCTCCTCCCTCATGGCCCCATAGTCCCCTTTATTCAACTGCAACACTGACACCTCCGATCTACTCTTCTCCCTCTCTAATTGTAGATTAAACCTGACCATGTTATGGTCACTGCCTCCTAATGGCTCATTAACTTCGAGGTCCTTTATCAAATCCGGTTCATTACACAACACTAAATCCAGAATTGCCTTCTCCCTGGTAGGCTCCAATACAAGCTGTTCAAAGAATCCATCACAAAGGCACTCTACAAAGTCCCTTTCTTGGGGTCCAGTACCAACCTGATTTTCCCAGTCTACCTGCATGTTGAAATCTCCCATAACAACCACAGCATTACTTTTACTACATGCCAATTTTAACTCCTGATTCAACTTGCGCCCTATGTCCAGGCTACTGTTTGGGGGCCTGTAGATTAGTCCCATTAGGGTCTTCTTACCCTTACAATTCCTTAGTTCTATCCATACTGGCTCCACATCTCCTGTTTCAATGCCACCCCTTGCAAGGGATTGAATTTCATTCCTCACCAACAGGGCAACCCCACCCCCTCTGCCCACCTGCCTGTCTTTTCGATAGGAGGTATATCCTGGAATATTCAGTTCCCAGCCCTGGCACTCTTGCAGCCATGTCTCAGTAATTCCCACAAAATCATACCAGTTTCTAATTGAGCCTCAAGCTTGTCCACTTCATTCCTTAAACTTCGCGTATTCATATACAGTACTTTGACCTCCGTATGCACTTCCCCCTCGCAATTGGCCCTGACCTTACTCTGTTGTCCATTCTCAAGCTTTCCTTCCCATTAATTAGAGAATCGTTTGTAATTTTTCCTATAGCCACTTCCCCTTCAACTCCATCTTTATACTCCCAATTTGTCAATCCCCCCCCCCCCCCCCCCCCCACTATTTAGTTTAAACCCACATGTGTAGCCCTAGCAAACCTGCCTGCCAGAATGTCGGTCCCCCTCCAGTTAAGGTGTAACCCGTCCCTTTTGTGTAAATCCTTACTCCCTGCTCCAGCCCCTCAGCCACACATTCAGATCCCCTTTCTCCCTGTTCCTGTCCTCACTAGCACGTGGTACTGGAAGCAATCCAGAGATAACCACCCTGGAAGCCCAACTACTGCCGGCTGTTCTCCTTCCTTCTCGAGGACATTCAGAATTCGGCTCGTGACATCCTGAACCCTGGCACCAGGGAGGCAACAGACCATCCTCGCATCTCGTCTGCCACCACAGAATCTCCAGTCTGCTCCTCGGACAATGGAGTCACCCACCACTAGGGCTCTGCCCGACGTCGGTCTCGCCGGTCGAGTCCCATCTCCAGGATTGGAGCCACTGACGTGTCCGCCGCTCGGACTGGAAACATCGTCTCCGCGGACAGTTCCCATGAGGGCGTACCTGTTTTCATTAGGCACAGCCACCAGAGTCTTCTGCACTCCACAATTTCCACCCTTTCTCTCCGTCACACACCTTGGTTCTTCCCGTATCTTCGGCGTGACTACCTCACTGTAGATCCTGTCCAGGAAACTCTCATTTTCCCGGATGGCCCTGAGGTCATCCAGCTGCTTCTCCAGTGCTCCAACACGGTCCTTTAGGAGCTGAAGCTGGACGCACTTGCCACAGTTGTAGCAGTCAGAGGCTTCATCTGTGTCCCTGGGCTCCCACATTCTGCTAGCCTCACACTGTCTCACCTGCCCCGACATATGTTCATCCGAGGGGTTGACGGGTTGAGAAACAAAGAAGGATGGGCCAGGGCCTTGATAAAGGTGATGGTGGTTCACCAGTGCAGCGCATGTGTTATATGGATCTGGGTAGAAATAGAGATTTCAGACAATTCTCGGCAACTTTGACTAAACGTTTGAGTAATATGTGTTGATCAGCAGGAGGCATATGGAATGTGGAGAGAGAGAGGGAGAGAGAGAAAGGCAGAAAAGAAGTTGGTGGAGATGCGAGATAACAGTTAGATGGATTATGCTTGTAAAAGAGGAATTGAATTGTGTATAAAGATGGAACTATTAAAGGAATGCAAAGTACTTCAGATGGAATTTCAGTGGGCAGAGGAATAGGAGATAAGGGCTAAGATAGAGAAAGAAAGCACTGATAAGAGTTTGGAAAACAAACCCGGTAAAGGTAAATCTTCTCGAGGCTTCCTCGAGAGCCTCTCGAGACCCTATGTCTGGCAATGGTGACTCTGTCTATAGAAGAAGGCGGAGGTGGCCAAACACATCAGACCACTCCCATTTTGATCAGCCCGTTCACCATTACATTTAAACTACTCCCTTTGTTCATTTTAATTCTTACTCCAACAAAGAAGACAACTTTTGCAAACCTCACAATCCTACTTCACAAAATCTGCCAGGGAAATTTCCTTGCTCATTCTGCATAATTCTGCAAATTGGTTCCCATAGAAACATTTTTTTTTATATGGACAGAACGGCTTTTGTCAGATAAGGGGAGGAAAATATACTAATAGAGAGAAGTCTCTAATGTTGCATGATGTTTTTCCACCTTAGCTAACTCCTCTTGGATACCTGATGTGTAATTTACCTGTTTTGTAATAGTTTTTCTTTCAATGTTCAAAGATTAGTATTTGTAAAAACCAATTCAAAAGTGTTCATTCAAATTGTCATTCATCCAAGTTCTATCTCTTATCTGGCTAAAGCTGCTCAATGTTCTTTTCAAGGCTATGAACGAACTGGCAGCCTGATTTTACTGTTCATAATTTTGCTATGTGTTCTAATAAGCATGTGTTTTATGGATCCAGGTAAAAGTAGAAATTTTAGATAATTATCAGGGCCTTAGATTAAGCAACAAGTGGAAGAAATTGTGCAAAATGATCTAACCCTGGGGACCCTTTTTTCTGAAAAGCAATTCTGTTATAAAAAGATTGGAGTGGAAAGAAAAAAGCAAGCGACTCATGGCTGCTAATACAGTTAAACCTCAGCTAACAGCCTACCGTTTAAAACAAATTGCCTTTGAGGTTTGAATATCTTTTGGCACAGAATATCAGTGCCATTATCTTGATTGAGCTGAGTCAAAAAAAAACAGCAGCTTCCCAATTGCTTCTTGTAAATTTTGTGGAATTTATTTAATTGTGGAATTTATTTTGATGTGCAAATTTGTGCTGTGAGAATTTAATTGTTTTGTGTGAAATTTTTGGCCAAAATTGAAACACAAGGCATGAAAGAACTCATTGCTTGCTAATATACTTCACAAGGTCGCTCATATTTCTCTTAGACAGGCTTTCCCTCGTAGGACAGATAAGAGGGGCCCTGTTATGGTAATTAGAACAAATAAGGGGACAGAATGAATTGATGCAGAATAGAAACATATTAGAACTTGGCTGATTAAAGCCATTGATAGTCTGTATTTTATATCAAAGTCTCGTTAGAGACTATGTGAAGAGCCCGCCAGCCCCCGTGCACATCAATACATCGACGCATGGCGCGAGAAACGGAGCAGTCGAAATTGCTCCGGCAGGTAAGGGTTTTTTGTTTCAGGAACGGGCCGCTGCTCCGAAAATAGGTACAGCGGGCCCGGAGAAGCTGGCACAGCCTGAGCAGCTACAGCCGTGGAGGCTCCATAAGGAGCAGGCGGCTGGTATTTATCGGCTGACGGCTCAGCCAATGCAGTGTCCGCCGTGGAAGCTCTGAAAAAGGAGCAGGCGGCCGCATTCAATAGGCTGATGGCATGGCAGGTGCAGCTACTGATATTGAGGCTCCGAGAGGGAGCAGTTTTGGGGCTCCAAGGGAGCAGGCGACTAGTTGAGGCTCAAAAAGGGAGCCAGCCAGATGCCTGAAGGAAGTAACACCTGCCTCAGGGTTGCGTTATATTCCTCCCCTCTAGACTCCGTTGAGGCTCCAGAAGGGAGCAAGCCCGGACTCGGAGTCATTAGCAGGCGCAACCTGTCCAGTGAGTATATAATAGAATTGTGCTCCTGGCTCAGGAGACACTTATAGGATGCTCCAGTCAGATGCCTGTGAAAGCAACACCTGGCTCAGGGTTGCATTATATATCTCCTGCTCAGAAGAGGGGAAGCAATACCTGGCTCAGGCTTCATTCTCTGCCACAGAGGTAGTTGAGGCCAGTTCATTGGCTATATTTAAGAGTGAGTTAGATGTGGCCCTTGTGGCTAAGGGGATCAGGGAGTATGGAGAGAAGGCAGGTACGGGATACTGAGTTGGATGATCAGCCATGATCATATTGAATGGCGGTGCATGCTCGAAGGGCCGAATGGCCTAATCCTGCACCTATTTTCTATGTTTCAATGTTCTATGTTTCTATGTTACCATATCTCCCGCTCAGAAGAGTGGAAGTAACTCCTGGTTCAGGGTTGCGTTATTTTATCTCCGCTCAGTAGAGGGGAGTACTGGAGATTATTACATAAGTAACTCCGACTATGGGGATATCGACAAGGAATTCAAATCCCCTGAACTTATGGAGGATATGCTGCAGTTTAATCACATGAAGGAGTTCCGGCTCTTGTCACATAATATGCCATCCCTTCAGAGACAGATCCACTAGCGGAGATCTAGCTAAGAGCATCAGTGATTTAACTTCTCATCAGCTAAGGAGGGGTATATGCTGGATACGGCTGGGAAATATACCAGTCCAGATGAACTGCCACACTTTGGATGTTCCAAAAGTCAATCTCACCATTTGGGATATCTCAGTGGTCATACGTGGGCAAGAATTAATATTTCAGCGTATCCAAAGACTATTAACTGATGTCATTTTGGCCTTTGCAAGGGCAGTGGATGGGTTCAGCTCTCGATAGTGCAGAAGATGCTTTAGCATTTCTATGTAATACACATTTGGAGCTAAATTGCCTTCGCAAAATGCTATAGGGCCTGAGGTAATTCCTAAAAGTTTGGTCATTTATGGAGGGCCAGTAACATGCAGCCTGCAATGTATCTCTTCGAAGAGGACTTATGTTAGCAAGTTTAAGACTTGCAGGGAGAATTTTAGGCGGCTGTGGGGATGGTAGAACCACCCTATGTGGGTAGGGCTCCAGTATCCCGGTGGGCATATCACCTCTATATATAAACTAATGGCAGGAATCGCTGCTCTGAGGCTGGTGGCAACACCAGGCCTACTCAATTCAGACCAAGCCAGAGGCCTTTTTTAGGCCCAGGGCCATCACGCTCACCTTGGTGAAGAGAATGTGTTGTGCTCTCTGGCGACTGAGACGGGTCGTGCCAGGCAGAGGATAGCGGGAGCAATTCCTGTTTCAGGGTTGCATTATGATATCTTCCACTCTGAGGGTGACTCTGACTGTGAGGGAACTCGTATTCCCACACCAAGCAGATGCTACGCTTCAATTCTAGTCGCATAAGGATCTGATGTATTTTTTGATTCGGTCAGACACTGGAAGTAGTTTAATGCCATCAGTTGAGGCAAAATCAAAGTTGAAAGGCTACTGGGGAGACTTTAAACTAGATCGGTTGGGGGGAGGGACTCAAATAGAGAAAGCAAGTAGTCCGTGTGTGAGGCAGGAGGCAGAGAAGGGAAGCAGTCAGACGCAACATGTAGGGGGGAAAGAAGAAAAAAATAATAAACAGAGAATAAGAGGTGGAGGGTTTCTTAAATGTGTGAGCAGATAGACAGAAGGGTGTAAAATGAGGATAGGAGCAATAGGTAGCAAGGTGAAAAGTGGCAGGCAGACAAATCCAGGGCAAAAATCAAAAAGGGCCATATTTCAACATAATTTGTAAAACGGTAAAAACAAGCCATTGTGTCTCAATGCGAGGAGCATTCATAAAAAGGTGGATGAGTAGAATGTGCAGATAGCTATTAATAATTATGATATAGTTGGGATCACTGAGACATGGCTCCAGGGTGAACAAGGCTGGGAGCTGAACATCCAGGGATATTCAATATTCAGGAGGGATAGACAGAGAGGAAAAGGAGGTGGGGTAGCGTTGCTGGTTAGAGAGGAGATTAACGCACTAGAAAGGAAGGACATTAGCTTGGAGGATGTGGAATTGATATGGGTGGAGCTGCAAAACACTAAGGGGCAGAAAACGCTAGTGGGAGTTGTGTACAGGCCTTGGTGAACAGTAGTAGTGGAGTTGGGGATGGCATCAAACAGTAAAATTGAAATGCGTGCAACAAAGGTAAAACCGTTATAATGGGTGACTTCAATCTACATATAGATTGGGTGAATCAAATTGGCAGGGGTGCTGAGGAAGAGGATTTCTTGGAATGTATGCGGGATAGTTTTCTAAACCAACATGTAGAGGAACTAACGAGAGAGCAGGCTATTCTAGACTGGGTATTGAGTAATGAGGAAGGGTTAGTTAGCAGCCTTGTTGTACGTGGCCCCTTGGGCAAGACCATAATATGGTTGAGTTCTTCATTAGGATGGAGAGTGACAAAGTTAATTCAGAAACATGGGTCCTGAACTTAAAGAAAGGTAACTTTGAAGGTATGAGACGTGAATTGGCCAAGATAGACTGGCAATTGATTCTTGAAGGGTTGACGGTGGATATGCAATGGAAGGCATTTAAAGACTGCATGGATGAACTACAACAATTGTTCATCCCAGTATGGCAAATGAATAAATCAGGGAAGGTAGCGCATCCGTGGATAACAAGGGAAATCAGGGATAGTATCAAAGCAAAAGATGAAGCGTACAAATTAGCCAGAGAAAACAGCCTATCAGAGGACTGGGTAGAAATTCAGAGACCAGCAGAGGAGGACAAAGGGCTTAATTAGGAAAGGGAAAATGGATTATGAAAGAAAACTGGCAGGAAACATAAAAACTGACTGCAAAAGTTTTTATCGATACGTGAAGCAAAAAAGATTAGTCAAAACAAATGTAGGTCCCTTGCAGTCAGAAACAGGTGAATTGATCATGGGGAACAAGGACATGGCAGACCAATTGAATAACTACTTTGGTTCTGTCTTCACTAAGGAAGACATAAATAATTTGCCGGAAATAGCAGGGGATCGCGGGTCAAATGAGATGGAGGAACTGAGTGAAATCCAAGATAGCCGGAAAGTGGTGTTAGGTAAATTGAATGGATTAAAGGCCGATAAATCCCCAGGTCCAGATAGGCTGCATCCCAGGGTACTTAAGGAAGTAGCCCCAGAAATAGCGGATGCATTAGTGATAATTTTTCAAAACTCTTTAGATTCTGGAGTAGTTCCTGAGGATTGGAGGGTAGCTAATGTCACCCCACCTTTTAAAAATGGAGGGAGAGAGAAAATGGGGAATTACAGACCAGTTAGTCTAACATGATTTGGACGAGGGAATTAAATGCAACATCTCCAAGTTTGCAGATGACACGAAGCTGGGGAGCAGTGTTAGCTGTGAGGAGGATGCTAGGAGGCTGCAAGATGACTTGGGTAGACTGGGTGAGTGGGAAAATGCATGGCAGATGCAGTATAATGTGGATAAATGTGAGGTTATCCACTTTGGTGGCAAAAACAGAAAAGTAGACTATTATTTGAATGGTGGCCGATTAGGAAAAGGTGAGATGCAACGAGACCTGGGTGTCATGGTACACCAGTCATTGAAAGTAGGCATGCAGGTGCAGCTGGCTGTGAAGAAAGCGAATGGTATGTTGGCATTCATAACAAAAGGATTTGAGTACAAGAGCAGGGAGGTTCTACTGCAGTTATATAGGGTCTTGGTGAGGCCACACGTGGAGTATTGCGTACAGTTTTGGTCTCCTAATCTGAGGAAAGACATTCTTGCCATTGAGGGAGTACAGAGAAGGTTCACCAGACTGATTCCTGGGATGGCAGGACTTCCATATGAAGAGAGACTGGATAGACTCGGCTTGTACTCGCTGGAATTTAAAAGATTGAGGGGGGATCTCAGAGAGACTTACAAAATTCTTAAGGGGTTGGACAGGCTAGATGCAGGAAGATTGTTCCCGATGTTGGGGAAGTCCAGGGCAAGGGGTCACAGTTTAAAGATAAGGGGGAAGTCTTTTAGGAGCGAGATGAGAAAATCATTTTTCACACAGAGAGTGGTGAATCTGTGGAATTCTCTGCCACAGAAGGTAGTTGAGGCCAGTCCGTTGGCTATATTTAAGAGGGAGTTGGATGTGGCCCTTGTGGCTAAAGGGATCAGGGGGTACGGAGAGAAGGCAGGTACAGGATACTGAGTTGGATGATCAGCCATGATCATATTGAATGGCGGTGCAGGCTGGAAGGGCCGAATGGCCTGCTCCTGCACCTAATTTCTATGTTTCTATGTTTAACCCCAGAAAGCTTTGAGATTTCTCAGGGAAGGATTCGCCTTGTACAAGGTCAGTAGAGGTTCTTCTGTGTTATACGCAGTCTAAACTCAATTCTGTTAGGATGGTATAGGCCTGAGGCCTATCCAATTCATGCTAAATTTTCTCAAGAGGAAGAGGCTGCGGTGGGTTGGTAATACACCTTTAAAGGGTAGACTTCCCTTTACCTCTATACTTTTCACCTCTACCTAGTGAGTGGCAGATACCGCTCCACGGAGTTTGGTTGGAGCACAAGGCGTACGCTTCTATCAAAGCCAGAAGGCTTTTATCCGCTGGTTCAGTGCTCACCACGGTTGCTGTGTTCACTTCATACTCAGTACTGTCCCCAGCGGCTCATGATGTGTGTGCAAAGGGACAGAGTAAAGTCTAGAATCAGCTGACTGTTAGTCTTCTGTCTGAGGCCAAGGATCTTCTTGGTGGATTTTATAGCAAGTGCTTTCTCAGAAAACTGCCTTGATCTCATCTTCAGTCATCGTCTGTCTTCTCATGGACAGCAAAGCAACATTGAACTGGAGGTGGTTTGAGTATGCAAATGTTATTACATTAGTAACATGAGAGCTGCTGTCAATATTCAAGTCGGGGTTCGACAAACAGGTGGGGACAGATAACCTCTGGAATTTTCCAGATTACAAATCACAACCGATTATAGGATTCTGTTTCTGGTAGATTATTCCTCCCCGGCAAGAGAAGCCAACATTTCCGTCCTTATGGTCAATAGAGGAAACGATAGCTATCCAAGTGGAAACAGAGACACCTCACAAAGGATGAGTAGTCTGACCAAGAACAAGAGGGGTATATTTCTAATATTATCTCAAGGTTGAAGAAAAATGGAACATGCCAAATCCGGTTAGGATTTGGCTAGTCTGATCATGTGTTTGGTTAACCACTTTAAGATGGATAATTGTCATTCAGCAATTTAGCTGATTCAGAGGATTTAGGGCCTCAATCGATCTTGAAGATGCATATTTTTCCATATCTATGGAGGCACCTGAGAGGCACAGATATATCTGGTGTTTTTTGATGACAAAGCCAGTGGGGGACATTTTAGGCTCTACCTAGGGGTTGTCTTCAGGCCTAGGCTATTTACAAAGATTCTAAAGTTAATGCTGCCCAACTCAGATCAAAAGGGCATTGTGTCATGGAGTTTATATGCTTTATATGAGATACAACATGCTTTTGTAGCTGATAAGACTCAAGGGCTTTTATCAGTGGATGCCTCTTACAATATTAAAGATGAGGCGACATGAATTTTAATAGTGCCAATTTGGCCTACTCATTCAAGGCATCCATTGTAAAATGCGGCTGAAAGAAGCTCCTACATATTTGAAGTAACGAGTGGTGGCTAGTTCAACCAATTTCCCGTGCAGCTAGCTCAGCACGGTTGTATGGGAAGTTTGTGAAAAGACATATGTGAGCTACTTTTAAACAGATGTAGCACAGGTTTGTGGTTCTTTCAGTTTGGGCTTAGAGAAGCGGTTATGTAATCGCACAATTGACACTGTCATTCTCTCCAGTACCATAAGTGGGACAATAAATGATTGGTTATTCACCCACTGTTGACTAACGTTATGCAAGGTGTCTTTTATATGAACACGCTAAAACCTAAACTCACAGTACTGTGGAATGTGTATCAGTAAAAATTAGTATGCAGATATTCATCTACTCATAGAATCATAGAAAATAGGTGCAGGAGTAGGCCATTCGGCCACTCAAGCCTGCACCGCCATTCAATATCATCATGGCTGATCATCCAACTCAGTATCCTGTACCTGCCTTCTCTCCATACCCCCTGATCCCTTTAGCCACAAGGGCCACATCTAACTCCCTCTTAAATATAGCCAATGAACTGGCCTCAACTACATTCTGTGGCAGAGAATTCCACAGACTCACCACTCTCTGTGTGAAAAAAGATCTTCTCATCTCGGTCCTAAAAGACTTCCCCCTTATCCTTAAACTGTGACCCCTTCTTCTGGAGTTCCCCAACATCGGGAACAATCCTCCTGCATCCAGCCTGTCCAACCCCTTAAGAATCTTGTAAGCCTCTATAAGATCCCCCCTCAATCTCCTAAATTCCAGCGAGTACAAGCCGAGTCTATCCAGTTTTTCTTCATAAGGAAGTCCTGCCATCCCAGGAATCAGTCTGGTGAACCTTCTCTGTACTCCCTCTATGGCAAGAATGTCTTTCCTCAGATTAGGAGACCAAAACTGTGCATAATACTCCAGGTGTGGCCTCACCAAGATCCTGCACAACTGCAGTAGAACCTCCCTGCTCTTGTACTCAAATCCCTTTGTACTGTATTACTGTATTCCTAATGTGGAGCAGTATCTTTTAAGTCAATTATGCTTTTAGCAACTGATTTCAGCACAAAGAATAAAGTCTTTATTCAATCTCCAGCTGGATCTCTGGGTCATATATGACATGAGAGTAGCGTGTTATGGGAATGATCTCATAAAGCAAAACAGGCACGACTGGATACAATTTGGAGTTGACAGCATACCCACCAGATCGGAGATTGGGGGTGTTTATTATGTATACAGGTACACTGAGCTTACTAGTACCTATGCGATGAAGGATAGGTTTCTTCATTGTTATTCAATAGTTTCACAAGAAATTGCTGGTGCAAACTATCTCAACATGAATAGACTGTACACGGCGAATAGCAGCAGTGAATTCAAACAATTTCAAGTCTCATTCTACCGGGGGGGGGACTGGCTCATTAGCAGCCAATAGAATGGATATTCCCCTTTGATCATCTTCTTGCAACAGCAGGAGGCGCTCATCGTGCACTTTCAGCAGTTATAAATTGCGTTAAACATGTCTGGATGGTTGCAGATAGAATTCTGAACAGTGTTGCATGAGTTATTGTCTAACTCGAAGCCAATTGGGACTGTGGTCCGATTGAGGGCAATGGACACGTATGTAAGTTAGCATCATGTTGTTAATAGCCCATGTCTTTTCTACCATTCAAGGTTTATCTGTTTAATATCAACAATAAAAATAAAGGAGGTGGAGAGGCTTTTCAGAGGATAAAAGAGCCAGAAATCTCCAGGACCTGACAATGATTCCCCCTCCACTCTCGAGCTCCGTGCCAAACAGCTGGCACCGGTCTATACAGACATTTTTAACCAGTCCCTGCAAACCTGTACTGTCCTTGCCTGCTTCAAAGTCTCCACTATTGTCCCTGTACCCAAAATGGCAAGGATTACTTGTCTTAATGACTACATGCCTGTCGCACTGACCTCTGTAGTCACGAAGACACTCGAAAGGCTCGTGCTGGCCAAGCTGAAAAATATCACAAACCCCATGCTGGACCCTCTGCAGTTTGCATACTGGGCCAATAGATCTGTGGATGATGCTGTCAACCTGGGCCTGCACTTCACCCTACAGCACCTAGGCTGCCAGGGGAACTATGTGAGGATCCTGTTTATTGATTTTAGCTCTGCACTCAACACCATTGTGCCAGAGCTACTACACTCCAAACTTTCCGAGTTGACTGTGCCTGAACCCCTTCTGTCAGTAGATCACCAGCTTCCTGAGAGGAAACAGCATGTGAGGCTGGGAAAGCACATCTCGGACCCGCAAACCCTCAGCATAGGAGCACCGCAAGGCTGCGTACTCTCTCCTCTCCTCTACTCTCTCTACACCGACGACTGCACCTCCACAGACACCTCTGTCAAGCTTCTCAACTTTGCGGACGACACAACCCTGATTGGACTGATCCAGGATGGGGAGGAATCTGCCTACAGACAGGAAGTGTCACAGCTGGCGTCCTGGTGCCATCGCAACAACCTAGAGCTCAATGCTCTTAAGACAGTGGAATTGATTGTAGACTTTAGGAGAGCTCCCCCTCCCCTCACCCCACTCACCATCAACAACACCACAGTCACATCTGTGGAGTCTTTTAAGTTCCTGGGAACCATCATCTCAAGTGGGGGGCTACCATCGACTCCACAGTCAAAAAGGCCCAACAGAGGATGTCCTTCCTGCGGCAGCTGAGGAAACACAATCTGCCACAGGTAATGATGGTCCAATTCTACACGGCCATCGTAGAGTCTGTCCTCACCTTCTCCATCATGGTCTGGTTTGGCTCAGCCACCAAGCGCGACACCTGGAGGCTGCAGCGAATCGTCCGATCAGCAGAGAAGGTTATTGGCTGCAACCTTCCCTCCATTGATGAACTGTACACTGCAAGGGCCAGGAAGCGAGCGGGCAAGATAATCTCTGACCCCTCTCACCCTGGCCACAAACTCTTTGAATCACTTCCCTCTGGAAGGCGACTCCGGATTGTCAAAGCTGCCACAGCCAGACATAAAAACATTTTTTATCCACGAGTAGTTTCTCTACTCATCAGCCAAAAATCTGTAGCCTCCCTTTGATCTGGTAATTTGATGGTTCACATGCTTGATCAATGGTGTTTTATCATTAATGTCTTATCATTATTAATGTTTAGTGTTTTCTGAGTCATTCGTAACTGTCACTGTATGTCATGTTGTTACTTGTGGGTGGAGCACCAAGGCAAATTCCTTGTGTGCGAATACTTGGCCAATAAACTTACTTACTTACTTACTTAAGTGTTTCACACACAGATTGGTTTACTGCATGAAACCTCAGAGTTTTGAAAGCTTCATGTAGACTCTCATGAGACTTTGATATAGAAACATAGAAACATAGAAATTAGGTGCAGGAGTAGGCTATTCAGCCCTTCGAGCCTGCACCGCCATTCAATATGATCATGGCTGATCATCCAACTCAGTATCCCGTACCTGCCTTCTCTCCATACCCTCTGATCCCCTTAGCCACAAGGGCCACATCTAACTCCCTCTTAAATATAGCCAATGAACTGGCCTCAACTATCCTCTGCGGCAGCGAGTTCCAGAGACTCACCACTCTCTGTGTGAAAAAAGTCTTTCTCATCTCGGTCTTAAAGGATTTCCCCCTTATCCTTAAGATGTAACACCTTGTCCAGGACTTCCCCAACATCGGGAACAATTTTCCTGCATCTAGCCTGTCCAACCCCTTAAGAATTTTGTAAGTTTCTATAAGATCCCCTCTCAATCTCCTAAATTCTAGAGTATAAACCGAGTCTATCCAGTCTTTCTTCATAAGACAGTCCTGACATCCCAGGAATCTGTCTGATGAACCTTCTCTGCACTCCATCTATGGCAATAATGTCCTTCCTCAGATTTGGAGACCAAAACTGTACGCAATACTCCAGGTGTGGTCTCACCAAGACCCTGTACAATCGAAGTAGAACCTCCCTGCTCCTACACTCAAATCCTTTTGCTATGAAAGCTAACATACCATTCGCTTTCTACACTGCCTGCTGCACCTGCATGCCTACTTTGAATGACTGGTGTACCATGACACCCAGGTCTCGCTGCATCTCCCTTTTTCCTAATCGGCCACCATTTAGATAATAGTCTACTTTCCTGTTTTTGCCACCAACGTGGATAACCTCACATTTATCCACATTATACTGCATCTGCCAAACATTTGCCCACTCACCCAGCCTATCCAAGTCACCTTGCAGTCTCCTAGCATCCTCCTCACAGCTAACACTACCCCCCCAGCTTAGTGTCATCCGCAAACTTGGAGATATTGCCTTCAATTCCCTCATCCAGATCATTAATATATATTGTAAATAGCTGGGGTCCCAGCACTGAGCCTAGCAGTATCCCACTAGTCACTGCCTGCCATTGTGAAAAGGACCTGTTTACTCCTACTCTTTGCTTCCTGTTTGCCAGCCAGTTCTCTATCCACATCAATACCCCAATGCCGTATGCTTTATGTTTGTATACTAATCTCTTATGTGGGACCTTGTCGAAAGCCTTCTGGAAGTCCAGATACACCACATCCACTGGTTCTCCCTTATCCACGCTACTAGTTACATCCTCGAAAAATTCCACAAGATTCGTCAGACATGATTTACCTTTCGTAAATCCATGCTGACTTTGTCCAATGATTTTACCACTTTCCAAATGTGCTGCTATCCCATCTTTAATAACTGACTCTAGCAGTTTCCCCACTACCGATGTTAGACTAACTGGTCTGTAATTCCCCATTTTCTCTCTCCCTCCCTTCTTAAAAAGAGGGGTTACGTTTGCTACCCAGCCAATCCTCAGGAACTACTCCAGAATCTAAAGAGTTTTGAAAGATTATCACTAATGCATCCACTATATCCGGAGCTACTTCCTAACTTACTCTGGGGTGCAGCCTGTCTGACCCTGGGGATTTATCGGCCTTTAATCCATTCAATTTACCCAACACCACTTCCCGACTAACCTGGATTTCACTCAATTCCTCCTTTGACCCGCGGTCCCCTGCTATTTCCGGCAGATTATTTATGTCTTCCTTAGTGAAGATGGAACCAAAGTAGTTATGCAATTGGTCTGCCATGTCCTTGTTCCCCATGATCAATTCACCTGTTTCTGACTGCAAGGGACCTACATTTGTTTTAATTAATCTTTTTCGCTTCACGTATCGATAAAAACTTTTGCAGTCAGTTTTTATGTTTCCTGCCAGTATTCTTTCATAATCCATTTTCCCTTTCCTAATTAAGCCCGTTGTCCTCCTCTGCTGGTCTCTGAATTTCTCCCAGTCCTCAGGTATGCTGCTTTCTCTGGCTAATTTGTACGCTTCATCTTTTGCTTTGATGCTATCCCTGATTTCCCTTGTTATCCACGGATGCGCCACCTTCCCTGATTTATTCATTTGCCATACTGGGATGAACAATTGTTGTAGTTCATCCATGCAGTCTTTAAATTACTTCCATTGCATATCCACCGTCAACCCTTCAAGAATCAATTGCCAGTCTATCTTGGCCAATTCACGTCTCATACCCTCAAAGTTACCTTTCTTTAAGTTCAGGACCCGTGTTTCTGAATTAACTATGTCACTCTCCATCCTAATGAAGAACTCAACCATATTATGGTCACTCTTGCCCAAGGGGCCACGCACAACAAGGCTGCTAACTAACCCTTCCTCATTACTCGATACCCAGTCTAGAATAGCCTGCTCTCTCGTTGGTTCCTCTACATGTTGGTTTAGAAAACTATCCCGCATTCATTCCTCTTCCTCAGCACGCCTGCCAATTTGATTCACCCAATCTATATGTAGATTGAAGTCACCCATTATAACTGTTTTGCCTTTGTTGCACGCATTTCTGATTTCCTGTTTGATACCATCCCCAACTTCACTACTACTGTTAGGTGGCCTGTACACAACACCCACCAGCGTTTTCTGCCCCTTAGTGTTTCGCAGCTCTACCCATACCGATTCCACATCCTCCAAGCTAATGTCCTTCCTTTCCATTACGTTAATCTCCTCTCTAACCAGCAACGCTACCCCACCTCCTTTTCCTTTCTCTTTATCCCTCCTGAATATTGAATATCCCTGAATGTTCAGCTCCCAGCCTACGTCACCCTGGAGCCATGTCTCCGTGATCCCAACTATATCATAATCATTAATAGCTATCTGCACGTTCAACTCATCCACCTTATTACGAATACTCCTTGCATTGAGACACAAAGCCTTCAGGCTTGTTTTTACAACGCTCTTACTCCTTATACAATTATGTTGAAACGTGCCCCTTTTTGATTTTTGCCCTGGTTTTGTCTGCCTGCCACTTTTACTTTTCGCCTTGCTCCCTATTGCTTCTACCCTCATTTTACACCCACCTGCCTCTCTGCTCTTGTACCCATCCCCCTGCCCCCCGACAGCACTAGCAAACACTCCCCCAAGGACATTGGTTCCATTCCAGCCAGGTGCAGACCGTCCTGTTTGTACTGGTCCCACCTCCCCCAGAACTGGTTCCAGTGCCCTAAAAATTTGAATCCCTCCCCCTTGCACTATTTTTCAAGCCATGTATTCATCTGCAATATCCTCCTATTTCTACTCTGACTGGCCCGTGGTACTGGTAGTAATCCAGAGATTATTACCTTTGAGGTCCTACTTCTAAGTTTATCTCCTAGCTCCCTAAATTCACCTTGTAGGACCTCATCCCTTTTTTTACCTATATCGTTGGTGCCAATATGCACCACGACAACTGGCTGTTCACCCTCCCCCTCCAGAATGTTCTGCAGCTGTTCAGTGACATCTCTGACCCTTGCACCAGGGAGGCAACATACCATCCTGGAGTCTCGTTTGCGGCCGCAGAAACGCCTATCTATTCCCCTGACAATTGAATCCCCTATTACTATTGCCCTTCCCCTCTTTTTTCCCCCCTCATGTGCCGCAGAGCCACCCATGGTGCCATGAACCTGGCTGCTGCTGCATTCCCCTGATGAGCCATCTCCCTCAACAGTATCCAAAATGGTATACCTGTTTAGGAGGGAGATGACCGCAGGGGACTCCTGCACTACCTGCCTACTGCTTTGCTGGCTATTGGGCACCCGTTGCCTTTCTGTCCTCTTACCTTTTACCTGCGGTGTGACCAACTCGCTGTACGTGCTATCCACGACTTTCTCCGCATCGTGGATGCTCCAGTATGAATCCAGCCGCAGTTCCAATCGTTCAATGCTTTTTTTTTTTTAATTTCAAAATATACTTTATTCGAATGATAAATATATACAATACATTAACCTTGCGGAAAATCCATCCAACATTTTCGGGTCTGTACAAATTGATGAATACAGTTCAGACATTTCTTTTCCCCAAATTTCCACAAATCAGTCCCCCACTCGTGCCACAATGGCGTGGGATACCTTCCCTTATATTGAGGGGCGTCTCCACCATACCGTACCCCCCATGTCCAGCAGCAGAAGGACCTTAGACTGTGGCCCTCCCCCACCGAGCCTTGGCGTTGGCTGCACCGAGCTTCAGTGCGTCCCTCAGCACGTACTCCTGCAGTCTGCAGTGGGCCAGTCGGCAACATTCCCTGACGGACATCTCGCTCTGCTGGGTGGTGAACAATGCTCGGGCAGACCAAAGGGCGTCTTTTACCGAGTTGATGACCCTCCAGCATCACTCGATGTCAGCCTCTGAATGTGTCCCTGGGAACAGTCCGTAAATCACCGAGTCCTCTGTGACGGAGCTGTTCGGGATAAAGCGTACCAGGGACCCTTGCATTTTTCACCAGACTCTTTTAGCAAACCCACACTCTGTAAAGAGGTGGGCAACCGTCTCCTCTCCATAGCAGCCGTCCCGAGGGCAGCGTGCGCTGGCAGTGAGGTTCCGACGGTGCAGGAAGGATCTGACTGGGAGGGCTCCCCTCACCGCCAGCCAAGCCAGGTCTTGGTGCTTGTTGGTGAGTTCTGGCGATGAGGCATTTTTGCCAGACAAGCTGGGCAGTCTGCTCAGGGAACCACGCCACCGGGTCCATAGAGTCCTTTCCCTGCAGTGCCTGCAGGACATTCTGTGCTGACCACTGCCCGATGGACATGTGGTCAAAGGTGTTGGTCCGGAAGAACCCTTCCACCGACGACAGATGGGGCGGCAATGTCCAGCTGACTGGCACATTGCGTGGCACCTGCGCCAGGCCCATCCTTCTCAACACCGGGGACAGGTAGAACCTCAGCAGGTAGTAACACTTGGTGCCCACGTGCCTTGGCTCTACACTCCGTCTGATGCAGCCACACACGAAGGTGGCCATCAGAATGAGGGCGACGTTGGGCACGCTTTTACCCCCGTTGTCTGCTGACTTGTACATTGTGGCCCGTCGCACCCGGTCCATCCTCGACCCCCAGATGAAGTGGAAGATGGCCCGGTTGATCCCTGTGGCGTATGAGGGGGGGACAGGCCACACTTGTGCCAAGTACAGCAGCCCCGAGAGCACCTCACACCGGATGATGACCAAATTCTTTCCCGTTATGGAGAGGGAGCGTTGCCTCCACAGCTCCAGCTTCCTCCCCACCCTGGCTATCCGCTCCAGCCAATTTTTGTTACATGCCTCAGCCCCCCGAACCAGATCCCCAGCACCTTCAAGAAGTCAGGCTTGATGGTGAAGGGGACGGAAGATCTGTCGGGCCAGTTGCCAAAGAGCATGGCCTCGCTCTTCCTGCGGTTCACCCTGGCTCCCGTGGCCGACTCAAACTGGTCGCAGATACTAATCAGTCTGCGGACCGACCCTGGGTCCGAGCAGAAGACAGCGACATCGTCCATGTACAGGGAGGTCTTTACTTGAATGCCCCCACTGCCTGGCAATGTCACTCCTCTTATGCTCGCATCCTTCCTGATGGATTCAGCAAAAGGTTCAATACAGCAGACAACCAAGACAGGAGAGAGAGGGCAACCCTGCCTAACTCCAGACCTTACAGGGAAACTGTCTGATTCCCACCCATTGATTTGGACTGCACTACGGATGTTGGTGTAGAGCAGTTTGATCCAATTCCTGATTCCCTCCCCAAAACCCATTTTGGAGAGCACGTCCCTCATGTACGTGTGTGAAATCCTGTCGAAGGCCTTCTCCTGGTCCAAGCTGACTAGACAGGCATCCACCCATCTGTCCTGCACGTAGGCGATGGTATCTCTCAGCAGCGCTAGGCTGTCTGAGATTTTCCCTGCCAGGTACAGCACAGGTTTGGTCCGGGTGGATCACCTGTCCCAGAGCAGACTTGACCCGGTTGGCGATGGCCTTGGACAGGATCTTGTAGTCTACATTCAAGAGTGTTATGGGTCTCCAATTCTTTATGTCCTTCATCTCCCCCTTCTGCTTGTAGATTAGGATGATGTTGCCCTTCCTCATGGAGTCTGACATGCTACCAGCTAGAAGCATGTCGTTGTACACTTCTAGCAGGTCCGGGCCCATCCAGTCCCACAGAGCCGAAATACAACTCAGCCGGTAAGCCATCGCTTCCGGGAGTTTTATTCGAGTCAAAGGAACAGGATGGAGCCAGTCAGCTCCTCTAGGGTCAGTGGTTGGTCCAGACTCTCCCGCTTGCTGTCCTCCAAGACCTCCGTGATTGAGGACAGGAAGTTCTGGGAGGAGGTACTGTCTGTGGCCTTTTGGTCATACAAATCTGTGTAAAAGGATTTGCAGATCCTCAGCACGTCTGTCTGTGAGGATGCTACCGTGCCGTCCTCCTCCCTAAGGCTGTTCATCACAGAGCTCCCCCTGTGAACCTTATGGAAGAAGAAACGTGAGCACGTCTCATCCTGCTCCACATGGCGGACCCTAGATCGGAAGATGATCTTGGAGGATTCAGAGGTGAAGAGCTGAGCTTGCCGGTCCTTCAACTCTCTAAGTTCCTCCCTCACATCCACCCCACTCGACTGCAGAAGGAGCAGTTGCTGCAAATCTGTCTGGAGTTGGCACAATTCCCTCTGGCTCTGTCTTGCTCTCTGAACCCCTTTAATTATGAAGAACCTCTTAATGTTCTCCTTGGTTGCTTCCCACCAGAGTGTGGGGTAGTCAAAGAGGGGCCTCACCGTTCTCCAACATGCGTAGTCCCTCTTTAGCTCCTCGACATTCTCTGGGGTCAACAGTTTCGTGTTTAACTTCCACGTCCCTCTGCCTGCCTTCCGGTCCTCCTGTAGGTGACAGGAAGCCTGAAGGAGGCAGTGGTCGGAGAAGAACACTGGCGTGAGGTCAGTGTGTCTCACCATGACGGCCTTCGTCGTGAAGCCAAAGTCTATCCGAGATCGGGCTAAACCGTCCGATCTCGACCAGGTGAACCCGACTGGGACCCGCCTGCAGGGTCGCTGAAGGCGTCGCGCAGCTTTGCGTCTTTTACCATCTCCATCAGGAACTTGGACGTGCTGTCCAGTCTGCTGTCGGCACTGCCGGATCGTCCAGCCGCATCAATGATGCAGTTGAAGTCACCGGCCAGAACGAGCTGCCGGGACGTGGCCAGCAGCACTGGGAGCTGCTGGAGAACGGCCAGCCGCTCGCTCTGCGTGGGTGAGGCATACACATTTATCAGCCGGAGCGGAGAGCCACGGTACATAACGTCCACCACGAGGAGACGCCCTCCAACCACTTCCTTGACCTCAGTGATGGTGAAGTTCCCTCCCCGCAGCAAAATTGTCTTTCGAGTCACTGACCATTTCCATGTCCCATCATTCCCACCGCTTCGGTGAATTGCCTCAGCTTTCCTGGGCTCAGGAATCCAGCGGTGAGGTGAGTTTCAGGTGGCGTAACCAAAGGTGTCGTTGGGAGGGGCCTTCTCGTTCCACCCCCTTTTGGGCATGCCGCTTCCTCTGTCTCCTGTAGCTGGGGCCCAATGGCCTCTGCGCTGCTCCCGGTCGCCCGGAGCTGGGGCCCAATGGCCTCTGCGCTGCTCCCGGTCGCCCGGAGCTGGGGCCCACTGGCCGCTGTGATGATTCCTGTCTCCAGGGGCTGGAGCCCCTCAACCACTGCGATGCTCCCGATGTCCTGGGGCTGGAGCCCCTCGACCGCTGCGCTGCTCCCGATGTCCTGGGGCTGGAGCCCCTCGACCGCTGCGCTGCTCCCGATGTCCTGGGGCTGGAGCCCCTCGGCCACTTCTCTGCTCTCGGTCTCCTGAGGCTGGGAGGTGATCGTCGTGGCCTCTCTCTTTTCCTCCCCCGTTTTCTTCCTCTGCCTCCCTCGTTGGGACTTCCCGGTCGCCTCATCCTCCGACGAGGAGGAGAGGTTGCTGCCTTCTGTAAGAGAAAGACACCTTTTTTGTGATTTTCTTTTGGACTTACCACTCCTTTACGGCCTCGGCTCTTTGGGCTGACCCCTGTTCTCCTTGTACTTCACCATTGTCCATTTCTCCTGCTGTTCCCCCTCCTCCATCGACTCTCCCTCCTGGGCAGGATGCTGGGCGTCTCTTCTGGCACTTGGGGCCTCAAGGTGGTTGGGCTGTCCTCATCCGTGTTCCCTCTTTCTGCTGGGGTCTTGGCAGTGGTGGGGGGTGCCTCGCCCCCCTTTTGGGTGCTGGCAGCAGCCCTTCTTGTTGCCTGTGCGTAGGTGCAGGCTCTTTTAGGGCAAGCCCTGTAAAGGTGGCCTGCCTCCCCGCACAGGTTGCAGTTCTTGCTGGCCTGACAGTCCTTTGTCTCATGGCCCTCCATCTTGCAGTTTTTGCAGACAACTGCAGTGCATTGGGCCATCACATGCCCAGGCTTGTTGCATTTCCTGCACAGCCTGGGTTGCCCTACACAGCTCAAGTATCCTCGGTTTCCTCCAATCGCGAAAACCGAGGGGGGGTGGACGATTTCTCCATCCTTGTCCACCCTCAGCTTTACCTTAATTTGCCGCTTGCTGGTCCAAATCCCGTGCATGTCCTTCACGTCCACACAGTCTCCTGTTCCCTCAACGTAGCGAGCAAGGAAGGTGAGGACATCCACTACGGGCACATGTGGGTTGAACATGTGCACCGTAATGAACCTTTCCTTCTGGGTGGGGAGGGTGAAGAGCGGCTGCACTTTCAGCAGCGACAGCGGAGCTTCATTTCCCCTCTCCCGGAAGACTTCCATCACCTTCTGCCATCCCATTGGATACTTGAAGGTAACGTCAAAATATCCGTTACCCGGAAAATCCTGGAGGCAGTAGATGTCCTTGGCCTCAAATTTGCAGGCCTCTAGCAAGACCTTCTTCACGAACAGGTCTCGTGAGAAGGGGGTCCCCTTGCTGAGGTCCTTGACACTTATTCGCAGGGTATTCCGAATACCCTGCACTCCTGCTCCTGCTGACATTGTGGCTGAATAAGGTGTTAGGTTGGTTTCCCAACCACCATGGATCCACCTCTAAGCCTGCAGACGACCGACTCCTCAATGATTTTGATCCGCAATCCACGGCCCTTGTCCCCAAGGAACCGCCAGAACTGTTCTAATAAGAACAGATAGTCTCTTTCACCTTATCAGAACTGATAAGAACAGATACTACACTTGATCTTAGCCAAAAGGCTGAGAAGCAATTCTAGTCACAGACTATAGAAATGATCCTTAAATCATTCACTGGACAAGGCCAGAGGCACAGCCCACAGTCCCTGGCCCCACCGGGACTATGTGCGCTTTCACCACGTCCCACATGTGAGATATGCAATGTGCTCACAATCACTACTCAAAGACTAAATCGTGGAAGCAAGAGATTCTTTATTTTCAAGTCTGCAGAGCCGGGTGCCTCTCCAAGTTGAGACACACCGAAGTCAGAAGGGTAAACCCCTTTTATACACACAATTCTACATCCAACCTCCCCTCCTTTAACCCGCTCCAATCAGACACT
Source organism: Okamejei kenojei (assembly GCA_035221665.1). Lineage (NCBI taxonomy): Eukaryota > Metazoa > Chordata > Chondrichthyes > Rajiformes > Rajidae > Okamejei > Okamejei kenojei. The sequence goes on from CM069135.1 coordinate 4,193,645, forward strand.
GAGGTGGACAACCTGTATGTACGTTCCCCCCAGTACCTCCCACATCATACATCGCATGTCGATGGTAATGAGCAGTTTCTTGACCAGAGGTGTGTTGTAATATTCATTTATTTTATTAAGCATGCTCAGTTGTTTATGACCTACCCTAGTTTTACTCATCTCCAAGTGAACTCTCTCAGTTCTCCTATATCAGCACTAAAGCTAAGCTATAGTGACAAGGGTCCCATCTATCACTCCATTCTACTGATAGGGATCTATCTACATCACTCCCTTCTACCGCTATACAATGCTATTACTTCTTACTCAAGGATGGGTCTGGTAACTTTTAATACACAGCTGTGTCAGAACCCTCTCCCTGGCCCCTATCGGTTTGAATCCTCTTTAAAGCCCCTTACAATAGTGGGGTTTAATCACTTTATCCCTCACAAACCTCTTTACTCCTATACTGAAATCCTCTTGTTATGAAGGCCAACATTCCATTAGCTTTCTTCACTGCCCGCTGTACCTGCACGCCAACAATCAGTGACCGGTGTACAAGGACACCCAGGTCTCGCTGTACCTCCCCCTTACCTAACCAAACCTAACGCCATTGCGATAATAATCTTCCCCCAGTTTTTGCCGCCAAAGTGGATAACCTCACATTAATCTATATTATACTGCATCTGCCACGCATCTGCCCACTCACTCAACGTGTCCAGGTCACCCTGCAACCTCCTAACATCCTCTTCACAGTTCACACTGCCACCCAGCTTTGTGTCATCCGCAAACTTGCTAGTGTTGCTCCTAATTCCCTCTTTTTTTCCTGCCGATATGGAGTTTAAATTCACAGCAAATGGAACGTTCCAATCGATCGCGTTCCACAAAATCCCACTCGCAAGATGATTTAAATGGCCATTCATTTACGGGAATTAAACACTAAATTCCTTCCATTTGGCCTATAAATTCATGACAATGAGATTTAAAAATCATGTTATATTGTGAATTCTTGTGTGAAAGTTATTTGGACACTTAGGCTATTTAAAAGTGTTAACCTTTTCTTAAGAAATGGATAGGTGTGTAGATCTAGTAATTAAATTTTGTAATTAGCTACAATTAGGTAACTAACTAATTATATGCTTTCATTTCAGGTCATCCAAGTAAGATTCTTTCATATTTTTCAGAATGCTTAAATCTATAACAACTGAAAATGTCATTCCGTTCTCTTAATTTTTAAGAAAGTCACGGGTTTTTGACTGTCCTCGATCACAGCTTTTGAGTTGTCAGCGGAATAGCAATAGGGAACAAGATGCTAATTTCCGAGTATGAAAATGGCCATAACTTTTTTAATACTGAAGATATGAAAGTGAATTAGGTGTCAAATAAACTTATTTTTCTGCTTTATCTGATGGGATAAATTGCAGACTTGATTTTTTAAATCTGGAAATTGCCAGCGCCTAACATTGCTAAGATTAGTGTGAAAAATTGACCTGGATAGGTGTTTGTGTGTGTGTTTGTGCACTTGAACGAGAAAGGAAAAGAGCGAGGAGGGGAGATAAAGAGAGAGAGAGAGAGAGAGAGAGAGAGAGTGTGTCCCGGTGGTGGGAGAGGAAAAAAAAGCACCTGGTATTCCCAGGCGGTCTCCCATCCAAGTACTGACCAGGCCTGAGCCTGCTTAGCTTCCGAGATCAGACGGGATCGGGCGTGTTCAGGCTAGTATGGCCGTAGGCACAGAGTGGCCACACTTAACCTCTATTTAACACGCGCACTCTATTTATCACTCTCCGTCCACCCCAAGGGGGCCCACCCACATTCACTGGACAAGGCCACAGGCACAGCCCACAGTCCCTGACCCCACGGTCCCTATGTGCTCTTTCAAAAACCCTTTCACCACGTCCCACACAACACATTAGTAGGGAACTTACAATACTTACCTTCAGCCGCGCTGCACTTCTGACACTGGCCGTGTGCGCCACTTTTGCGCCTTTCACGGGGGGGCCGTTTTAAAATCCCCTTTTCTCCAGCCTCTTCAAATACATCTTTCTCATGCTGTTTAGCTGCGGAAGAAAAATCCCTCCCACATACCTTTTATCACCTTTTTTAAAACAGCGCTGGATCATTTCATAGGAGGAGGAAAATTTCAATCCTCTTCCAAAGCCGTCAATGCCGACAACGGGACGGATCTCACCTACGGAACAAAGCAAGGTTGGCCGTTTATTTTTACATATAAACCTGCTTCTTAGGATGCCTTTAATCAAAATGTTACGTTGCAAAAAGGTGATTTAGGCCCCATACCAACCGGCAGTGTTTTTCACACAAACATAGAAAATAGGTGCAGGAGGAGGCCATTTGGCCCTTCCAGCCAGCACCGCCATTCATTGTGATCATGGATGATCGTCTGAAATCAATAAACCGTGCCTGCCTTCTCCTCGTATCCCTTGACTCCACTAGCCCCTAGAGCTCTATTCAACTCTCTGGGTGAAAAAGGTTTTACTCACCTGTCATAAATCACCTCCCCTTTATTCTAAAACTGTGGCCCCTGGTTCTGGACTCGCCCAACATTGGGAACATTTTTCCTGCATCTTGCTTGTCCAGTCCTTTTATAATTTTATATGTTTCTATAAGTATCCCCCTCATCCTTCTAAACTCCAGTGAATACAAGCCTAGTCTGTTCAATCTTTCCTCATATGACAGTCCCGCCATCCCAGGGATCAATCTCGTGAACCTACGCTGCTGCACTGCCTCAATCACAAGGATGTCCTTCCTCAAATTAGGAGACCAAAACTGTACACAATACTCCAGATGTGGTCTCACCAGAGCCCGATACAACTGCAGAAGAACCTGTGAGATATGCATTGTGCTCACAATCATTGCTCAGAGATTAAATCGTGGAAGCAAGAGATTCTTTATTTGCGAGTCTGCAGAGTCGGGTGCCTCTCCAAGTTGAGACACACCGAAGTCAGAAGGGTAAACCCCCTTTATACACACGATTCTACATTCAACCTCCCCTCCGGACCCTTCTCCAATCAGAGTCTGATGTGCACAATCTGTAGATACATCCCCCCAGTACCTCCCACATCATACATCGCATGTCCAGACATGTGCATGGTAATGAGCAGTTTCTTGACCAGGGGTGTGTTGTAATATTCATTTATTTTATTAAGCACGCTCAGTTGCTCATGACCTACCCTGGTTTTACTCACGTCCAAGTGAACTCTTTCAGTCCTCCTATATCAGCACTAAAGCTAAGCTATAGTGACAAGGGTCCCATCCATCACTCCCTTCTACTGATAGGGATCTATCTACATCACTCCCTTTTACCGCTATACAATGCTATCACTTCTTACTCAAGGATGGGTCTGGTAACTTTTAATACACAGCTGTGTCAGAACCCTCTCCATGGCCCCTATCGGTTTGAATCCTCTTTAAAGCCCCTTACAATAGTGGGGTTTAATCACTTTTCCCTCACAAACCTCTTTACTCCTATACTGAAATCCTCTTGTAATGAAGGCCAACATTCCATTAGCTTTCTTCACTGCCCGCTGTACCTGCACGCCAACAATCAGTGACCGGTGTACAAGGCCACCCAGGTCTCGCTGTACCTCCCCCTTACCTAACCAAACCTAACGCCATTGTGATAATAATCTGCCCCCAGTTTTTGCCGCCAAAGTGGATAACCTCACATTAATCTATATTATACTGCATCTGCCACGCATCTGCCCACTCACTCAACGTGTCCAGGTCACCCTGCAACCTCCTAACATCCTCTTCACAGTTCACACTGCCACCCAGCTTTGTGTCACCCGCAAAATTGCTAGTGTTGCTCCTAATTCCCTCTTTTTTTCCTGCCGATATGGGGTTTAAATTCACCGCAAATGGAACGTTCCAATCGATCGCGTTCCACAAAATCCCACTCGCAAGATGATTTAAATGGCCATTCATTTACGGTAATTAGACACTAAATTCCTTCCATTTGGCCTATAAATTCATGACAATGAGATTTAAAAATCATGTTATATTGCGAATTCTTGTGTGAAAGTTATTTGGACACTTAGGCTATTTAAAAGTGTTAACCTTTTCTTAAGAAATGGATAGGTGTGTAGATCTAGTAATTAAATGTTGTAATTAGCTACAATTAGGTAACTAACTAATTATATGCTTTCATTTCAGGTCATCCAAGTAAGATTGTTTCATATTTTTCAGAATGCTTCAATCTATAATAACTGAAAATGTCATCCCTAACCCTAACCCTAATGTCATTTTAAGAAAGTCACGGGCTTTTGACTGTCCTCGATCACAGCTTTTGAGTTGTCAGTGGAAAAGCAATAGGGAACAAGATGCTAATTTCCGAGTATGAAAATGGCCATAACTTTTTTAATACTGAAGATACGAAAGTGAATTAAGTGTCAAATTAAACTTCTTTTTCTGCTTTATCTGATGGGATAAATTGCAGACTTGATTTTGAAAATCTGAAAATGTTGTAACATTGCTAAGATTAGTGTGCAAAATTGACTTGGATAGGTGTTTGTGTTTGTGCACTTGAACGAGAAAGGAAAAGAGCGAGGAGGGGAGATAAAGAGAGAGAGAGATAGAGAGAGTGTGTGTGCCCCGGTGGTGGGAGAGGAAAAAAAAGCCTACGGCACCTGGTATTCCCAGGCGGTCTGCCATCCAAGTACTGACCAGGCCTGAGCCTGCTTAGTTTCCGAGATCAGACGGGATCGGGCGTGTTCAGGCTAGTATGGCCGTAGGCACAGAGTGGCCATACTTAACCTCTATTTAACACGCGCACTCTACTTATCACTGTCCGTCCACCCCAAGGGGGCCCACCCACATTCACTGGACAAGGCCACAGGCACAGCCCACAGTCCCTGGCCCCACAGTCCCTATGTGCTCTTTCAAAAACCCTTTCACCACGTCCAACACACCACATTAGTAGGGAACTTACAATACTTACCTTCAGCCGCGCTGCACTTCTGACACTCGCCGTGTGCGCCACTTTCACGCCTTTCACAGGGGGGCCGCTTTAAAATCCCCTTTTCTCCAGCCTCTTCAAATACATCTTTCTCATGCTGTTTAGCTGCGGAAGAAAAATCCCTCCCACATACCTTTTATCACCTTTTTTAAAACAGCGCTGGATCATTTCATAGGAGGAGGAAAATTTCAATCCTCTTCCAAAGCCGTCAATGCCGACAACGGGACGGATCTCACCTACGGGACAAAGCAAGGTTGGCCGTTTATTTTTACATATAAACCTGCTTCTTAGGATGCCTTTAATCAAAATGTTACGTTGCGAAAAGGTGATTTAGGCCCCATACCAACCGGCAGTGTTTTTCACACAAACATAGAAAATAGGTGCAGGAGGAGGCCATTCGGCCCTTCCAGCCAGCACCGCCATTCATTGTGATCATGGATGATCGTCTGAAATCAATAAACCGTGCCTGCCTTCTCCTCGTATCCCTTGACTCCACTAGCCCCTAGAGCTCTATTCAACTCTCTGGGTGAAAACGTTTTTACTCACCTCAGTCTTAAATGACCTCCCCTTTATTCTAAGACTGTGGCCCCTGGTTCTGGACTCACCCAACATTGGGAATATTTTCCCTGCATCAAGCCTGTCCAGTCCTTTTATAATTTTATATGTTTCTATAAGTATCCCCTCATCCTTCTAAACTCCAGTGAATACAAGCCTAGTCTTTTCAATCTTTCCTCATATGACAGTCCCGCCATCCCAGGGATCAATCTCGTGAACCTACGCTGCTGCACTGCCTCAATCTCAAGGATGTCCTTCCTCAAATTAGGAGACCAAAACTGTACACAATACTCCAGATGTGGTCTCACCAGAGCCCTATACAACTGCAGAAGAACCTCTTTACTCCTATACTGAAATCCTCTTGTTATGAAGGCCAACATTCCATTAGCTTTCTTCACTGCCCGCTGTACCTGCACGCCAACAATCAGTGACCAGTGTACAAGGACACCCAGGTCTCGCTGTACCTCCCCCTTACCTAACCTAACCTAACCCCATTGTGATAATAATCTGCCCCCAGTTTTTGCCGCCAAAGTGGATAACCTCACATTTATCTATAATATACTTCATCTGCCCACTCACTCATCGTGTCCAGGTCACCCTGCAACCTCCTAACATCCTCTTCACAGTTCACACAGCCACCCAGCTTTGTGTCATCCGCAAAATTGCTAGTGTTGCTCCTAATTCCCTCTTTTTTTCCTGCCGATATGTGGTTTAAATTCACCGCAAATGGAACGTTCCAATCGATCGCGTTCCACAAAATCCCACTCGCAAGATGATTTAAATGGCCATTCATTTACTGGAATTAAACACTAAATTCCTTCCATTTGGCCTATAAATTCATGACAATGAGATTTAAAAATCATGTTATGTTGTGAATTTTTGTGTGAAAGTTATTTGGACACTTAGGCTATTTAAAAGTGTTAACCTTTTCTTAGGAAATGGATAGGTGTTTAGATCTAGTAATTAAATGTTGTAATTAGCTACAATTAGGTAACTAACTAATTATATGCTTTCATTTCAGGTCATCCAAGTAAGATTGTTTCATATTTGTTTCAGAATGCTTCAATCTACAATAACTGAAAATTTCATTCCGTTCTCTTAATTTTTAAGAAAGTCACGGGCTTTTGACTGTCCTCGATCACAGCTTTTGAGTTGTCAGTGGAAAAGCAATAGGGAACAAGATGCTAATTTCCGAGTATGAAAATGGCCATAACTTTTTTAATACTGAAGATATGAAAGTGAATTAGGTGTCAAATTAAACTTCTTTTTTCTGCTTTATCTGATGGGATAAATTGCAGACTTGATTTTTAAAATCTGGAAATTTTGTAACATTGCTAAGATTAGTGTGCAAAATTGAGTTGGATGGGTGTTTGTGTGTGTGTTTGTGCACTTGAACGAGAAAGGAAAAGAGCGAGGAGAGGAGAGAAAGAGAGAGAGAAAGAGAGAGAGAGAGAGAGAGAGAGAGAGAGAGAGAGAGAGAGAGAGCGAGAGAGAGAGAGAGAGAGAGTGTGTCCCAGTGGTGGGAGAGGAAAAAAAAGCCTACGGCACCTGGTATTCCCAGGCGGTCTCCCATCCAAGTACAGACTAGGCCTGAGCCTGCTTAGCTTCCGAGATCAGACGGGATCGGGCGTGTTCAGGCTAGTATGGCCGTAGGCACAGAGTGGCCACACTTAACCTCTATTTAACACACGCACTCTACTTCTCACTCTCACTAGACAAGGTTTCTTCGTTAACACATTAGTAGGGAACTTACAATACTTACCTTCAGCCGCGCTGCACTTCTGCCACTCGCCGTGTGCGCCACTTACGCGCCTTTCACAGGGGGGCCGCTTTAAAATCCCCTTTTCTTCAGCCTCTTCAAATACATCTTTCTCAGGCTGTTTAGCTGCTGAAGAAAAATCCCTCCCACATACCTTTTATCACATTTTTTTAAAAAAGCGCTGGATCATTTCATAGCAGGAGTAAAATTTCAATCCTCTTCTAAAGCCGTCAATGCCGACAACGGGACGGATCTCACCTACGGAACAAAGCAAGGTTGGCCGTTTATTTTTACATATAAACCTGCTTCTTAGTGTGAGATATGCACTGTGCTCACAATCACTGCTCAAAGACTAAATCGTGGAAGCAAGAGATTCTTTATTATATTTACGAGTCTGCAGAGTTGGGTGCCTCTCCAAGTTGAGACACACCGAAGTCAGAAAAGTCATCCCCCTTTATACACTGCAATTTTACTTCGGAGTCACGTGAGTGACTACGTGAAGAACCCGCCTGGCGCTGGCAAACGGCATTACGTCGACGCTGACGGCAGAAGCAGGAGCTGCACAGACAGCTCCTCGACAGCGGTAGGTTCGGACCGGCAGGTAAGTGCAGTGAAAAAATATTAGGACGGTGGAAACCAGGGTTTTAAAGGTTTAAATAACAAAATAAAGTTTAAACTGAATTGAAATACTCTGTTTAAACAACGGAGTTTTGAATAGAACGTCCCGGGGAAAGAATACCCAGTGATCGGGACGAGAGATTAATTACGGGGCCGGTTCCGATACTGGTACCGTTTAAAATACGGTAGAAAGGTTTAAATGCTCCACAATTTTGGCAGGATATTTTAAAAGTCAGAAAGACTGTATTTTTTTTTAAAAGTTAATAAAATTCGCGATATGGAGAAAGTACTCCATAATATAAAAAGAGACTAGGGTCACAGTACCCAAACAGTTCCCCAAAAAAGACCCTGAGGGGCTTGAATATACAAAATATGGCTATGTGCCAAATTGAGAAATAAAAACCTGACCCTGGATAGGGTGGAGGAAGTCTCTTTGGATATAATTCCAAGTGGATCAGGGCTGCAAAAGACAGACCCTGCAAGTGGTGATGTGAATTATGAATGTCACCACAAATAAAATAAAAATAAAGTGAGGCCCGGTGTGCCTGAGATAGCAAAAGATTTTGCTATATCTAAAGGAAGTGGTGTGGCTATGGAAAAACCTAGCTGCCTACATTAATTATATGGTATCTCACCAAATTCAAGAATACAATAAAACTTTATGTTTTATTTAAATATCAATGGTTAATCCATTTATAAATATCATGTCTCAAATATATGAGATATAAGAAATACAATTTCAAAGTTTCAAAATGGTGCAAATATGTAATACTTTCAATATAAAATAAATTGCCATTAGTTGTGGAGCTTAATAGTAAGAAATATATATAATTTACCGAATCTGCATCATAGGTTGCAGATTAATACAAATCAGGATATATTAAACTCCTGATTATTATAGAATACCTGCCTTATGATAAATCAAAGATATTAATTACAAAAGAACAGACCACTGATCTTTAAACTTTGGGAAGGAAAAACTATGATCCAATAAAAATTTTGATTATGGATCAAAACAAGGACAAAGATCTTTTATCTTACGGTGAAAAAACTATGATCCAATGAAAAATTTGATGATGGATCAAAATAAAGGCAGAAGTGGTATTATCCAAACATAGCCTTATCTTAACCTATATAATTGGGGAAAAGAAGGCTTGATGTACGTTGAAGAGGTGCAAACATCTGGTTACAAAATAAGTCATGAAATCTCCAATTTATGGGGGATTACAGGTGTATTATGGTGGTTAAAACTTAATATAACTAAGGAGGATTGGTTCACCTGATAAGGGAAAAACTGATTTCAGGTTTGCACTCAAAAGTAAATTTTAAAAAGAAGGGGAACGTACATGTATATTATAAAATTACCTTAGTGTAAAGATTCATGGTATAAACCATACAATAATATCATTATTTACACTTTCACAGTGTAAGAAAATAGAAACATCTAGAACATGGAAAACTGTTGTGATTAACAAAGTGTTAATCAATATTACAGGTGCTTGAAATTAATTAAAGTGGGTCAAGCTGTGCAAGTTAAAACTTGTCCAAACAATCAATCAGTTCAAGTTGTTAAACTGAACACTGAAGGAACAATATAATGATAAAAGATCAGCACTTGCACTAATGAGGTACATGGTATGGGTTATCTCGATTACATTTAAATTAGAAGAGATAAAGAGCAGCTGCAAATTAGTGCCTGCCATTACAAACCTGGTGGAAGGTAGGACTTGACCCATTACATAAAGCATATGCTCAGGCATTAATAAAATATTTTTAAATTACTATTCTGAATTCAGAAGTAATTTAAGCACCATAAGAGTGGGGAAAATTGTTCCATGATACAAATATGTATTATTGTTGTTGACATACTTTGTTCCTCCATTAGGTTAGGGGAAAATATAAATAAAGTTCCAAAAGAAGGAATACAGAAGCTTATAGAATATGTATGCCTTGTGAAGAGGCTTATGCAAAATATCAAATGATACGTTATCATTATTAGTAATGTAAAAAAGGTTCATAAGCTGCTTCAACTATAAAATTACAATTGACGCAAGTGTTACAGATGATGTACAGCTTCTGTGAATGTTTGGGTAAAGATAAGAATATTATCTATTCTTATAACAATAATTGATATGTTTTTTGTTAAGCGGACTGCAGACAATTATACCAGGCAAACATAAATGGTTTGTCCTAAGAATTTTCCAAACATTCGTATTAATTGTTGAAGTATAAGGAGTTATGGATAAAAAAGATCGATTGTTTTATTATGGAACTGTCCATGTCGTATCAAGATGAAAAATACCACGGCTGTGGCATATGTTAACTATGGTCAAATTTGGGAGGAAAATATATTGTCATTATTTTGCATACTTACGATTAATCTGGTTGTATACAGATTAAATCGCTGATTTTAAATATTTCTTGTGGGTCACAAGATAAGTCAAACAACAATTATGGGATTATCTAAGTAAACAGATGTGGTATGTTTTAAAGTTTAGTCCACCTGTTTATCTCTAAGGAAGAGACAATGGTATCGGAAGATAACAAATTTGGGAAGAAAAACATATTGTCATTAATATGGATTACTTACGATTAATCTGATTGCATACAGATTAAATCACCGATCTTTCGAATATTCTTGTGGGTAATCTAAGAACAGTGAAGGTGGATGCTTTTCTCCCAATTACATGAGGAAAAGATTATTTGTGTTCCTCATTTTTGTTTAATAGGGCAGTGTCTGATGAATATGTAGCAGGACACTGCCAGAGGCATTTTGGTGGCCCAATATGGGTCCTTTATGGTTCATTTATATTGTGTGATTTTGAACTGCTAGTGATGATTCATAATGGCAGCAATTTATTGAAGTCAAAAAAGGGGTCTCGACCTAGGTCGTTGCCTGTCTCCCTTTGTTTCTTTGGATGCTGCTGCACCCACTGGGATCTCCAGGTTGAGAAACCCTGCAGTAATTTATTGTTGTACAAAAAACCTCCATAAGTGGAAAATATGAATTTGACTATCTACAGGTTGACTAGACCATCTCAACAGCTGATGGTCAAAGAAGTCTATGAATGTAAACCAATATTACGATATATCAATAAAATAATTATGTATAAAGAAGTGTTATACCTGCAATTTGCGGAAATAAGTCTAAATAACAATATTTTGTTATAAGAAATTGGAGGTCTGTATATACAGTAAAGTTATTTTGTCATTTAGATATATGTGAATTCCTTGTGGATTGCATTTTCTAAGTATCTAATTGATAGAGCCAATTATAGGGCTCAGAGTGTTACCGTCTTATAAACGGACAATATATTAACCAAGAAGTTATCAGATGCATTCATAATATCCCAATATGGAAAGGGATATATATGTGAATGTTAATAAAATATATATATGTGTGTGTGTATATATATATATTATATATATATATATATATAGATATAGATATAGATATAGATATGTGTATATGTATATATAATCTGTCCAAAATTGTAAAAAATATAAAGGCAGGAGATAAAAAATCTTGAAATGCCTTAAGAAATGGACTTTAACTCTATCTATGATTCAAAAAAACTTAAACATTGAAAATAATAATTCTGATAACTTTAGTATCAATATAAGAGTGCAAACATTGCAAATGTTACGTTATAATGGCATGTGGATACAAATTGCATTATCATATATGTTTATGAATCTACCAAACAAAGCACGCCAAGAAGACCTGAAAACAAAACCAAGGTAAACCTATAAGCACATCCTGCTGGCTTTAAGTTGTGTGTGTGTGTGTGTGTGTGTGAACATTGATGAAAATGTTGCAGTAGGTAAGAGTCTGTGGCAATGAGACTGCTTATTACACACAAAAACCACATTGGGTTCAGTAAAACTGATGGTTATAGAGGAATGTATTTCTAGATGGTTAATAATTGGATACATTCAGTAGGAACTAGACACTGAAAGGTGGAAAATCATTCTGTTAATGAGGAAAAATACATTCACAGGAATGGCACAGGATGAGCCACTCGAGCAAAGATGCAAGGCCGCAGGAGGCTGTAGATTACTGTTAAAATAAAGGAACCAGTCATGGTGTCAGATTTAGACACGCAATGTTCGGTTCGCTATAATTGTTGCTTTGTCATGCCATAAAAAATATATATCAATTGGTATTTGTGATAAATTTGCTTTTCAATAGAAAGGGCATTATTTTCATTTTTTATAATGTGAAAATTATTTATCACATAACTTGAGGCAATGTTTGGGGAAAATGTGTTATTCGCTCGTTATTGTGTTAATGAGCCGTACTGTCGTATGGAATAAATTCTACGACACGAAAAACACAGAAAGCTTTAAACTCTTCACGTAGTCACTCACGTGACTCCGAAGTAAAATAGTAAGATTAAACGAGAACTTACCAGTTCGAAGTTTGATCGTTATTTTATGAGGAGTTACGATGAGGGATTACGTGCCCTCCACTCCCCACCCTCATAAAATAAATGATCATCTGGTAGTTCTAAGTCTATTATGAACCTTACTATGTTACTTCGGCTAATTTGTGTTCTGTGTTTTTCATGCCGCTGCTTTGAAGTATGCCGTTTGCCAGCGCCAGGCGGGTTCTTCACGTAATCCCTCATCGTAACTCCTCATAAAATAACGATCAAACTTCGAACTGGTAAGTTCTCGTTTAATCTTACTATTCTACATCCAACCCCCCCTCCTTGGACCCGCTCCAATCAGACACTGAGGTGGATAACCTGTAGGTACTTCCCCCAGTATACATCGCATGTTCCCACATCATACATCGCAAGTTCATGGTAATGAGCAGTTTCTTGACCAGGGGTGTGTTGTAATATTCATTTATTTTATTAAGCATGCTCAGTTGTTCATGACCTATCCTAGTTTTACTCACCTCCAAGTGAACTCTCTCAGTCCTCCTATATCAGCACTAAAGCTAAGCTATAGTGACAAGGGTCCCATCTATCACCCCATTCTACTGATAGGGATCTATCTACATCACTCCCTTCTACCGCTATACAATGCTATTACTTCTTTCTCAAGGATGGGTCTGGTAACTTTTATACACAGCTGTCAGAACCCTCTCCCTGGCCCCTATCGGTTTGAATCCTCTTTAAAGCACCTTACAATAGTGGGGTTTAATCACTTTATCCCTCACAATCCTCCCTTTTTCTTTTGCTACGCATCTATTGATTAAACCTCAATTTCAAGCTCCTTCAGTTCGAATTGACGATACATTGTCCTAATCTCCTTTTCCTGTGGATCCTGGACCTTCCCTGGTCGCATTATCATTATTTTCTGTATTTCCCCTTTCTCTCCCATAGGCCTGACTACAGCCTGCATCTGACATACTCCTAGTAATAAGTTCCCTAAAACAAGGGATGCAACAGGGGATAAAGATCAGTCCAGCCACTGCACATAGAAACACAAGTCCCACCGTTCTCCACCATGTTCCTCCGAGGATGGAATCCCACCATCGGGTTCCCATAATCGAATTCCACTTCTGTATTGGAACATGTGCCAACTTACGGATTCCTTCTGATATGTCCATCACTGCCTGTCCGTTGTCATCGATGTTTAAACAGCAATTAGAGAGGTTGAATTTCCCGCATACCCCTCCTTCTGCCAGGTATAATCTAGGGCCAACCTGTTCTGGTATTTCGCTGCTCTCATCTACGTCTGCTGCTTTGCCAGCATCTCCAGTGCCCCCGCAGTTTGGTTGGTAATTACCTCCAGTACTGTCTGAAGTCTTATGATCCGGTTTAACATGTATACCGGGGTTCGGTAGCCCCACAATCCATCCTGTGCCCAAGTGGCTGGTCCATAGTATGAGATGATTCTTGCGGGTGGCCATTCATCATCTTCCCATTCTCCAATGTCTATTTTCCTCTTCTTCCGATATAGGTCGTCAAATACAGGTGTTCCTAGCGACCGCCCTTCTTCGGTGTTTAACAGAAAAAATCCTGGTTGTACCAGTCCAATAAAGCAAGTCCCGCTCCAATTTGTTGGTAACACCGAGTATGCCTTGTATCCGCATATCCATAACAGTCCTTCAGGGGCCGGTCCACTAGAGGTAACCTTGTTCCATATGTCTCGCAACACTGGGATTCCTTGATAAGGGTTGTTCCCGGTGCAGTTCCATAGTCCAGTCGATTCCATTCCATTGGTCTTCATCCAGATAGTGCAGTTTCTCCCGTCTTTCTTAGTTGGATACCATTTAGACTCCTCTGGCCACCACACTCGGGACTGATTTGGCCACTGGGTGACGATGCGCTGGCAGGGGCTGCTGCCTACTAGGACGACATCCTTTGCCCAGGGCCTAGCGATACACTCAGTCCCAACCGGAGCGTCTGTCAGGACCCATGCCTGGGGATCTCGGTCTTGTCCAACTGTCAGGTTCCACTCCATCAGGTCCCATACTTCAACAATGGATCTCTCCACGGCCAACGTGAGCTCATCAGTGGTCCGCCAGAGACCCAACAGTTAGTCACATTCAGGATTCCAGCTATCCGGAGGGCCAAGTCCACAAGTCCACAAACAGGTTTTTTCCTCCTTCAGGGATCTCAATCTGCTTCTTTATTTCTTCGTACAGTGTCTGGTGCAATTGAGGCTGAGTAGGTGGGGGAGGGGGAGGCTTGGTGACTACTACTTCCGTAAACTCTGTTATTACTTGCTCCTTTATTTTACCTAATATCCATCTCAAGGCCTGGAAAGGGAAACCTAACCGTCCTGTCCTGGTTATACAAACCCATCTCTCCCCCTTTGGGCAGGTATCGTACCCAAACCTCCCTACATATCCCCTATTCCCTACCATAAAATACTTCTTTCCCCCTTCACAAATAGTTCTAGCCCTCAGGTTATAGCAAGCATCGTTCACATGGGAATGATAGGTAAATGATCTGGTTGTCCGCCCTCTGTATCTGATAGGATGATAACATTTATCACAATTATTAATACTTTTTACCATAATTACATGCAGAGCAAACAATACCACAACTGCTCCTTTCATACTGTCAGTTATGCATTCAATTTTTTTTAAAGTTAATGTTAGGGGCTTATTTCCTGGCTTCACCATCCACTGTTCCTCTTTATCAGGAGCGGGTGAATCAACGGGTCCTTTAACCCGGATTGCGTGGGTCCATCCTTTTTCTTTTGTTCGTACTGCTGTCTCGGTTGTCAGTAATACTAGGTATGGGCCGGTCCACCTGGGCTGGAGTTTCTCCTGCTTCCAATTCTTGACTTGTACCCAGCCGCCGGCCTTTACAGCATGTATTGGAAAGTCGAGGGGTGGGCTTTCAGCCAATAGTCCTTTAGCTTTTAATTCTGTAAGGGAACGAGATACTGCCAGTAAATAGTTCCTTAAGAATACATCACTGCCCTCTATGGTGGGTATTCCTTCTATCTTTCCCAAATAAGGTAACCCAAACAACATTTCATAGGGGGACACTGCTAACTTTGCATGGGGTCTCCGTTGCTTTTCTCAAAGCCTTTCTGTTTCCCTACTGCTCCAAACATGTGCCAGACTCCATATACATATGCTGCTGTTAAAGCCTTAATTTCTGCCAATTGAGCTAAGCAAGATTGCAGGCAAGCTTCCAATTTGATCCTGCGCTATAGCTTTTACTTCTTTAGATATTACTCGTCCAAAATATTCTACCTGCTGCTGACAAAACAAAAACTTCTTCCTTGATACATCATGACCTCCTGTGCCATCTTTTCCAAGATAATTACAATGTCTCTCTCTCACATTGCTCCTCACTTGTGGAACAAACCAACAAATCATCCACATACTATATCAACACCTTCCAAATCTGCCTACAACATCTGATTAAAAACACGGTGCTAGTATTTAAAACGCTGCCGCATCCTAGCCTAGGTGTATTTAATACCTCTTCGTAATGTTCTTACCATAGCTATGTTCACCATTATCTTAATATTATTATTTCCTGATTATCGTACCTGTTCACATCCCCAACACACCTTATCCATTACCTATCTCCTTACTAGCCTTGTCTGGGCTTATATCCAGATTTATTTCACTCCTGATAGGGCATTTGAGAAAACACTCTCCCAAATACATTTATTATTGGCATGGAATCTCTGGCCCCTGTTTGGCTCTGTCATAGGACTCACTGTGTGTCGGTGCATCACTTATTTCAGACTTTTCAACCAGGTCTGTTGTTACTGACAACATTGTCTTTCCTTTTTCACGCTCTTTCTTTCTAAAGCAGTCTCATCAATTTATCCCTCTGCTTCCCACTTTAATCCTTTCTGATCTGCCTTCTTTCTCATTCTAAACTCAATTTCTTACTTCTTAGATAGTTTATCCTCCTTTGCAAATTTATTCACCTTCCTTTTAAAATCTTCCACTGACTTCTCGATTCTCATATTTTACCACCACCCCTTCTACCTCGGGGGCAGTCATCACTTTCCCCCCTACCCCTGAGATTCTGACTTGTTTTTCACCTAATCCAATTTCTTCTGGTACCTTAGTTCCACTTGATCTCTCCGCACCCGAATTACCATAAATACCATATCCTCTCCCTCCATTCACCTCTTCCTCGTCCTCTGTCTCTGCCTCTTCCCCTTCCTCGGTCTCCATGAGCACCCGGCCTTCTATCACCTTCATCTCCCTTCTTCTTTACCCCTTGCTGTACTGCCTGCAACATCATTTTTGCCTTTCCCTTTTGTTTTTCCTCATCCCGTCATACACATACTTTCTGAGCCTCTGTTAACAATTAATTTAATGGTTTGTCATTCCAATCCTCCAATTTTTCTCGAAGGGCTGAATGGCCTACTCCTGCACCTAATTTCTATGTTTCTATGAGATTGTGTGAAACAACTCAATATTTCTTTCATAGAAACATAGAAATTAGGTGCAGGAGCAGGCCATTCGGCCCTTCGAGCCTGCATCGCCATTCAATATGATCATGGCTGATAATCCAACTCAGTATCCTGTACCTGCCTTCTCTCCATACCCCCTGATCCCTTCAGCCACAAGGGCCACATCCAACTCCCTCTTAAATATGGCCAACAAACTGACCTCAACTACTTTCTGTGGCAGAGAATTCCACAGATTCACCACTGTGTGAATTTTTCCTCATCTCTGTCCTAAAAGACTTCCCCCTTATCCTTAAACTGTGACCCCCTTGTTCTGGATTTCCCCAACATCGGGAACAATATTCCTGCATTTAGCCTGTCCAACCCCTTAAGAATTTTGTAAGTCTCTATGAGATCACCCCTCAATCTTCTAAATTCCAGCGAGTACAAGCCGAGTCTATCCAGTCTTTCTTCATATGGAAGTCGTGCCATCCCAGGAATCAGTCTGGTGAACTCCCTCTATGGCAAGAATGTCTTTCCTCAGATTAGGAGACCAAAACTGTACGCAATACTCCAGGTGTGGCCTCAGCAAGACCCTGTACAACTGCAGTAGAACCTCCCTGCTCTTGTACTCAAATCCTTTTGCTATGAATGCCAACATACCATTCGCTTTCTTCACAGCCTGCTGGACCTGCATGCCTACTTTCAATGACTGGTGTACCATGACACCCAGGTCTTTCATGTGCTTCTCCTTTCTTTTACCCCTGGGGCTTCCTTCTCCCCAAGATTGCCACATTCGCCCTAATGGACTATCAGGCAGAATGTGCAGCTCTTCACCAGTGTGAGCCTTGTCCTGTTTCCCCCCGGACTCTTACTTTTCCCGTTCCGGTTATCTTTATCTTATCGGACTATTCCCGTCCGACAGACCCCGGTCGCCCAGGCAATACTTAATAGTCAGTTTTCTTACCTGGGTCTTGTGCACAAGAATCGCTCAACCGTCCCTTATTTATTTATCTGACACTCCCTCTTGCTTCCTGAGCCTTTTGCCCGAATTTCACTTGCTCAAACCGCTGATGGCAAGCAAGGAGATCAGAGACTGCGGAAATCAGCAGGGTGCACCTTCCCTTCCTTCTTTGCCTCCACCGATCAGCCGGAGAGACGATCGCGGACGAGCCCCCAGTTTGTGAGATATGCAATGTGCTCACAATCACTACTCAAAGACTAAATCTTGGAAGCAAGAGATTCTTTATTTTCGAGTCTGCAGAATCGGGTGCCTCTCCAAGTTGAGACACACCGAAGTCAGAAGAGTCATCCCCCTTTATACACACAATTCTACATCCAACCTCCCCTCCTTGGACCCGCTCCAATCAGACACTGAGGTGGACAACCTGTAGGTACTTCCCCCAGTACCTCCCACATCATACATCGCATGTTCATGGTAATGAGCAGTTTCTTGACCAGGGGTGTGTTGTAATATTCATTTATTTTATTAAGCATGCTCAGTTGTTCATGACCTATCCTAGTTTTACTCACCTCCAAGTGAACTCTCTCAGTCCTCCTATATCAGCACTAAAGCTAAGCTACAGTGATAAGGGTCCCATCTATCACCCCATTTTACTGATAGGGAGATATCTACATCACTCCCTTATACCGCTATACAATGCTATCACTTCTTACTCAAGGATGGGTCTGGTAACTTTTATACACAGCTGTGTCAGAACCCTCTCCCTGGCCCCTATCGGTTTGAATCCTCTTTAAAGCCCCTTACAATAGTGGGGTTTAATAGTAAGATTAAACGAGAACTCACCTGTTCGAAGTTTGATCGTTATTTTACGAGGAGTTACGATGAGGGATTACGTGAAGAACCCGCCTCACGCTGGTAACGGCATACTTCAAAGCAACGGCATGAAAAACACAGAACACCAAAGCCGGAGTAACATAGTAAGGCTCATAAAAAGACTTAGAACCACCATTTGATCATTTATTTTACGAGGGTGGGAGCGGAGGGCACGTAATCCCTCATCGTAACTCCTCGTAAAATAACGATCAAACTTCGAACAGGTGAGTTCTCGTTTAATCTTACTATTTTACTTCGGAGTCACGTGAGTGACTACGTGAAGAGTTTTAAAGCTTTCTGTGTTTTTTATGTCGTAGAATTAATCCGTACGACAATCCGGCTAAGTAAACACATACATGAGAAAGCACACAAATGTTAGATCTTTTCACAATCAAGTTTTTTAATGGCTGAAAGACCATATAATACCCTCCTTATATTTGAGGGAAAAAATGATTATAAGTGACAAAAAAATATCAGTGACTACACAACTGATTATAGCAATTAATAGCAAACAAAGCAGGTGATTATAGTGCTCCCAACACCGCGTGTCCAAAGCTTGTCATAGTGTGAACAGGTTTGTTGTAGAACTTTGAAAAAGTTTCTTCTTTACTCCACCCTGCGATTTTTAAAAATATGCTCAAGAGGTACGTCCCGCCCCTTCGTCGCGGACGTAGCTGCCGCCCTGGTGGAGTGAGATTTGAAGACATCAGTGTCTATTCCCGCTAAAACCAACACCTGTTTCAACCATTTTGAGATAGTTTGAACTGAAGCTTTTGTGTGTGGCTTTTTGTGCGTAAGCAGCAATGTCTTTTCGTTTCCTCGAAAAGTGTCCGTCACTTTAATACATTGGTTCAAATGTCTAACCACACACAAAGCAAGCTCAATATGAAAAAGCTTGAAAGGTTACCTTTGTTCCAGATCTCCCTGGTCTACTTTGTTTGATCAGATCGTAAACATAGAATACAACGTTATCTGTAGTCACATGCATACAGTCTAAACGCAACATTTGTAAAGTTTGCACTCTTTGGGCTGAGACCAGTGACATTAACATGACCAATTTCAATGTTAACCTATCCAATGACAACCCTTCAATTGGCGTCCATTCTCTAAGTAGAGCAAGTACTATGCTCACATCCCAAATCTCTGTATATCTAGGTTTTGGCGGATTCATGTGAAAAATTCCTTTCATGAATCGTGATATTAATGGATGCGACCCAATTGATTTTTCACCAGTCATAAGTCCTAAATAGGACGACAAGGCACTGCGTGCAGTGTTAATGGCACTGTAACTTAAATGTTGGCCAAAGCGCAAATTGGCAAGGAATTCCAAAACATGAGTAACATTCACATAATCCTCAGAAATATTTTGACTGTGTGCAAATTCTTCCTATTTCTTAATATGTGTCATATATTGTTTCTGTGTGCTATCTCGTCATGATGTGCCAATAACTGTCAAGTTTGGTCCGACAATCCCAGTTCCTGTAGTGGTCTGGTCAAAACCTGCAGATTAACAAATTCACATATGCATATAATGGATAATCTTCATTTGTTACTGGATTAGTCAAGATATCACTACAGTTAAGAATCTGCATATACGGTTCTTTAATCATATTCAGCATAACTGGGAACCAAGGTTGAGTTGGCCAATTTGGCCCTACCAACAATCCGGAAGCTGAATCTTGCTCTATTTTCTTCAAGCATCTCTGGATCAGAGCAAATGGTGGAAAAGCATAAAAGAACATTTTTCCCCAGTGTAATAGAAATGCATCTACTGCAACTGCGTCCGGATCGTGTTCCCAAGACACATAATGAGGCAAATGATGATTAAGCCTGGATGCAAAATCAATTTCTGGCAACCCAAATCGTCGAACAATATTCTTAAATATTGGTGGCTTAAACATCCATTTCGTATTATCTTTAAAAATCCTGGACCTTTCATCTGCTACCACATTGTCTTTACCTGGAGTATAGCTTACTGCAATCCATATCTGCCGACCAATACACCATTGCCATATCTCATTGACCAGACAATCACATGATACTGATCCAACTCTCCCCATATGATTAATGTAAACCACAGCTGTTTTATTGTGTAATAGTATTAACACATGCAGACCTTGTTTAGCACAACAATATGCTTTAAGCCCATAAAAGGCCCCCAATAACTCCCAATAGTTAATACCATACTCTTGGAGAAACACTTGTTCTTCAGTTTTCCATCTACCTCCACAACTGGAGGATAAATCTGTGGCCCCCCCATCCGAGAGCACTAGCATCTGTATGTAAAACCATTTCAGGCTGTTTAATCATAATATTTATTTAGCAGCTTGTGGGACATTTTCCTTTTTTAACCCACCATTGTAAATTCCAATACAGCTTCTTTTGTTAATTACATAGGCCTGTCAAATGGCCTGCCTTCTCTTTGAGAGCTTGTATCTTGTACCTTCGAAGATATCAATAAATGTAATGAACCAAATTCTAATGCAGGAAAATGCTGCTATCAGTTCACCAATGGTTGTCACCATTTCTCGGATGGAAGGATAAGGTTTTGAATGAGATAATGACAAGTTACCAAAATATCATCGACTTTAACTGTTGGTAAAGGTATTAACATAGTCACTGAGTTAATTACAAACCCCAAAAGTAAATTGTTTGTGCTGGCTGCAGCTGGGGCTTAATTAGATAATTAAGAACCTTAGCTTACCACAAAGCTTTAGTAACTGAAACTGAGTCCTCAGCTGACTCCTGATAATCACTAATGACCAGAATGTCATTGAGATAAGCCATAATGATGTGCATTTTGTGCTCTAATTGGGCTAAACTGGTTTCAACAGTTTCGTAAAGAGTAAAAAGCTGAACTCAGTCCATTTGGCAAAGCTTAACTGCCATAATTGTCACAACCAATTAAAATTTAAGTATCACCGAAACCTGATACATAGGTACAGAATAATAGGCGTCTTTTCATCAATCTTAGCCATATAACAACCTGCTGAATTAAATATTTTGCAGTATTCCATGACTCCATTTGAACATGTTTGTATTCTACAAACTTATTTAGACCTGTAAGGTCCAGAATACTTCTGCAACCATCATCTGTAATGCCTTCTAACATTAAAGACAAATTTATGCTCGTGTTCAAAATCTTTTCCATTACCCCTTTTCCAGATAATTAGGCAATGTGGACATAAAACTCTGCTTTTTCAATGCAGAAACACGAAAACATAAGCAGGTTTATTCTGTACAGGAGGATTAACCTCTTGTTTTTAAAAGTAATAGTAGTTAATGAAACTGCTCGTAATATACTGATCAAAAATAATAGTAAGCCAGTTTTAATAAACTTTTTTGTAATCTCCCTCTAACTGGAGATTAATCCGCAGTTTCTTTAAGCAGGGAACACGTCTTTAATTCCTCTGCATATGAGCGTGGTGGTCTCCTTATCCCCTGAATTCGGGTAAGTATTTGGTTGTGCAATACAATAAAACTTCCTTGACATATTTCTGCCTCTATTTCCAATATCAAATCCCCTTCTGGGCGAAAATACCTTTTCGTTCAAAGACGAAGGTTTCATGCAGCTAAAATATTTTAGCTTTTCATCCAATTTCAATAAGTTAGGCAGATTATTCCAAACAGATAACCAAGAGCTTAAACACCACTTGCTCGACACAGGTATGCAACCTTGGGTGAAAAATGGGCCAAATAGCCATTTATTTTATACAAAAGTTCATAGAAAAAAATTGCACAATAGCGTCTTTATTTTATGTTTTCCTTTCATCTGCCCAAAAGCCATAATAGCAGCAGAGTAATTTGTGAGGATTTTTAAACCTCACTATTTGACGCTCTCATATTTGGAGTCATGAATGCCCATATTAACGGATAAACCGTAGGCTCTTCCAATGAGGCACAATTTCCTGTGCTGTGCAATTTTAATATTTCAATCATCACAGAATCATGAAGTTGGTGAGATACCATATACATAATGTAGGTAGCTAGGTTTTTCCATAGCCTCACCACTTCCTTTAGATATAGCAAAACTTTTGCTATCTCAGGCACACCTGGCCTCACTTTTATTTTTATTTTATTTGTAGTGTGCATTCATAATTCACATCACCACTTGCAGGGTCTGTCTTTTGCAGCCCTGATCCACTTGGAATTATATCCAAAGAGACTTCCTCCACCCTATCCAGGGTCAGAGTTTTTATTTTTCAATTTGGCACATAGCCATATTTTGTATATTCAAGCCCCTCAGGGTCTTTTTTGGGGAACTGTTTGGGTACTGTGACCCTGGTCTTTAGTACATTCAAGTCCCTCAGGGTCTTTTTTGGGGAACTGTTTGGGTACTGTGACCCTAGTCTCTTTTTATATTATGGAGTACTTTCTCCATATCGCGAATTTTATTAACTTTTTTAAAAATACAGTCTTTCTGATTTTTAAAATATCCTGCCAAAATTGTGGAGCATTTAAACCTTTCTACCGTATTTTAAACGGTACCAGTATCGGAACCGGCCCCGTAATTAATCTCTCGTCCCGATCGCTGGGTATTCCCCTGGGACGTTCTTTTTAAAAACTCCGTTATTTTAACAGAGTATATCTGTTTAATTTAAACTTTTAGTTAGTTTTTAAAACCTTTAAAATCCTGGTTTCCACCAGGCACGGAGTTTTCTAGTCCTAAAAAGTTTTTCAACAGCACTTACCTGCCGGTTCCGAACCTACCGCTGTCGAGGAGCTGCTCCTTACTGCAGCTCCTGCTTCTGCCGTCAGCGTCGACGTAATGCCGTTACCAGCGTGAGGCGGGTTCTTCACGTAGTCACTCACGTGACTCCGAAGTAAAATCACTTTATCTCTCACAAATCCTTCCCACATCCCTTTTATCACCTGCTTTTAAAACATATAACCATATAACCATATAACAATTACAGCATGGAAACAGGCCCTCTCGGCCCTTCCAGTCCGTGCCGACCATTTGTTTTCCCCTAGTCCCATCTACCTGCACTCAGACCATACCCCTCCATTCCCTTCCCGTCCATATACCTATCCACTTTACTTTTAAATGTTAAAATCGATCCTGCGTCCACCACCTCTGCTGGAAGCTCATTCCACACAGCCACCACCCTCTGAGTAAAGAAGTTCCCCCTCACGTTACCCCTAAACTTCCGTCCCTTTATTCGCATGTCATGCCCTCTTGTTTGAATCTTCCCTACCCTCAATGGGAAAAGCTTATCCACGTCAACTCTGTCAATCCCTTTCATCATTTTAAAGCCCTCAATCAAGTCCCCCCTTAACCTTCTGCGCTCCAAAGAATAAAGACCTAACTTGTTCAACCTTTCTCTGTAACATAGTTGCTGGAACCCAGGTAACATTCTAGTAAATCTCCTCTGTACTCTCTCTATTTTGTTGACATCCTTCCTATAATTAGGTGACCAAAATTGTACACCATAGTCCAGAATTGGTCTTACCAATGCCTTGTACAATTTTAACATTACTTCCCCTACTCCTATATTCAATGCTCTGATTTATAAAGGCCAGCACACCAAAGGCTTTCTTTACCGCCCATCTACATGCGATTCCACCTTCAGGGAACTATGCACAGTTATTCCTAGATCTCTCTGTTCCACAGCATTCCTCAATTCCCTACCATTTACCATGTACGTCCTATTTTGATTTGTCCTGCCAAGATGTAGCACTTCACACTTATCAGCATTAAACTCCATCTGCCATCTTTCAGCCCACTTTTCCATATGGCCCAAATCTCTCTGTAGACTTTGAAAATCTACTTCATTATCCACAACACCACCTATCTTAGTATCATCTGCATACTTACTTATCCAATTTTCCACCCCATCATCCAGATCATTGATGTACATTACAAACAACAGTGGACCCAACACAGATCCCTGAGGCACCCCACTGGTCACCGGCTTCCAACCTGACAAACAGCCATCCACCATTACTCTCTGACATCTCCCATTCAGCCACTGTTGAATCCATCTTGCTACTCCGCCATTAACACCCAAAGATTGAACCTTGTCAAGGGCCTTACTGAAATCCATATAGACAACAACCACTGCTTTACCCTCATCAATTTCCCTAGTAACCACTTCAAAAAAATTCAAGAAGGTTTGTCAAACATGACCTTCCAGGCACAAATCCATGTTGACTGTTCCTGATCAGACCCTGTTTATCCAGATGCTTATATATATTATCTCTAAGTATCCTTTCCATTAATTTACCCACCACTGACGTCAAACTAACAGGTCTATAATTGCTAGGTTTATTCTTTGAACAGCGCTGGATCATTTCATAGCAGTAGTAAAATTTCAATCCTCTTCTAAAGCCGTCAACGCCGACAACGGGACGGATCTCACCTACGGGACAAAGCAAGGTTGGCCGTTTATTTTTACATATAAACCTGCTTCTTAGGATGCCTTTAATCAAAATGTTACGTTGCGAAAAGGTGATTTAGGCCCCATACCAACCGGCAGTGTTTTTCACACAAACATAGAAAATAGGTGCAGGAGGAGGCCATTCGGCCCTTCCAGCCAGCACCGCCATTCATTGTGATCATGGATGATCGTCTGAAATCAATAAACTGAGCCTGCCTTCTCCTCGTATCCCTTGACTCCACTAGTCCCTAGAGCTCTATTCAACTCTCTGGGTGAAAAGGTTTTTATTCACCTCAGTCTTAAATCACCTCCCCTTTATTCTAAGACTGTGGCCCCTGGTTCTGGACTCGCCCAACATTGGGAACATTTTTCCTGCATCTTGCTTGTCCAGTCCTTTTATAATTTTAAATGTTTCTATAAGTATCCCCCTCATCCTTCTAAACTCCAGTGAATACAAGCCTAGGCTTTTCAATCTTTCCTCATATGACAGTCTCGCCATCCCAGGGATCAATCTCGTGAACCTACACTGCTGCACTGCCTCAATCTCAAGGATGTCCTTCCTCAAATTAGGAGACCAAAACTGTACACAATACTCCATAGGTGGTCTCACCAGAGCCCTATACAACTGCAGAAGAACCTCTTTACTCCTGTACTGAAATCCTCTTGTTATGAAGGCCAACATTTCATTAGCTTTCTTCACTGCCCGCTGTACCTGCACGCCAACAATCAGTGACCGGTGTACAAGGACACCCAGGTCTCGCTGTACCTCCCCCTTACCTAACCAAACCTAACGCCATTGCGATAATAATCTTCCCCCAGTTTTTGCCGCCAAAGTGGATAACCTCACATTAATCTATATTATACTGCATCTGCCACGCATCTGCCCACTCACTCAACGTGTCCAGGTCACCCTGCAACCTCCTAACATCCTCTTCACAGTTCACACTGCCACCCAGCTTTGTGTCATCCACAAACTTGCTGATGTTGCTCATAATTCCCTCTTTTTTTCCTGCCGATAAATTCACCTCAAATGGAACGTTCCAATCGATTGCGTTCCACAAAATCCCACTCGCAAGATGATTTAAATGGCCATTCATTTACGGGAATTAAACACTAAATTCCTTCCATTTGGCCTATAAATTCGTGACAATCAGATTTAAAAATCATGTTATATTGTGAATTCTTGTGTGAAAGTTATTTGGACACTTAGGCTATTTAAAAGTGTTAACCTTTTCTTAAGAAATGGTTAGGTGTTTAGGTCTAGTAATTAAATGTTGTAATTAGCTACAATTAGGTAACTAACTAATTATATGCTTTCATTTCATGTCATCCAAGTAAGATTGTTTCATATTTGTTTCAGAATGCTTCAATCTATAATAACTGAAAATTTCATTCCGTTCTCTTAATTTTTAAGAAAGTCACGGGTTTTTGACTGTCCTCGATCACAGCTTTTGAGTTGTCAGTGGAAAAGCAATAGGGAACAAGATGCTAATTTCCGAGTATGAAAATGGCCATAACTTTTTTAATACTGAAGATATGAAAGTGAATTAGGTGTCAAATTAAACTTCTTTTTCTGCTTTATCTGATGGGATAAATTGCAGACTTGATTTTTTAAATCTGGGAATGTTGTAACATTGCTAAGATTAGTGTGCAAAATTGACCTGGATAGGTGTTTGTGTGTGTGTTTGTGCACTTGAACGAGAAAGGAAAAGAGCGAGGAGGGGAGATAAAGAGAGAGAGAAATAGAGAGAGAGAGAGAGAGAGAGAGAGAGAGAGAGCGTCCCCGGGTGGTGGGAGAGGGAAAAAAAGCCTACGGTATTCCCAGGCGGTCTCCCATCCAAGTACTGACCAGGCCTGAGCCTGCTTAGTTTCCGAGATCAGACGGGATCGGGCGTGTTTAGGCTAGTATGGCCATAGGCACAGAGTGGCCACACTTAACCTCTATTTAACACGCGCACTCTACTTATCACTGTCCGTCCAACCCGAGGGGGCCCACCGACATTCACTGGACAAGGCCTGAGGCACAGCCCACAGTCCCTGACCCTTTCACCACGTCCCACATGTGAGATATGCATTGTGCTCACAATCACTACTCAAAGACTAAATCGTGGAAGCAAGAGATTCTTTATTTTCGAGTCTGCAGAGCCGGGTGCCTCTCCAAGTTGAGACACACCGAAGTCAGAAGGGTAAACCCCCTTTATACACACAATTCTACATCCAACCTCCGCTCCTTTGACCCGGTCCAATCAGACACTGAGGTGGACAACCTGTAGGTACGTCCTCCCAGTACCTCCCACATCATACATCGCATTTCCATGGTAATGAGCAGTTTCTTGACCAGGGGTGTGTTGTAATATTCATTTATTTTATTAAGCATGCTCAGTTGTTCATGACCTACCCTAGTTTTACTCACCTCCAAGTGAACTCTCTCAGTTCTCCTATATCAGCACTAAAGCTAAGCTATAGTGACAAGAGTCCCATCTATCAACCAATTCTACTGATAGGGATCTATCTACATCACTCACTTCTACCGCTATACAATGCTATTACTTCTTACTCAAGGATGGGTCTGGTAACCTTTATACACAGCTGTGTCAGAACCCTCTCCCTGGCCCCTATCGGTTTGAATCTTCTTTAATGCCCCTTACAATAGTGGGGTTTAATCACTTTATCCCTCACACACACAACACATTAGTAGGTATCTTACAATACTTACCTTCATCCGCGTTGCACTTCTGCCACTGGCCGTATGCGCCACTTTCGCGTCTTTCACGGGGGGGCCGCTTTAAAATCCCCTTTTCGCCAGCCTCTTCAAATACATCTTTCTCATGCTGTTTAGCTGCGGAAGAAAAATCCCTCTCACATACCTTTTATCACCTTTTTTTAAAACACTGCTGGATCATTTCATAGCAGGAGTAAAATTTAAATCCTCTTCTAAAGCCGTCAATGCCGACAACGGGACGGATCTCACCTACGGGACAAAGCAAGGTTGGCCGTTTATTTTTACATATAAACCTGCTTCTTAGGATGCCTTTAATCAAAATGTTACGTTGTGAAAAGGTGATTTAGGCCCCATACCAACTGGCAGTGTTTTTCACACAAACATAGAAAATAGGTGCAGGAGGAGGCCATCGGCCCTTCCAGCCAGCACGCCATTTCATTGTGATCAGGGATGATCGTCTGAAATCAATAAACCGTGCCTGCCTTCTCCTCGTATCCCTTGACTCCACTAGCCCCTAGAGCTCTATTCAACTCTCTGGGTGAAAAAGTTTTTACTCACCTCAGTCTTAAATCACCTCCCCTTTATTCTAAGACTGTGGCCCCTGGTTCTGGACTCGCCCAACATTGGGAATATTTTCCCTGCATCTAGCTTGTCCAGTCCTTTTATAATTGTATATGTTTCTATAAGTATCCCCCTCATCCTTCTAAACTCCAGTGAATACAAGCCTAGTCTTTTCAATCTTTCCTCATATGACAGTCCCGCCATCCCAGGGATCAATCCCGTGAACCTACGCTGCTGCACTGCCTCAATCACAAGGATGTCCTTCCTCAAAATTAGGAGACCAAAACTGTACACAATACTCCAGATGTGGTCTCACCAGAGCCCGATACAACTGCAGAAGAACCTGTGATATATGCACTGTGCTCACAATCACTGCTCAGAGACTAAATCGTGGAAGCAAGAGATTCTTTATTTGCGAGTCTGCAGAGTCGGGTGCCTCTCCAAGTTGAGACACACCGAAGTCAGAAGGGTAAACCCCCTTTATACACACGATTCTACATTCAACCTCCCCTCCGGACCCTTCTCCAATCAGAGTCTGAGGTGCACAATCTGTAGATACATCCCCCCAGTACCTCCCACATCATACATCGCATGTCCAGACATGTGCATGATAATGAGCAGTTTCTTGACCAGGGGTGTGTTGTAATATTCATTTATTTTATTAAGCATGCTCAGTTGCTCATGACCTACCCTGGTTTTACTCACGTCCAAGTGAACTCTCTCAGTCCTCCTATATCAGCACTAAAGCTAAGCTATAGTGACAAGGGTCCCATCCATCACTCCCTTCTACTGATAGAGATCTATCTACATCACTCCCTTTTACCGCTATACAATGCTATCACTTCTTACTCAAGGATGGATCTGGTAACTTTTAATACACAGCTGTGTCAGAACCCTCTCCCTGGCCCCTATCGGTTTGAATCATCTTTAAAGCCCCTTACAATAGTGGGGTTTAATCACTTTATCCCTCACAAACCACTTTACTCCTATACTGAAATCCTCTTGTTATGAAGGCCAACATTTCATTAGCTTTCTTCACTGCCCGCTGTACCTGCACGCCAACAATCAGTGACCGATGTACAAGGACACCCAGGTCTCGCTGTACCTCCCCCTTACCTAACCAAACCTAACGCCATTGTGATAATAATCTGCCCCCAGTTTTTGCCGCCAAAGTGGATAACCTCACATTAATCTATATTATACTGCATCTGCCACGCATCTGCCCACTCACTCAACGTGTCCAGGTCACCCTGCAACCTCCTAACATCCTCTTCACTGCCACCCAGCTTTGTGTCGCCTATCTCCTTCGCTCCTTAGATGCTGCTGCACCCGCTGAGTTTCTCCAGCTTTTTGTGTAACCCAGGGAACAAGATGCTAATTTCCGAGTATGAAAATGGCCATAACTTTTTTAATACTGAAGATATGAAAGTGAATTAGGTGTCAAATTAAACTTCTTTTTCTGCTTTATCTGATGGGATAAATTGCAGACTTGATTTTGAAAATCTGAAAATGTTGTAACATTGCTAAAATTAGTGTGCAAAATAGTAAGATTAAACGAAAACTTACCAGTTCGAAGTTTGATCTTTATTTTATGAGGAGTAACGATGAGGGATTACGTGAAGAAGGCCCGCCTGGCGCTGGAACGGCATACTTCAAAGCAGCGGCATGAAAAACACAGAACACAATAGCCGGAGTAAGATAGTAAGGCTCGTCATAGATTTTGAACTACCAGATGATCATTTACTTTATGAGGGTGTGGAGTGAGGGCACGTAATCCCTCATCGTTACTCCTCATAAAATAAGATCAAACTTCGAACTGGTAAGTTCTCGTTTAATCTTACTATTTTACTTCGGAGTCACGTGAGTGACTACGTGAAGAGTTTGAAGCTTTCTGTGTTTTTCATGTCGTAGAATGTATGCCATACGATAGTACGGCTCATTTAACACAATAACGAGCGAATAACACATTTTTCCCCAAACATTGCCTCAAGTTATGTGATAAATTATTTCACTTTATAAAGAATAAAAGTAATGCCCTTTCCATTGAAAGCAAGTTTATCACAAAATACCCAATTGATATATATATTTTGATGGCATGACAAAGCAACAATTATAGAGAACCCAACACTGCGTGTCCAAACCTGACACCATGACTGGTTCCTTTTTACTTTAGCATTAATTTACAGCCTCCTGCGGCCTTGCATCATTGCTCGAGTGGCTCATCCCGTGCCATTCCTGTGAATGTATCTACCTCATTAACAGAGTGATTTTCCACCTTTCAGTGTCTAGTTCCACTGAGTGTATCCAATTTCTAACCATCTAGAACACATTCCTCTAGAACCATCAGTTTTTACTGAACCTAATGTGGTTTTTGTGTGTAATAAGCAGTCTCATTACCACAGAGACTCTTACCTACTGCAACATATTTCATCAATGTTCACACACACACACACACACAACTTAAAGCTGACAGGATATGCTTATAGATTTACCTTGGTTTCAGCTCCTCTTGGTGTGCTTTGTTTGGTAGATTCATATATGATAATGCAATCTGTATCCACATGCAATTATAACGTAACATTTGAAATGTTTGCTCTCTTATATTGATACTAAAATCATCAGCATTATTATTTTCAATGTTTAACTTTTTTGAATCATAGATAGAGTTAGAGTCCATTGCCTAAGGCAATTCAGGATTATTTATCTCCTGACTTTATATTTTTTACAATTTTGGACAGATTATATATATATATATATATATATATATAAATATATATATATAATATATACACACATATATATATATATATTTATTATTATTACCCATATCATCCATCTGAGGTATGCTTTTACGAAATTGTATTCCCTTCCTTTTTACTGCCAGCAGCGCTAACAGGGGAATATTTTCTTATATTCCCCTTTCTAGCGAACGCCTATGGACTTTAACCTGTTTAAACAGCGGGAATATAGTCTTATATTCCCCTGGTCTCACATCCGGGAACTTGGCAACGTGACGCTGCGTGACGGCAACGTGACGCTGCGTGACGGCAACGTGACGCTGCGTGACGGCAACGTGACGCTGCGTGCGAAATTTAAAATTTATTCTCAAAACAAACAAAATGGCAGCCGGTTGCGAGAAGAGGTTCGCGATTTAAAAGTTCGACCTTCACATTGTCACATAAATGAATTACATAAATTACATAAATGAAACATAAATGTTACATTCTTTTAGTACCCTTATTTACAATGTTGGAATGGTTTTAGTACCCTTATTTACAATGTTGCAATGCATATTGCAAAATGTATAGATACATTCATATCATATGAGAAATGTTCAGATTTTCCTCTAGATGTCTGATAATGGGTAATAATAACAATATTGACTGTCCTCTTTCGGGAGATACGACATATATTGCCTCACTAGATCCATATTGCCCTCGTCTTCGACTCGGGCAATATAATCTACTTCAGGCAATATATGTCGTATCCCCCTCAAGGCCAGTCAATATTCTATTAATATCTACATATATATCCCTTTCCATATCTGGATATTATGAATGCACCTGATAACTTCTTGGTTAATATATTGTCCGTTAATAGGACGTAACACTCTGAGCCCTATTATTGGCTCTATCATTAGATACTCAGAAAAAATGCAATCCACAAGGAACTCACATATATCTAATATGATAAAATAACTTTACTGTATACACAGACCACCAATTTCTTATAACAAAATATTGTTTTTTAGACTTATTTCTGCAAATTGCAGGTATAACACTTTTATACATAATTATTTTATTGATATGTTGTTATATTAGTTAACATTCATAGACTTCTTTGACCATCAGCTGTTGTAATGGTTCTGGTCAAACCTGCAGATAGTCAAATTCATATTTTCATGTCATGGATGCTTTTGTACAACAATAAATTACTGCAGGGTTTCACAAACCTGGAGATCCCAGCGGGTGCAGCAGCATCCAAAGAGCGAAAGGAGACAGGCAACGCCTCGGGTCGAGACCCTTCCTCAGACTTCAATAAATTGCTGCAACTATGAATCATCACAAGTAGTTCAACGTCACACACAATATTTATGAAACCATGAAGGATCCGTATTAGGCCACCAAAAATGCCTCTGGCAGTGTCCTGCTACATTTCATCAGACACTGCCCTATCAAACAAAATGAGGAACACAAAAGAACATCTTTTCCTCATGTAATTGGGAGAAAAGCATCCACCTTCCCTGTTCTTGGTTTACCCACAAGAAACATTCGAAGATCGGTGATTTAATCTGTATGCAACCAGATTAATCGTAAGTAATCCACATATAAATGACAATATGTTTTCCTCCCAAATTTGTTGTCTCCCGATACCATTGTCTCTTCCTTAGAGATAAACAGCTGGACTAAACTTTAAAATATGCCACATCTGTTTACTCAATAATCCCATGTTATTTTGACTTATCTTGTGTGTTTTAAACTAGCCACAGCCGTGGTATTGTCCATCTTGATACGAACATGGACACTTCCATAATAAAACATTCGATATTTTATCCATAACTCCTTATACTTCAATAATTAATACAAATGTTTGGAAAATTTCTTAGGACAAACCATTTATGCTCACCTGGTATTATTGTCCGCAGTCCCAACAAGAGCGTATCAATTATTCTTATAAGAATAGATAATAATTCTTATCTTTACCCAAACATTCACAGAAGCTGTACGTCATCTGTAACACTTGCTTCAGTTTTGCAACAGCTGTTAATCTTATAAGTTGAAGCAGCTTGTGAACCTTGTTTACATTACTTTAATAATGATAACGTATCATTTGATATTTGCCATAAGCCCTCTTCACAAAGGCATACATATTCTTATAAGCTTCTGTATTCCTTCTTTTGGAACTTTATTTATTCTTTACCTAACCTAAAGGAGGGACAAAACATGTCAACAACAATGAGACATATTTGTATCATGGAACAATTTTTCCCCCTCTTATGGTGCTGAATTACTTCTAAATTCAGATAGTAAATTTTATGAATAATTTATTAATGCCTAAGCATACGCTTTATGTAATGGGTCAGGTCCTTGCCTACCACCAGGTTTGTAATTGCAGCACTAATTTGCAGCTGACTCTTATACCTTCCAATTGAAATGTAATCAAGATAACCCATGACCATGACCTCATTAGTGCAAGTGCTGATCTTTTATCAGCATAATTGTTCCTTCAGTATTCTGTTTAACAGCCTTGAACTGGTTTAATCCTTTGGACAATGTTTTAACTTGCACAGCTTGACCCACTTTAATTAATTTCAAGCACCTGTAATATTGATTAACACTTTGTTAATCGCAACTGTATTTCCATGTTCTAGATGTTTCCATTTTCTTACACTGTGAAAGTGTATATAAATATGATGTTTTGTATGGTTTATACCATCAAATCTTTACACTGAGGTAATTTTATAATATACATGTACGTACCCCTTCTTTATTGAAATTACTTTTGAGTGCAAACCTAAAATCAATTTTTAAGGTTTTACTTATACAGGTGAACCTATCCTTCCTTAGTTATATTAAATTAATGATCATAATACACCTGTAATCCCCCACAATTGGAGATTTCATGAACTTATTTTGTAAGTAACAAGTTGTTTGCACCTCTTCAACGTACTTCAAGCCTTCTTTTCCCAATTATAATGGGTTTGGATAAGGCTATGTTGGATTATACCACTTCTGCATTGATTGTTTTGTATTGATCCATTATCAAATCTTTCATTGGATCATAGTTTATCCCCCCAAGTTTAAAGATCTTTGCCTTTGTTTTGATCCATTATCAAATCTTTCATTGGATCATAGTTTTTCCCCCAAAGTTTAAAGATCAGTAGTCTGTTCTTTGTAATCAATATCTTTGATTTATCATAAGGCAGGTTTATTCCATAATAATCAGGAGTTTAACATAACCTGATTTGTATTGATCTGCGAAATCTATAGTGCAGATTTGGTAAATTATATATATTTCTTCCCATTGAGTTCCACAAACTGATGGCAATTTATTTTTAAAAGTATTAGTTATTTGCACAACGTTTTATTTTATTTTATTTTCTTTTTTGAATAGTAATGCCATGCACCATTTTGAAATACTTGAAATTGTATTTCTTATATCTCATATAATTTGAGACATGGATATCATAAACGGATTCACCGTTGATATCTTTATAAACATAAAAGTTTTAGTATCGTATTCTGCTGTTTCAATCATTACAGCTTTGGTGAGTTTTTTCCATGTTTATTTTTCATGGCCTCACTCATCATTAGTTCACAGTGCTTTTTAAACCATAACACTTTTAGTGAGACCAACTTAATTTTTGGTTTCCATGGTAATTTTCCATGGCCTCACTTTTTATTCAGGTGTTTGTGCATACACCTGTGTGTATATATATATATATATATATATTTTTTTTTTTTTTTTTTTTTTTTTGGTGCTGTGGTGGGTACTTCATGACCAGCCACCACTATAGGTGCATTTTTAGGGTCAGGTTTTTTGCATTTTATTTTTCACTGCCCTTGTTTCTCCTGAGTTTTTTTCCCCCCTCAAGGAGACTACCTTCAGAAAAATCTGAGGTAGATATTCGCACCATATTTCATCATATTTTTTCCCTTTTTATATGTAAAACCCCCTTAGGGTATGTTAGTGAATATTTCCATTATTTTTCTGTCTGAAGCCTTTTATTAACTTTTTTAAATTACGGCCTTTCTGACTTATTTAAAATTTCCCCCCCTGCAAAAAGTTTGTGGAGCATCTTAAACTCCCTACCGTATTTTTAACGGTCACCAGTATCGGAACCGGCCCCGTAATTAATCTCCTGTCCCCGATCGCTGGGTATTCCCCCGGACGTTCTTTTTCAAACTCCGTTGTTTTAAACAGAGTATTTCTGTTCTATTTTAATCTTTTACTTTACTTTTGTTTTTAAATTCATTTTAAATCCTGGTTCAATACACCAGGCACGGAGTTTTCCAGACCCTAAAAGTTTTTCAACTGCACTTACCTGCCGATTCCATACCTACCGCTGTCGAGGAGCTGCCTCTGCAGCTCCTGCTTCTGCCGTCAGCGTCGACGTAAGGCCGTTCCAGCGCCAGGCGGGCCTTCTTCACGTAGTCACTCACGTGACTCCGAAGTAAAATTGACCTGGATAGGTGTTTGTGTGTGTGTTTGTGCACTTGAACGAGAAAGGAAAAGAGCGAGGAGGGGAGATAAAGAGGGAGAGAAAGAGAGAGAGAGAGAGTGTGTCCCGGTGGTGGGAGAGGGAAAAAAAGCCTACGGCACCTGGTATTCCCAGGCGGTCTCCCATCCAAGTACTGACCAGGCCTGAGCCTGCTTAGCTTCCGAGATCAGACGGGATCGGGCGTGTTCAGGCTAGTATGGCCGTAGGCACAGATTGGCCACACTTAACCTCTATTTAACACACGCACTCCACTTAAATCACCTCTCCCGTCCACCCCAAGGGGCCCACCCACATTCACTGACAAGGCCACAGGCACAGCCCACACTCCCTGGCCCCACGGTCCCTATGTGCTCTTTCAAAACCCTTTCACCACATCATCCACGTCCCACACAACACATTAGTAGGGAACTTACAATACTTACCTTCAGCCCGCTGCACTTCGACAAAACACTGACACTCGCCGTGTGCGCCACTTTCGCGCCTTTCACAGGGGGGCCGCTTTAAAATCCCCTTTTCTCCCTGGGGCCGCTGTAAAACCCCTTTTCTTCCAGCCTCTTCAAATACATCTTTCTCAGGCTGTTTAGCTGCGGAAGAAAAATCCCTCCCACATACCTTTTATCACCTTTTTTTAAAACACAAGCGCTGGATCATTTCATAGAGGAGTAAAATTCAATCCTCTTCCAAAGCCGTCAACGCCGACAAACGGGACGGATCTCACCTACAGGACAAAGCAAGTTGGCCTTTTATTTTTACATATAAACCTGCTTTTAGGATGCCTTTAATCAAAATTTACGTTGCGAAAAGGTGATTTAGGCCCCATACCAACCGCAGTGTTTTTCACACAAACATAGAAAATAGGTGCAGGAGGAGCCATTCGGATCCTTCCAGCCAGCACCGCCATTCATTGTGATCATGGATGATCGTCTGAAATCAATTAACCGTGCCTGCCTTCTCCCTCGTATCCCTTGACTCCACTAGCCTCTAGAGCTCTATTCAACTCTCTGGGTGAAAAAGTTTTTAACTCACCTCAGTCTTAAATCACCTCCCCTTTATTCTAAGACTGTGGCCCCTGGTACTGGACTCACCCCAACATTGGGAATATTTTCCCTGCATCTAGCTTATCCAGATCCTTTTATAAGTTTTATATGTTTCTATAAGTATCCCCCTCATCCTTCTAAACTCCAGTGAATACAAGCCTAGTCTTTTCAATCTTTCCTCATATGACAGTCCCGCCATCCCAGGGATCAATCTCGTGAACCTACGCTGCTGCACTGCCTCAATCACAAGGATGTCCTTCTCAAATTAGGAGACCAAAACTGTACACAATACTCCAGATGTGGTCTCACCAGAGCCCGATACAACTGCAGAAGAACCTGTGAGATATGCATTGTGCTCAACAATCACTGCTCAGAGACTAAATCGTGGAAGCAAGAGATTTCTTTATTTGCGAGTCTGCAGAGTCGGGTGCCTCTCCAAGTTGAGACACACCAAGCAGAAGGGTAAACCCCCTTTTACACACACGATTCTACATTCAACCTCCCCTCCGGACCCTTCTCCAATCAGAGTCTGAGGTGCACAATCTGAGATACTCCCCCCAGTACCTCCCACATCATACATCGCATGTCCAGACATGTGCAATGGTAATGAGCAGTTTCTTGACCAGGGTGTGTTGTAATATTCATTTATTTTATTAAGCATGCTCAGTTGCTCATGACCTACCCTGGTTTTACTCACGTCCAAGTGAACTCTTCAGTCCTCCTATAATCAGCACTAAAGCTAAGCTATAGTGACAAGGGTCCCATCTATCACTCCCTTCTACTGATAGGATCTATCTACATCACTCCCTTTTACCCGCTATACAATGCTATACACTTCCTACTCAAGGATGGGTCTGGTAAAGTTTAATACACAGCTGTGTCAGAACCCTCTCCCTGGCCCCTATCGGTTTTGAATCCTCTTTAAAGCCCCTTACAATAGTGGGGTTTAATCACTTTATCCCTCACAAACCTCTTTACCACTCCTATACTGAAATCCTCTTGTTATGAAGGCCAACATTCCATTAGCTTTCTTCACTGCCCCGCTGTACCTGCACGCCAACAATCAGTGACCGGTGTACAAGGACACCCAGGTCTCGCTGTACCTCCCCCTTACCTAACCAAACCTAACGCCATTGTGATAATAATCTGCCCCCCAGTTTTTTGCCGCCAAAGTGGATAACCTCACATTAATCTATAATATACTGCATCTGCCACGCATCTGTCCACCACCAACGTGTCCAGGTCACCCTGCAACCTCCTAACATCCTCTTCACAGTTCACACTGCCACCCAGCTTTGTGTCATCCGCAAACTTGCTAGTGTTTTGCTCCTAATTCCCTCTGTTTTTCCTTCTCCTGCCGATATGGGTTTCAATTCACCGCAAACGGAACGTTTCCAATCGATCGCGTTCCACAAAATCCCACTCGCAAGATGATTTAAATGGCCATTAATTTACGGTTATTAAACACTAAATTCCTTCCATTTGGCTTATAAATTCATGACAATGAGATTTAAAAATCATGTTATATTGTGAATTCTTGTGTGAAAGTATTTGGACACTTATGCTATTTAAAAAGTGTTAACCTTTTCTTAAGAAATGGACAGTGTTTTAGATCTAGTAATTAATATTTTGTAATTAGCCACAATTAGGTAACTAACTAATTATATGCTTTCATTTCAGGTCATCCAAGTAAGATTGTTTCATATTTTGTTTTCAGAATGCTTCAATCTATAATAACTGAAAATTTCTTAATTTTTAAGAAAGTTGTGGGCATTTTGACCGTAACCTCCGATCACAGCTTTTGTTGTCAGTGGAAAAGCAATAGGGAACCAGATGCTAATTTCCGAGTATGAAAATGGACATAACTTTTTTAATACTGAAAATAAAACTCTCTTTAAACTTTTTAAACATAACTAAACTTTTAAAAACTTTAAAACTATCAACTTTAAAAAAACCTACTTTCTTTGATATGATGAAAGTGAATTAGGTGTCAAATTAAACTTCTTTTTCTACCTTATTCTTTTTTCTTTTTTTTCTGCTTTATCTGATGGTATAAAATTGCAGACTTGATTTTTTAAAATCTGAAAATGTTGTAAA
Source organism: Okamejei kenojei (assembly GCA_035221665.1). Lineage (NCBI taxonomy): Eukaryota > Metazoa > Chordata > Chondrichthyes > Rajiformes > Rajidae > Okamejei > Okamejei kenojei. The sequence continues at coordinate 4,232,213 of CM069135.1, forward strand.
ATTGCTAAGATTAGTGTTGCAAAATTGAGTTGGATAGGTGTTTGTGTGTGTGTTTGTACACTTGAACGAGAAAGGAAAAGAGCGAGGAGGGGAGATAAAGAGAGAGATAGAGAAAGAGAGAGAGAGAGTGTGTCCCGGTGGTGGGAGAGGAAAAAAAAGCCTACGGCACCTGGTATTCCCAGGCGGTCTCCCATCCAAGTACTGACCAGGCCTGAGCCTGCTTAGCTTCCGAGATCAGACGGGATCGGGCGTGTTCAGGCTAGTATGGCCGTAGGCACAGAGTGGCCACACTTAACCTCTATTTAACACACGCACTCTACTTCTCACTCTCACTAGACAAGGTGAGAGGCGAGAGGCACAGCTGATGGTCCCTGGCCCCAACCCCGACCCCACGCAGCAGCAGCAGCAGCATCTCTCTCACACACTCACCCACCCAAGCATTAAGCAAAAAAAACATTCAATCATCCTAACTTTGTAGAAAAGCCTTTCACCACGTCCCGCACAAGAGATTAGTTTAGTGTGCAAAATTGGATAGGTGTGTGTGTGTGTGTGTGTGTGTGCGTGCGTGCACTTAAACGAGCAAGAAAAAGAGGAAGCGAGTTAAAAAGCGAGAGAACGAGAAAGAGAGAGAGAGAGTGTGTCCCGGTGGTGGGAGAGGGAAAAAAAGCCTACGGCACCTGGTATTCCCAGGCGGTCTCCCATCCAAGTACTGACCAGGCCTGAGCCTGCTTAGCTTCCGAGATCAGACGGGATCGGGCGTGTTCAGGCTAGTATGGCCGTAGGCACAGAGTGGCCACACTTAACCTCTATTTAACACACGCACTCCACTTATCACTCTCCGTCCACCCCAAGGGGCCCACCCACATTCACTGGACAAGGCCACACAGGCACAGCCCACACTCCCTGGCCCCACGGTCCCCCTATGTGCTCTTTCAAAACCCTTTCACCACGTCCAACACAACCACATTAGTAGGGAACTTACAATACTTACCTTCAGCCGCGCTGCACTTCTGACACTCGCCGTGTGCGCCACTTTCCCGCCTTTTCACAGGGGGGGCCGCTTTAAAATACCCTTTTCCTCCAGCCTCTTCAAATACATCTTTCTCAGGCTGTTTAGCTGCGGAAGAAAAATCCCTCCCACATACCTTTTATCACCTTTTTTAAAACAGCGCTGGATCATTTCATAGGAGGAGGAAAATTTCAATCCCTCTTACAAAGCCGTCAATGCCGACAACGGGACGGATCTCACCTACGGGACAAAGCAAGGTTGGCCGTTTATTTTTACATATAAACCTGCTTCTTAGGATGCCTTTAAATCAAAATGTTACGTTGCGAAAAGGTGATTTAGGCCCAATACCAACCGCCAGTGTTTTTCCACACAAAACATAGAAAATAGCTGCAGGAGGAGGCCATTCGGGCCCTTCCAGCCAGCACCAAAACAACGCCATTCATTGTGATCATGGATGATCGTTCCTGAAATCAATAAACCGTGCCTGCCTTCTCCTCGTATCCCTTGACTCCACTAGCCCCTAGAGCTCTATTCACTCTCTGGGTGAAAAAGGTTTTACTCACCTCAGTCTTAAATCACCTCCCCTTTAATTCTAAGACTGTGGCCCCTGGTACTGGACTCACCCAACATTGGGAATATTTTCCCTGCATCTAGCTTGTCCAGATCCTTTTATAATTTTATATGTTTCTATAAGTATCCCCCTCATCCTTCTAAACTCCAGTGAATACAAGCCTAGTCTTTTCAATCTTTCCTCATATGACAGTCCCGCCATCCCAGGGATCAATCTCGTGAACCTACGCTGCTGCACTGCCTCAATCACAAGGATGTCCTTCCTCAAATTAGGAGACCAAAACTGTACACAATACTCCAGACGTGGTCTCACCAGAGCCCGATACAACTGGCAGAAGAACCTGTGAGATATGCATTGTGCTCACAATCACTGCTCAGAGACTAAATCGTGGAAGCAAGAGATTCTTTATTTGCGAGTCTGCAGAGTCGGGTGCCTCTCCAAGTTGAGACACAACCAAAGCAGAAGGGTAAACCCCCTTTATACACACGATTCTACATTCAACCTCCCCGCATCCGGACCCTTCTCCCAATCAGAGTCTGAGGTGCACAATCTGTAGATACATCCCCCCAGTACCTCCCACATCATACATTAGCATGTCCAGACATGTGCATGGTAATGAGCAGTTTCTTGACCAGGGGTGTGTTGTAATATTCATTTATTTTATTAAGCATGCTCAGTTTGCTCATGACCTATCCTGGTTTTACTCACGTCCAAGTGAACTCTTTTCAGTCCTCCTATAATCAGCACTAAAGCTAAGCTATAGTGACAAGGGTCCCATCTATCACTCCCCTTCTACTGATAGGATCTATCTACATCACTCCCTTTTACCGCTATAACAATGCTATCACTTCTTACTCAAGGATGGGTCTGGTAAAGTTTAATACACAGCTGTGTCAAACCCTCTCGCTCCCTGGCCCCTATCGGTTTGAATCCTCTTTAAAGCCCCTTACAATAGTGGGGTTTAATCACTTTATTCCTCACAAACCTCTTTACTCCTGTACTGAAATCCTCTTGTTATGAAAGGCCAACATTCCATTAGCTTCTTCTTCACTGCCCGCTGTACCTGCACGCCAACAATCAGTGACCGGTGTACAAGGACACCCAGGTCTCGCTGTACCTCCCCCTTCACCTAACCAAACCTAACGCCATTGTGATAATAATCTGCCCCCAGTTTTTGCCGCCAAAGTGGATAACCTCACATTAATCTATATTATACTGCATCTGCCACGCATCTGTCCACTCACTCAACGTGTCCAGGTCACCCTGCAACCTCCTAACATCCTCTTCACAGTTCACACTGCCACCCAGCTTTGTGTCATCCGCAAACTTGCTAGTGGTTGCTCCTAATTCCCTCTGTTTTTTTTCCCTGCCGATATGGGGTTTCAATTCACCGCAAACGGAACGTTCACAATCGATCGCGTTCCACAAAATCCCACTCGCAAGATGATTTAAATGGCCATTAATTTACGGTTATTAAACACTAAATTCCTTCCATTTGGCTTATAAATTCATGACAATGAGATTTAAAAATCATGTTAAAAAAAAAAAAATATTGTGAATTCATTGTGTGAAAGTTATTTGGACACTATGCTATTTTTAAAAGTGTTAACCTTTTCTTTAAGAAATGGACAGGTGTTTAGATCTAGTAATTATATTTTGTAATTAGCCACAATTAGGTAACTAACTAATTATATGCTTTCATTTCAGGTCATCCAAGTAAGATTGTTCATATTTGTTTCAGAATGCTCAATCTATAATAACTGAAAAATTTCTTAATTTTTAAGAAAGTTGTGGCTTTTGACCGTCCTCGATCACAGCTTTGTTGTCAGTGGAAAAGCAATAGGGAACCAGATGCTAATTTCCGAGTATGAAAATGGACATAACTTTTTAATACTGAAGATATGAAAGTGAATTTGGTGTCAAATTAAACTTCGTTTTCTGCTTTAATCTGATGGGATAAATTGCAGACTTGATTTTTAAAATCTGAAAATGTTGTAACATTGCTAAGATTAGTGTGCAAAATTGAGTTGGATAGGTGTTTTGTGTGTGTGTTTTGTACACTTGAACGAGAAAGGAAAAGAGCGAGGAGGGGAGATAAAGAGAGAGATAGAGAAAGAGAGAGAGAGAGTGTGTCCCCGGTGGTGGGAGGGAAAAAAAAAAGACCTACGGCACCCTGGTATTCCCAGGCGGGTCTCCCCATCCAAGTACTGACCAGGCCTGAGCCTGCTTAGCTTCGAGATCAGACGGGATCGGGCGTGTTCAGGCTAGTATGGCCGTAGCACAGAGTGGCCACACTTAACCTCTATTTAACAACACGCACTCTACTTCTCACTCTCACTAGACAAGGTGAGAGGCGAGAGGCACAGCTGATGGTCCCTGGCCCCCAACCCCCGACCCCACGCAGCAGCAGCAGCATCTCTCTCACACACCTCACCCACGCCAAGCATTAAGCAAAAAAACATCAATCATCCTAACTTTGTAGAAAAGCCTTTCGACCAACGTCCGCAACAAGAGATTAGTTTAGTGTGCAAAATTGGATAGGTGGTGTGTGTTGTGTGTGTGTGTGGCGTGCGTGCACTTAAACGAGGCAAGAAAAAGATGAAGCGAGTTAAAAAGGCGTGAGAACGAGAAAAGAGAGAGAGAGTGGTGTCCCGGTGGTGGGAGAGGGGAAAAAAAGCCTACGGCACTGGTATTCCCAGGCGGTCTCCCATCCAAGTCGGGTCTGACCAGGCCTGAGCCTGCTTAGCTTCCGAGATCAGAACGGGATCGGGCGTGTTCAGGCTAGTATGGCCATAGGCACAAGTGGCCACACTTAAAACCGCTCTATTTAACACACGCACGGCCACTTATCACTCTCCCGTCCACCCCAAGGGGGGCCCACCCACATTTCCACTGACAAGGCCACAGGCACACCCACACTCCCTGGCCCACGGTCCCTATGTCTCTTTCAAAACCCTTTTCACCACGTCCACACAACACATTAGTAGGGTGAACTTACAATACTTACCTTCAGCCGCGCTGCACTTCTGACACCGCCGAGTGCCGCCACTTTTCCCCGCCTTTCACAGGGGGGCCGCTTTAAAATACCCTTTTCTCCAGCCTACTTCAAATACATCTATCTCTCAGCTGTTTAAGCTGCGGAAGAAAAATCCCTCCCACATACCTTTTATCACCTTTTTTAAAAACAGCGCTGGATCATTTCATAGGAGGAGAAAAATTTCAATCCTCTTACAAAGAAAGCCGTCAATGCCGACAACGGGACGGATCTCACCTACGGGACAAAGCAAGGTTGCCGTTTATTTTTACATATAAACCTGCTTCTTAGGATGCCTTTAATCAAAATGTACGTTGCAAAAGGTGATTTAGCCAATACCAACCGCCATGTTTTTTCACACAAACATAGAAAATAGCTGCAGGAGGAGGCCATTCGGCCCTTTCCAGCCAGCACCGCCATTCATTGTGATCATGGAATGATCGTCTGAAATCAATAAACCGTGCCTCCTTCTCCTCGTATCCCTTGACTCCACTACCCGTAGAGCTCTATTCAACTCTCTGGGTGAAAAAGGTTTTACTCACCTCAGTCTTAAATCACCTCCCCTTTATTCTAAGACTGTGGCCCCTGTACTGGACTCACCACCCCCCCCCCCATGGGAATATTTTCCCTGCATCTAGCTTGTCCAGTCCTTTTATAATTTTATATGTTTCTATAAGTATCCCCCTCATCCTTCTAAACTCCAGTGAATACAAGCCTAGTCTTTTCAATCTTTCCTCATATGAACAGTTCCCCGCCATCCCAGGGATCAATCTCGTGACCTACGCTGCTGCACTGCCTCAATCACAAGGATGTCCTTCCTCAAATTAGGAGACCAAAACTGTACACAATACTCCAGACGTGGTCCTCACCAGAGCCCGATACAACTGCAGAAGAACCTGTGAGATATGCAATTGTGCTCACAATCACTGCTCAGAGAACTATAAATCGTGGAAGCAAGAGATTCTTTATTTGCGAGTCTGCAGAGTCGGGTGCCTCTCCAAGTGAGACACACACCAAAGCAGAAGGTAAACCCCCTTTATACACACGATTCTACAATTCAACCTCCCCTCCGGACCCTTCTCCAATCAGAGTCTGAGGTGCACAATCTGTAGATACATCCCCCCAGTACCGCCCACATCATACATCGCATGTCCAGACATGTGCATGGTAATGAGCATTTCTTGACCAGGGTGTAGTTGTAATATTCATTATTTTATTAAGCATGCTCAGTTGCTCATTGACCTATCCTGGTTTTACTCACGTCCAAGTGAACTCTTTCAGTCCTCCTATATCAGCACTAAAGCTAAGCTATAGTGACAAGGGTCCCATCTATCACTCCCTTCGTACTGATAGGATCTATCTACATCACTCCCTTTTACCGCTATACAATGCTATCACTTCTTACTCAAGGATGGGTCTGGTAAAGTTTAATACACAGCTGTGTCAGAACCCTCTCCCTGGCCCCTATCGGTTTGAATCCTCTTTAAAGCCCCTTACAATATGGGGTTTTAATCACTTTATCCCCTCACAAACCTCTTTACTCCTATACTGAAATCCTCTTGTTATGAAGGCCAACATTCCATTAGCTTTCTTCACTGCCCGCTGTACCTGCACGCCAACAATCAGTGACCGGTGTACAAGGACACCCAGGTCTCGCTGTACCTCCCCCTTACCTAACCAAACCTAACGCCATTGTGATAATAATCTGCCCCCAGTTTTTGCCGCCAAAGTGGATAACCTCACATTAATCTATAATATACTGCATCTGCCACGCATCTGCCCCACTCACTCATCGTGTCCAGGTCCACCCTGCAACCTCCTAACATCCTCTTCACAGTTCACACTGCCACCCCAGCTTTGTGTGTCATCCGCAAACTTGCTAGTGTTGCTCCTAATTCCCTCTGTTTTTCCTGCCGATATGGGGTTTCAATTCACCGCAAACGGAACGTTCCAATCGATCGCGTTCCACAAAATCCCACTCGCAAGATGATTTAAATGGCCATTAATTTACGGTTATTATAAATCCTTCCATTTGGCCTATAAATTCATGACAATGAGATTTAAAAATCATGTTATATGTGAATTCTTGTGTGAAAGTTATTTGGACACTTAGCTATTTAAAAGTGTTAACCTTTTCTTAAGAAATGGACAGGTGTTTAGATCTAGTAATTATATTTTGTAATTAGCCACAATTAGGTAACTAACTAATTATATGCTTTCATTTCAGGTCATCCAAGTAAGATTGTTTCATATTTGTTTCAGAATGCTTCAATCTATAATAACTGAAAATTTCTTAATTTTTAAGAAAGTTGTGGGCTTTTGACCGTCCTCGATCACCAGCTTTTGTTGTCAGTGGAAAAGCAATAGGGAACCAGATGCTAATTTCCGAGTATGAAAATGGCCATAACTTTTTTAATACTGAAGATATGAAAGTGAATTAGGTGTCAAATTAAACTTCTTTTTCTGCTTTATCTGATGGGATAAATTGCAGACTTGATTTTGAAAATCTGAAAATGTTGTAACATTGCTAAGATTAGTGTGCAAAATTGAGTTTGGATAGGTGTTTGTGTGTGTGTTTGTGCACTTGAACGAGAAAGGAACAGAGCGAGGAGGGAGATAAAGAGAGAGATAGAGAAAGAGAGAGAGAGAGTGTCCCCCGGTGGTGGGAGAGGAAAAAAAAGCCTACGGCACCTGGTATTCCCAGGCGGTCTCCCATCCAAGTACTGACCAGGCCTGAGCCTGCTTAGCTTCCGAGATCAGACGGGATCGGGCGTGTTCAGGCTAGTATGGCCATAGGCACAGAGTGACCACACTTAACCTCTATTTAACACGCGCACTCTACTTCTCACTCTCACTAGACAAGGTGAGAGGCGAGAGGCACAGCCGAGGGTCCCTGGCCCCAACCCCGACCCCACGCAGCAGCAGCAGCAGCAGCAGCATCTCTCTCACACACTCACCCACCCAAGCATTAAGCAAAAAAAACATTCAATCATCCTAACTTTGTAGAAAAGATCAATAAGCCTAGTTTAGTGTGCAAAATTGGATAGGTGTGTGTGTGCGTGTGTGTGTGTGTGCGTGCGTGCACTTAAACGAGCAAGAAAAAGAGGAGGCGAGTTAAAAAGCGAGAGAACGAGAAAGAGAGAGAGAGTGTGTCCCGGTGGTGGGAGAGGGAAAAAAAGCCTACGGCACCTGGTATTCCCAGGCGGTCTCCCATCCAAGTACTGACCAGGCCTGAGCCTGCTTAGCTTCCGAGATCAGACGGGATCGGGCGTGTTCAGGCTAGTATGGCCGTAGGCACAGAGTGGCCACACTTAACCTCTATTTAACACGCGCACTCCACTTATCACTCTCCGTCCACCCCAAGGGGGCCCACCCACATTCACTGGACAAGGCCACAGGCACAGCCCACACTCCCTGGCCCCACGGTCCCTATGTGCTCTTTCAAAACCCTTTCACCACCTCCAACACAACACATTAGTAGGGAACTTACAATACTTACCTTCAGCCGCGCTGCACTTCTGACACTCGCCGTGTGCGCCACTTTCCCGCCTTTCACGGGGGCCGCTTTAAAAACCCCTTTTCTCTCCAGCCTCTTCAAATACATCTTTCTCAGGCTGTTTAGCTGCGGAAGAAAAATCCCCTCCCCACATACCTTTTATCACCTTTTTTAAAACAGCGCTGGATCATTTCATAGGAGGAGGAAAATTTCAATCCTCTTACAAAGCCGTCAATGCCGACAACGGGACGGATCTCACCTACGGGACAAAGCAAGGTTGGCCGTTTATTTTTACATATAAACCTGCTTCTTAGGATGCCTTTAATCAAAATGTTACTTTGCGAAAAGGTGATTTAGGCCCCATACCAACCGGCAGTGTTTTTCACACAAACATAGAAAATAGGGCTTCCGGTGGCGCTATGGAGTCTTAAAGCATAGCGCCAGCCAGCTCCGTAAAAATTTTGAAAAAACGGGGACTTAAAAGGACTTACCGATTGCCTGCTTTATACTGTCTGCCGCTTCAACATCGACGGTACCGGGTGACGTCATCAGCCCTGCGACAAACCATGACGGCACGGAGCCCTACCGATAAAACGAAGGGTCGAAAAACCCGGGCGAGAGCGGGAGAAGGCCTGGGAGAAGCCTCGGACTCGAGTAGGGCCAGTTCCCTGGAAGACGTCTCCAGGAAAGCAGACACAGGAGTGAGGACTTGAGAGCTTTTATTTCTCATCAGATGCTGATTTAAAACGAGAGTTCAAGGCAGAAATGAAAGATATAAAGCAAGAAATGAAAGAAATAAAGGGAGATATAAAGGAAGAAATTTGTCAAATTAATAATCAGATGGACTTGATGAAAAATCAATGGAGTGAATTTCAAAAAGATACAAAGACACAAATTGATAATAAGTTCAAGAAAGAATCAGAAAAATTGAAGAATGAATTTATTGATATGATCAATAATATGGAACGCAAGATGGAGGCTAAACTTGAAAATGTTAAAAAAGACTTTAAAAATAAGATTGATCCTATTGCAAATGTGGTCGAACAACAAGCTGATGACATGAAAAACCTTGAAAAGATAGCGGAGGCTAGTACTGTGTCTACAGCAAAGCTGATAACAGAACAAGAACGTCTACTGGAGTTGTTATCCAAAGTAACAGATAAATGCACCCAGCTAGAAGGCTATCAGAGAAGGCAGAACTTGAGGATTGCAGGGATTCCTGAAGGTCTAGAGAAACACGAAGACACTCGAGAATTCACTGCTAAATTACTGCAAGCTGTTTTATCTTTGGACGATATGCCTGTATTAGCTCGTGCACATCGAGTCGGCAGAAGACAGACCAGTACAAACGCCCCCCCAAGACAAATGATTGTAAAGTTACAATATGATTTTATTCTCGAGGATATTATGCGAGAGCCTCGGGAACAAAGAATCTGATGTTTCAAGGACAAAGAATCAGTATCTATCGAGACTATCCCCCAGAGGTTGCCAGAAAACGAAAAGCGTTTAACGAAGCCAAAAACCTTATGAGGGTGTAGAAAACTTGAGATACGGTTTGAATTACCCAGCCATCCTAAGAGTTACTTATAACAACGTGGAACACTTCTTCAAGACTCCAACAGAAGCAATGGAATTTGCAAAGCAGTTTCACACTTGAAAACCATCTACAAGCAAATATACTGTCTTTTACTATTTTTAAAGACCTAGTACGGTCTCTTAACATTCTATGAGACTTCATACGATAATATGGAATTAGAAGAAATTAGAAGGAACGACAATGTCGTATGGAACGAAATGTTTTTCCCGGATTGGAAGAAGCTCATCGAACATTGACAATTAGTCATAATATATAACTAACACAAACAAATAACACACATACTAAAATCATAACGCGGTTTTATTATCACTATGATTATCATTAACCAAGACTGTTCACTATTGCTAATTAATATTACTAATAATTAATATTTTATGTCTTGTTACATTTGGAGATACCCTCCCCTTAATTTTTTTTTTCTTTTTTAATAATGATTTTTATTTTTTGTATTTTAAAAACTCTTTATCTGCGGCTTTATAATTAGATTTTTAAATTAATTTTTAGATATACATACTTTTATGATGACTAATATCACTCCTTTCATTTCTTTAATATTATATCCCCGTTAAAATATTATCATGGAATAATAATTCCTTAAAATTAGGAGCTGGCTAAATTAATAACATCAATGCCGGAAGCCTTTAGATTGATAGCCAATATAGTTTGGCTTTCACAAACTACAAATATTTTATTTGTAGTTTTTCCATTCTTTATGCACTCTATTAAGCTTTTTATCTACTCTTCACTATTCTTTTATGCTTACTATATCTTTCAGTTTGAATGGAGCTATACACTGGAACAATGGAGATATATTCGTGAAGTACATAAAAGAGATCTAAAATTCATCTATTCGGTGTTCGGGTGTAAGGTTAGGTCTACTGCGCGGACCCTTGGACTCTATTCTAGATTCCCACAAACCTAAAATGCAGGATCTAAAAAGAAATATGGGGAACGAGGGATTAACCTTTTGCAGTTGGAATGTTAAAGGTATCAATGAACCAATAAAAAGAGGAAAAATATTGACACACTTAAAGGCAATGAAAGCTGATGTAATTTATATTCAAGAAACTCACCTAAAGAAAGACGCTGAAAATAGGCTGAAAGCTAAATGGATAGATAAAATATATCACTCTTCCTTTACGCATAAATCAAGAGGCGTAGCAATATTATTTCGTAAAGGTACTTTATTTAAGCATACATCTACTATATCTGATAAAGATGGCAGATACATTATTGTGATAGGAGAAATAAATAGGGAAAAAAAAATGATTTTTGTTAACATCTATGGACCAAATTTTGATAGTCCTTTATTTTTTAAGAAAGTACTTAATAATATTCCGGAATTAACACATTACAATTTGATAATTGGAGGAGATTTTAATTGTACATTAGACCCTTATTTAGATAGATCTTCAAAACAAAGAAAAATTAAATCGCATACTAGTGATTTATTAAACGCATACATCCAAACGACTAACATTAAAGATGTCTGGAGAACAGAAAATCCTACTGGTCGAGAATATTCTTTTTACTCGCCAGTACATAAAACTTATTCAAGAATAGATTACTTTCTGGTAGATGCAAAGCTTATTTCACTTACTTACGAATCCAAATATCATAATATTATAATTTCAGATCATGCGCCATTAACATTTAAAATTAAAATAAATGGTAAAACAGAAAATCTAGGACAATGGAAACTTAACCCACAAATTTTTAAAAAATAAAACCACTCAGGAATATATTATAACTCAGATTAAGATGTTTTTTTTGAAATAAATGATCAACCAGAAATATCTCGCTCTTTATTATGGAAACATTTAAAGCATATTTTCGAGGAATTATGATTTCTTCACAAGCATTCCATAATAAAAAGATTCGGAAGGAACAACAAGACTTAGAAAGGGAGATTAAACAATTAGATATACAGAATGCAACAAAATCAGATATAATAATACATAATAAAATTGTAGCATTGAAGTATAAATTAAATAAAATATATACTGATCAAGTTTTAAAATATTACCAACATACTAAACAATTGTTGTTTGAATTTGGAGACAAACCACAAAAACTATTGGCTCGACAATTAAGGAAAATTGAAGCTGAAAAAATTATACATAGGATTAAATCACAAAACGGTGAATTATTAATACAGCCCAAGGATATTAATGAAAGATTTATACAATATTATAAAAATTTGTATACTGGTAAAACGACAGTAAATAAAACAGAAACAGATGCCTTTTTAAATGTATGTAACTTAAAAGAATTAGATTTACAAAATAGAGAACTATTAAATGCCGATATTTCAATAAAAGAAATCCAAGAATCTATTAAATCTTTAAAAAATGGTAAAAACTCCAGGACCAGATGGTATAGGCTCGGAATTTTATAAAATTTTTTCATGACCAAATGGTCCCATATTTTAAAATCATTATATGAACAGATATAACACAAGAGAAATTACCAGATACATTGAACGAATCTATTATAACACTTATACCCAAAAATAAATAAAGATTTGGATGACCCAGGATCATATAGAGCAATTGCTTTATTAAATACGGATCAAAAAATTTTTAACAAAGATCCTTGCACAAAGATTAAGCAAAGTTGTTAACGAATTAATTCATCCTGATCAAACAGGATTTATACCTAAAAGATATTCTTCATATAATCTAAGACGGTTATTTAATATCATATATTCGAAAAGAAGTGATAAAAAAGACTTAGTAGTTATCTCGTTGGATGCAGAAAAAGCATTTGACCAGGTGGAATGGCCGTATTTATTTTCGGTGATGGAAGCCTTTAAGCTTGGTGATAAGTTTACTACTTGGATTAAATTATTATATGCAAACCCAACAGCTAGAATAATAACAAACCATATGTTATCAACTAAGTTTAGTTTATCTCGAGGTTGTAGACAAGGCTGTCCTTTATCACCATTACTGTTTGCGTTAGCAATCGAACCTCTTGCTCAAAGGGTAAGATTGCACCCGGAAATATATGGATATGATACTAAAGATACTAAGAATAAAATCTCGTTATATGCGGACGATATATATTACTTTATATTACTAAACCGGAAATAAGTATCCGTAATTTGTTAAAACTAATAACGGAATTTGGTTTAATTTCAGGATACAGTATCAATTGGAATAAAAGTGAACTTATGCCAATAACCATGAATAACTTACAGATATTACAACAATTTCCTTTTAAGATAACAAATGAAAATATTAAATATCTTGGTATTTTTGTTACAAAAAGATTTGACTCTTTATTTAAGTCTAATTTCCCGTTATTATTGAATAAATTAAATAAAAATATCTTATACTGGAAAAGTTTACCTATCTCAATGTTAGGTAAAATAAACGCAATAAAAATGATTTTCCTCCCACAATTATTATATTTATTTCAATCAATCCCGATATATAGAAACATAGAAATTAGGTGCAGGAGTAGGCCATTCAGCCCTCTCTAAAATCTCTAATATCTCTCTAAAAATTTTTTTTAAAAAGTAGATTCAATAGTCACTAACTTTATCTGGGATTATAAGAATCATAGAATAAATAAAAAACATTTATGTAAAGCTAAAATAAACGGGGGTTTAGCTTTACCAAATTTTATGTTTTATTATTGGGCAGTTAATATTAAAAATATGAATTTCTGGTTAGAAGAAACAGATAATAAACTAAATTGGTTAAAAATGGAAAGAGAAGACTGTTTTCCATTTGAAATTAGCTCTATAATATTTGCTAATATTAATGTACCCAAGAAAATTTATAGTGAAAATTTGATAATAGAAAGTGGAATACGTATTTGGAAACAAATAAAGAAAACACTAAAACTAAAATTTATACCGCTAGGTCTTACTATTGCCAACAATTTTACGTTTAAACCGTCAACGATGGATAAGGCTTTTATACAATGGAAAAATAAAGGAATTTTAAATATAGGGGATCTTTATAAGGAAAATTCTTTTCTTTCATTTCAAGAATTACAACAAACCTACGGGCTTCATAATAATGAATATTTCAGATACTTACAAATCAGAAACTATATCTCTGCAAATACACAAGAATTCAGAAATAGAAAGAGTGAAATTTTAGATGAATGCTTGAATAAACATCCAAATACAGAAAAAATGATATCATACATTTACAATATTTTGTTGGAAAGTGATATTCCATCATCGGAAATACACAGACAGCGTTGGGAAAATGAATTAGGTCAAATAATAAGCCCAGAAATATGGGAAGAAAGCTTACAACACATACATTACTGTTCGTTAAATGCTAAACATGCTCTTATACAGTTTAAAATTTTACATAGATTACATTATTCTAAATCTAAATTACATAATATATTTCCAAAATTATCACCTATATGTGATAAATGTCAAATCTTAGAAGCAACTTTGTCACATTCATTTACTAATTGTACGAAGATTGTAGAATATTGGAATGAAATATTTAAGATAGTCTCGAATGTTATTAATATTACTATGATTCCTGACCCAAAGTTAATTATACTTGGAATACCGGAAACGGAACAAATAATTACAAGGAATCAAAGAACTTTTATCGACTATTCTTTAATAATTGGGAAAAAATTAATATTAAAATTTTGGAAAGGCCCTGTATCCCCAACAATTAAAATGTGGAATACAGAAATGACGGAGACACTTCACTTGGAGAGATTGAGACTTGTCCTTATGGACAGGTTAGATCTCTTCAAAGGGATTTGGTCTCCCTACATTAAATATCTACAGGGTCACAATGCTTCGGCGCAGGGACTTGACTGAGGCCTGAATATCTGAATGGATGAAGAAATACATATAATAAATCATGAATGTATCTCCAAGAATGGATTATTTAGTAATATTTTAATCTCCATCAAACTTCTCACATTTTCTTTTCTATTTTCTATTCTCTTTCTCTATCTTCCTATCTTTAATTAAGGAAAAAAATATAGAAACATATTATATAAATTTTTAATATGTATACACCTATTTTTATTTGTATGAAAAGATTATAGATGTCTTAAATTTGTAATTATATAAAATTGTGCATTTTCAACTATATAATAATTTTGAAATATAAAGTTAATAATAATACAAACATTCTTAATATTTTGATAACATTATGAATATTATAGAACTTTGTTTAAGATTGGGTATTATGTAGTTATATTAGGGGGGATTTGTATTTGGTAATTAGAAGAATATCTATGGTATGAGAAGTCTGAGTATATTGCTATTTTAGGAATATACTACATACACTCCCAATTATATAAAATAAATAACCACGAAATGTATAATGGATAATATTACAATTAACATAAACAGTATCAATCGATAATCAATATTATATAATTTTGTATATTATATAATTTTCACTGTCGTATAAGAGTGTACTCGGTATATATTGTTTCTACAATAAAAAAAATTAAAAAAAAAAAAAAAAAAAAAAAAAAAAAGAAAATAGGTGCAGGAGGAGGCCATTCGGCCCTTCCAGCCAGCACCGCCATTCATTGTGATCATGGATGATCGTCTGAAATCAATAATCCGTGCCTGCCTTCTCCTCGTATCCCTTGACTCCACTAGCCCCTAGAGCTCTATTCAACTCTCTGGGTGAAAAAGGTTTTACTCACCTCAGTCTTAAATCACCTCCCCTTTATTCTAAGACTGTGGCCCCTGTTTCTGGACTCACCCAACATTGGGAATATTTTCCCTGCATCTAGCTTGTCCAGTCCTTTTATAATTTTATATGTTTCTATAAGTATCCCCCTTGTGGAGGGTGTATAGTGATAAAAGGCCGAAACACCCAGTGATGCAAGGGTACGCTACTGATGATGTGTCCTGTGCCCAGCTGTCCTGAAGGTTACCCAGGCCAAGATATACGTATACGTACCCCCCCCCCCCCCGCCCCCCCCCCCCCCCCCTGATGTTGAGCGTCCACCACTCTCAGCAATCAATGAATGTCGTGAAATGCTCCCCACCTACTGGCACAAGGCGCTTCTTAACATCTAGTCCTGTGTATTTGATTCTGAAAATCTGGACTTATCCAGTGACTGCTGTGAAAGGACAGCTGACAACATGGGAAAGTCCATGTGACAGCTAGGAGAGACAGCTAACAGGAGGGAACAGACCCCAATGGGGCCGTCATGGGCTAGCTCCCCATGACAGCAGTCTCCAAAGCTGTTTCAGCTAGTTGGAGACACCCGCTAAATGCTACAAAAAGTAAATTAAAAGAAATACCCCTAGAGCCTGCGAGAGCGGGGGCGCAAGATGGCTCACCGATTGATAACACGGTTACAGACCCAGGAACGGAAACGACCACGGACAAGGAGAGCATGGCACATGAGACATCCACAACAGCTGCGGGACACAAACTTCAGGTGTGCATCTGTGGTTGGGAGAAAAGAACATCAATGATGGGCTTGAAGATCCACCAAGGGAGGAAAAAGTGCTTGAGAGAGCAGAGACATGGGCCTCGCATTGACCAGTACTTCTTACGAAGCAACCAGTCAAATCAGTCGAATGAAGCACAGCGACGGAACACAAACCAAAGTTCGCAGAGCATCAGCACCCATGTCACTGAAGAGGGTGATACAAGCACAGAAATGCCGGTGGAGGAGCCCACGCAACAACTACAAAGACCTCCATTGGAGGGAAAGATCAAAGGGCATAAACCTGGAGTGAAGTGGCCCAAAGCTGTTGAAAAGAAAGAGTGGGAGACGGTCAACAGTGACCTTATACATATCTTGGAGCAACAAGTGGGCACAGCAGTGGAAAAGCTTGAAAGGATGGGCAACATAATCTACAGCTATGGAGAAGAACGGTTTGGGGTGAGTAAAGGGAGAGGTGGAAAGAAGTTACCAACACCAATCAAGTCCAGGAGGCAGCAGGAGATCGAGAGGCTAATCAGAGAGAGGAGACAGTTGAAAAAGCAATGGGAAAAAAGCAACTGACGCAGAGAGAGAAGGTCTCATGCTACTCCAAGAGGACATCAAGAGCCGATTGGCAACCTTGCGAAAAGCAGAGAACATGAGGAAACTTCGCAAGAATAAAGAACACACAAGAACACGGTTCTACAAAGACCCTTTCAAGTTCATCAAAGACCTCTTCGCAAAGGAAAAAAAGTGGAACTTTGAAAACATCAAAACAAGAATTGGAGGAACACCTGGAAAAGGCCCACCAAGACACGAAAAGGCATGAGAAGTTAGTCATCCCACATGACATCCCACCTATTCAACCACCTGAATTCAACCTGGACACCAGCCCTCCGAAATGGAAAGAGGTAGAGAGCACTGTCCGGCGAGCAAGAGCAGCATCAGCTCCGGGGCCAAACGGAGTACCATACAAGCTCTACAAGAACGCACCGGATGTGTTACGCTTTCTATGGAAGCTCATGAGGGTGGTGTGGAAGAAGCAAACAATACCTAAGGTGTGGCGAAGGGCCGGCGGCATACTAATACCTAAAGAAAAGGATGCATCAGACATCAGCCAATTTCGGCCAATATGTCTCCTCAACGTCGAGGGAAAAATCTTTTTCAGCATTGTATCACAAAGGCTATCCACCTATCTGGTAACAAACAAGTACATTGATACATCTGTACAGAAAGCAGGAAATTCCAGGTTTTTCGGGCTGCTTGGAGCATACAAGCATGATCTGGCACCAGATCCAAGCAGCTAAGAAGGACAAGAGAGACCTACATGTGATCTTCCTCGATCTGGCCAATGCATTTGGTTCAGTTCCACATGAACTCCTTTGGGAATCTTTTGCCTTTTTCCATGTACCAGAGCTCATCACCACACTGGTCAAGAACTATTTCCAAGACCTGCAGCTGTGCTTCACAACAGCTGAATTCAGTACAACATGGCAGCGCTTGGAAGTAGGCATCATGGCAGGCTGCACAGTCTCACCCTTGGCCTTTACAATGGCCATGGAAGTCATCATCAGGGCCTCAAAATGGGTGGTGGGCGGTGAACGAACCAGAGCTGGGCTCCGTCTGCCACCCATCAGGGCATACATGGACGATATGACAACAATAACCACTACTGCAGCATGCACCAAGCGGCTACTTGGAAAGCTGCAGGAGAACATCAAGTGGGCCCGAATGAAAATCAAACCAAGTAAGTCTCGAAGCATCTCCATAGTTAAGGGGGTGCTTAGAGACACAAGGTTCTGCATCGGTGACGACCTAATACCAACAGTGTCTGAGCAGCCAGTAAAAAGCCTGGGCAGATGGTACAAAGCAAGTCTCAAGGACAAAGAGCAGGTGCAACAGCTAAGGCAAGAAATTGTCAACGGCCTGGAGATCATCAATCAGACCCTACTGCCTGGGAAACTGAAGCTCTGGTGCCTACAGTTTGGACTCCTTCCTCGGACAATGTGGCCACTGACCGTTTATGAAGCTCCAATAACAACTGTGGAGAAGATGGAGCGAACCATAACTTCATATGCGAAGAAATGGCTCGGTTTCCCACGATGTCTAACTAACATCGGCCTCTATGGCAAAGGGGTCCTGGAACTACCTCTCACTAGTCTAACAGAGGAATACAAGTGTTCCAAAGTAAGACTCCAGATGACACTGAGGGACTCTAGAGACAAGACCATCAGTGCTGTTGCGCCGCCCCTAGTAACCGGCCGGAAGTGGACACCATCTGATGCAGTACAGCAAGCTTCATCAGCCCTGAGGCACAAAGACGTCGTGGGGCAAGTGCAGCAGGGAAGAGGAAGCTTTGGCCTTACGACAAGTAAACCAACTTGGCGAAAGGCCACAACATCAGAGCGGAGGACATTGGTGGTTGAGGAGGTGCGGCGACAGGAGGAGGCCGCAAGAAGTGCAAAGGCGGTCTCGCTTGCCAAACAGGGGCAATGGATGCAGTGGGAAGGTGTGGAGCGGAGGAAGATCAGCTGGAAAGACCTATGGGAAATGGAATCAAGCAAGATCAGCTTCATCATCAGAGCGACATACGACGTCCTTCCATCACCAAAGAACCTCAATCAGTGGTACGGCGAGGATCCAACCTGTGCCCTCTGCCCAACTCCAGCGACCCTCAAACACATCATGGTAGGCTGCAAGACCAGCCTCACGCAAGGGAGATACACGTGGAGGCATAATCAGGTATTAAAAAGCCTGGCAACAGCCCTTGAGAACAGGCTGTGTGCGACCAACTCCTTGCCTCCGAGAGCAAGCAACCCTCCCACTTAAGGGCGACAACTTTTGTCCGAGAAGGACAGAAAACACCGAAACATCCTTCCACTAGATCAGACGAAGGAAACCTATGCAGGGCCCGTGACTGGAGGATGCTGGCGGACATCGGCCGACAACTAATCTTTCCACCTGAAATTGCTTCAACCAACCTCAGGCCAGATTTGGTGTTCTGGTCCCTTTCACAGAAGACTGCTTACATCATAGAGCTCACAGTTCCATGGGAGAACTCTGATGTGGAGGCCTATGAGCGTAAGAAGCTGCGCTACACAGAGCTTGCAGCAGAGGCAAGGCAGCGTGGCTGGAACATCAACGTTTATCCAGTTGAAGTGGGATGCAGAGGATTTGTTGCGTCATCTACCATCAGACTGCTGAAGGAGCTTGGAATCCACGGTCAGGCTCTGCAGAAGACCATAAGATCACTCTCAGACGCGGCTGAAAGAAGCAGCCGTTGGATTTGGCTCAAGCGGAAAGACCCATGCTGGGCCCCAAAATACGTCATGGTGAATCTTTGAGGCAGTTTGACACGGGACACGCGCTGAGGGCTGATCATCCTGCAGCGGGCCGCCCTTGTGGAGGGTGTATAGTGATAAAAGGCCGAAACACCCAGTGATGCAAGGGTACACTACTGATGATGTGTCCTGTGCCCAGCTGTCCTGAAGGTTACCCAGGCCAAGATATACGTATACGTACCCCCCCCCCCCGCCCCCCCCCCCCCCCCCTGATGTTGAGCGTCCACCACTCTCAGAAATCAATGAATGTCGTGAAATGCTCCCCACCTACTGGCACAAGGGACTTCTTAACATCTAGTCCTGTGTATTTGATTCCATATGCTTTCATTTCAGGTCATCCAAGTAAGATTGTTTCATATTTGTTTCAGAATGCTTCAATCTATAATAACTGAAAATTTCTTAATTTTTAAGAAAGTTGTGGGCTTTTGACCGTCCTCGATCACAGCTTTTGTTGTCGGTGGAAAAGCAATAGGGAACCAGATGCTAATTTCCGAGTATGAAAATGGCCATAACTTTTTTAATACTGAAGATATGAAAGTGAATTAGGTGTCAAATTAAACTTCTTTTTCTGCTTTATCTGATGGGATAAATTGCAGACTTGATTTTGAAAATCTGAAAATGTTGTAACATTGCTAAGATTAGTGTGCAAAATTGAGTTGGATAGGTGTTTGTGTGTGTGTTTGTGCACTTGAACGAGAAAGGAAAAGAGCGAGGAGGGGAGATAAAGAGAGAGATAGAGAAAGAGAGAGAGAGAGTGTCCCCCGGTGGTGGGAGAGGAAAAAAAAGCCTACGGCACCTGGTATTCCCAGGCGGTCTCCCATCCAAGTACTGACCAGGCCTGAGCCTGCTTAGCTTCCGAGATCAGACGGGATCGGGCGTGTTCAGGCTAGTATGGCCGTAGGCACAGAGTGGCCACACTTAACCTCTATTTAACACGCGCACTCCACTTATCACTCTCCGTCCACCCCAAGGGGGCCCACCCACATTCACTGGACAAGGCCACAGGCACAGCCCACACTCCCTGGCCCCACGGTCCCTATGTGCTCTTTCAAAAACCCTTTCACCACCTCCAACACAACACATTAGTAGGGAACTTACAATACTTACCTTCAGCCGCGCTGCACTTCTGACACTCGCCGTGTGCGCCACTTTCCCGCCTTTCACGGGGGGGCCGCTTTAAAATACCCTTTTCTCCAGCCTCTTCAAATACATCTTTCTCAGGCTGTTTAGCTGCGGAAGAAAAATCCCTCCCACATACCTTTTATCACCTTTTTTAAAACAGCGCTGGATCATTTCATAGGAGGAGGAAAATTTCAATCCTCTTACAATGCCGACAACGGGACGGATCTCACCTACGGGACAAAGCAAGGTTGGCCGTTTATTTTTACATATAAACCTGCTTCTTAGGATGCCTTTAATCAAAATGTTACGTTGCAAAAAGGTGATTTAGGCCCCATACCAACCGGCAGTGTTTTTCACACAAACATAGAAAATAGGTGCAGGAGGAGGCCATTCGGCCCTTCCAGCCAGCACCGCCATTCATTGTGATCATGGATGATCGTCTGAAATCAATAAACCGTGCCTGCCTTCTCCTCGTATCCCTTGACTCCACTAGCCCCTAGAGCTCTATTCAACTCTCTGGGTGAAAAAGGTTTTACTCACCTCAGTCTTAAATCACCTCCCCTTTATTCTAAGACTGTGGCCCCTGGTACTGGACTCACCCAACATTGGGAATATTTTCCCTGCATCTAGCTTGTCCAGTCCTTTTATAATTTTATATGTTTCTATAAGTATCCCCCTCATCCTTCTAAACTCCAGTGAATACAAGCCTAGTCTTTTCAATCTTTCCTCATATGACAGTCCCGCCATCCCAGGGATCAATCTCGTGAACCTACGCTGCTGCACTGCCTCAATCACAAGGATGTCCTTCCTCAAATTAGGAGACCAAAACTGTACACAATACTCCAGATGTGGTCTCACCAGAGCCCGATACAACTGCAGAAGAACCTGTGAGATATGCATTGTGCTCACAATCACTGCTCAGAGACTAAATCGTGGAAGCAAGAGATTCTTTATTTGCGAGTCTGCAGAGTCGGGTGCCTCTCCAAGTTGAGACACACCAAAGCAGAAGAGTAAACCCCCTTTACACACACGATTCTACATTCAACCTCCCCTCCGGACCCTTCTCCAATCAGAGTCTGAGGTGCACAATCTGTAGATACATCCCCCCAGTACCTCCCACATCATACATCGCATGTCCAGACATGTGCATGGTAATGAGCAGTTTCTTGACCAGGGGTGTGTTGTAATATTCATTTATTTTATTAAGCATGCTCAGTTGCTCATGACCTACCCTGGTTTTACTCACGTCCAAGTGAACTCTTTCAGTCCTCCTATATCAGCACTAAAGCTAAGCTATAGTGACAAGGGTCCCATCTATCACTCCCTTCTACTGATAGGATCTATCTACATCACTCCCTTTTACCGCTATACAATGCTATCACTTCCTACTCAAGGATGGGTCTGGTAAAGTTTAATACACAGCTGTGTCAGAACCCTCTCCCTGGCCCCTATCGGTTTGAATCCTCTTTAAAGCCCCTTACAATAGTGGGGTTTAATCACTTTATCCCTCACAAACCTCTTTACTCCTATACTGAAATCTTCTTGTTATGAAGGCCAACATTCCATTAGCTTTCTTCACTGCCCGCTGTACCTGCACGCCAACAATCAGTGACCGGTGTACAAGGACACCCAGGTCTCGCTGTACCTCCCCCTTACCTAACCAAACCTAACGCCATTGTGATAATAATCTGCCCCCAGTTTTTGCCGCCAAAGTGGATAACCTCACATTAATCTATATTATACTGCATCTGCCACGCATCTGCCCACTCACTCAACGTGTCCAGGTCACCCTGCAACCTCCTAACATCCTCTTCACAGTTCACACTGCCACCCAGCTTTGTGTCATCCGCAAACTTGCTAGTGTTGCTCCTAATTCCCTCTGTTTTTCCTGCCGATATGGGGTTTCAATTCACCGCAAACGGAACGTCCAATCGATCGCGTTCCACAAAATCCCACTCGCAAGATGATTTAAATGGCCATTAATTTACGGTTATTAAACACTAAATTCCTTCCATTTGGCCTATAAATTCATGACAATGAGATTTAAAAATCATGTTATATTGTGAATTCTTGTGTGAAAGTTATTTGGACACTTAGGCTATTTAAAAGTGTTAACCTTTTCTTAAGAAATGGACAGGTGTTTAGATCTAGTAATTATATTTTGTAATTAGCCACAATTAGGTAACTAACTAATTATATGCTTTCATTTCAGGTCATCCAAGTAAGATTGTTTCATATTTGTTTCAGAATGCTTCAATCTATAATAACTGAAAATTTCTTAATTTTTAAGAAAGTTGTGGGCTTTTGACCGTCCTCGATCACAGCTTTTGTTGTCAGTGGAAAAGCAATAGGGAACAAGATGCTAATTTCCGAGTATGAAAATGGCCATAACTTTTTTAATACTGAAGATATGAAAATGAATTAGGTGTCAAATTAAACTTCTTTTTCTGCTTTATCTGATGGGATAAATTGCAGACTTGATTTTGAAAATCTGAAAATGTTGTAACATTGCTAAGATTAGTGTGCAAAATTGAGTTGGATAGGTGTCTGTGTGTGTGTTTGTGCACTTGAACGAGAAAGGAAAAGAGCGAGGAGGGGAGATAAAGAGAGAGAACGAGAAAGAGAGAGAGAGAGTGTCCCCCGGTGGTGGGAGAGGAAAAAAAAGCCTACGGCACCTGGTATTCCCAGGCGGTCTCCCATCCAAGTACTGACCAGGCCTGAGCCTGCTTAGCTTCCGAGATCAGACGGGAACGGGCGTGTTCAGGCTAGTATGGCCGTAGGCACATAGTGGCCACACTTAACCTCTATTTAACACAAGCACTCTACTTCTCACTCTCACTAGACAAGGTGAGAGGCGAGAGGCACAGCTGAGGGTCCCTGGCCCCAACCCCGACCCCACGCAGCAGCAGCAGCAGCATCTCGCTCACACACTCACCCACCCAAGCATTAAGCAAAAAAAACATTCAATCATCGTAACTTTGTAAAAAAGCCTTTCACCACGTCCCGCACAAGAGATTAGTTTAGTGTGCAAAATTGGATAGGTGTGTGTGTGTGTGTGTGTGTGTGTGTGTGTGCGTGCGTGCACTTAAACGAGCAAGAAAAAGAGGAGGCGAGTTAAAAAGCTTCAAGAATCAAAGACTTGACATTCGAGGGTCAAAGGATTAGTATCTATCGAGACTATCCACCAGAGGTCGCCAATGAAACGGAAAGCATTTAATGAAGCCAAAGGTCTTATGAGGGGAGTAGGAAACCTGAGATACGGTTTGAATTATCCAGCTATCCTAAGAGTTACTTATAACAACGCCGAACACTTCTTTAAAACCCCAGCAGCTGCTTTGGAATTTGCCCAACAGTTCAAGACCTGAAGAGTATCTACAAGCAAATATATTGACTTTTACTACTCTTACTACTTTTAGATATCCAACATGGACTCTTAACACCCAGTGAGATTCTACAAGATAATATTGGACTTGATGGAATGGACAATGTCGAACGGAATGGAGAGGAATAAAATGAGATCCAAAATTGTTATCTGGATATTGATAATTGATAATTAGTCCTAACATATAACTAACATAAATAAATAACATATACTTTAAGATCACAACGCGGTTTTATTATTAGGATTATTGTTCCCTTTCTTTTTATTAATTAAGATTGTTCACTATTACTAATCACTATTACTAATAATTAACAACTGATTTTCCTTTTTTGAAGTGACTTAATTGTATGTTATTTTTCTTTTTTATATAGCCTTTATATTTGATATGTTTAATATTACTTAGATTTTTAAGTCATCTTTAGATATAGATGCTTTTATAGGATTAATCCTATCCTTTTCCCCTTCCTTTTTCTATTACCACCCCCTTTTCTTTTTCCCTTAATATTATACCCCCGTTAAAATATTGCTATGGAATAATAATTCCCCAAATCTAGGAGCTGGCCTAGTTAACAACATCAATGACGGAAGTCATTAGATGGATAGTCATGTTAATATGGCTAACACAAACTACATCTATTCCAGATGTAGTTCTTTCCTCCTTTACACATAACACTTTAATCTATCCTTTATTTATCTTTCATATCTATTGTATTTCTCGGTTTGAATGGAGTAATATATTGTACCAATGGAGATATATTCGTGAGGGACAAAAAAGTGATTTAAAATTCATCTATTCAAGGTTCAGGTGTAAGGTTGGGTCTATCGCGCTGATCCTTAGACTCTATTAGATCTCTACAAATTAAAAATGCAAGACTTAAAAAGAAATATGGGGAATGAGGGATTAACGTTTTGCAGTTGGAATGTTAAAGGTATTAATGAACCGATAAAGAGAGGAAAAGTATTGGCACATTTAAAGGCAATTAAAGCTGACGTAATTTATATTCAAGAAACCCACTTAAAAAAAGATGCGGAAAACAGGTTGAAAGCTAAATGGATAGATAAAATATATCATTCTTCTTTTACACATAAATCAAGAGGTGTAGCAATATTATTTCGTAAAGGCATTTTATTTAAACATACATCAACCATAGCTGATAAAGATGGCAGATACATTATTGTGATAGGAGAATTAAATACAGAAAAAATGATTTTTGTTAATATATATGGACCAAATTTTGATAGCCCATTGTTTTTTAAGAAAGTATTTAACAATATCCCGGAATTAACACAATATAATTTGATAATTGGAGGAGATTTTAACTGTACATTGGATCCCTATTTAGACAGATCTATAAAACAAAGGAAAATTAAATCACATTCTAGTGATTTATTAAATGCATACATGCAAACGACCAATATTAAAGATGTTTGGAGAACAGAAAACCCTACGGGACGAGAATATTCTTTTTACTCTCCAGTACATAAAACTTATTCAAGAATAGATTATTTTTTGGTGGATGCAAAACTTATTTCACTTACTTATGAATCTAAATATGATAATATTATAATCTCAGATCATGCGCCATTAACATTTAAAATTAAAATCAATGGTAAAATAGAAAACTCAGGACAGTGGAAACTTAACCCACAAATTTTAAAAAATAAAGCCACCCAGGAATATATCACAACTCAAATTAAGATTTTTTTTGAAATAAATGATCAACCAGAGATATCCCGTTCTTTATTATGGGAAACATTTAAAGCATATCTCCGGGGAATCATGATTTCTTCACAAGCATTCTATAACAAAAAGATTCGGAAAGAACAACAAGATTTAGAAAAGGAGATTAAACAATTAGATATACAGAATGCAACAAAACCAGATATAATATTACATAATAAAATTGTAACATTGAAATATAAATTAAACAAAATATATACAGATCAAGTGATAAAATTTTATCAACATACTAAACAATTACAGTTTGAATTTGGGGACAAACCCCAAAAATTATTGGCTCGACAACTAAGGAAAATTGAAGCGGAAAAAATCATACATAGGATCAAATCACAAAACGGTGAATTATTAATACAACCTAAAGATATTAATGAAAGATTTAAGCAATATTATAAAAATTTATACACTGCTAAAGCAACAGTAAATAAAATAGAAATAGATGCATTCTTAAAAAAATGTAACCTGAAAGGACTGGATTTACAAAACAGAGAATTATTAAAGGCTGATATTTCAATAAATGAAATTGAAGAATCTATTAGATCATTAAAAAACGGTAAAACACCGGGACCCGATGGTATAGGTTCGGAATTTTATAAAATATTTCATGATTATATGGTTCCATACCTGAAATCATTATATGAACAGATACATGCACAACAGAAATTACCAGATACGTTGAATGAATCTATTATAACACGTATACCTAAAATAAATAAAGATTTGGATGAACCAGGATCATATAGAGCAATAGCTCTATTAAATACAGATCAAAAGATATTAACAAAAATATTAGCAAAAAGATTGAGTTCAGTCGTTAACGAACTAATCCATCCCGACCAAACAGGATTTATACCAAAAAGATACTCTTCATACAACCTAAGACGGTTGTTCGATATCATATATTCGAAAAGAGGTGATAAAAAAGATTTAGTAGTCATTTCGCTTGATGCAGAAAAAGCTTTTGACCAAGTAGAATGGCCTTATTTATTTTCGGTGATGGAAGCTTTTAAACTGGGGGAGGAGTTTATTACTTGGATTAAATTACTATATGCAAACCCAACAGCTAGAATAACAACAAATCGAATGTTATCAACTAAATTTAATTTATCTCGAGGTTGTAGACAAGGTTGTCCTCTATCACCTTTATTGTTTGCATTAGCAATAGAACCTCTTGCCCAGAGGGTGAGATTACACCCGGAAATATATGGATATGATACTACAGATACTAAGAATAAAATCTCCTTATATGCGGATGATGTATTACTTTATATTACTGAGCCAGAAATAAGTATCCGAAATTTGTTAAAACTAATAACGGAATTTGGATCACTTTCAGGATATAGTATTAATTGGAATAAAAGTGAACTTATGCCAATAACGGTGAAGAATTTACATATATTACAACAATTTCCTTTTAAGATAACAAATGAAACCACACCATAGATGCAGGAAGATTGTTCCCGATGTTGGGGAAGTCCAGGACAAGGGGTCACAGCTTAAGGATAAGGGGGAATCCTTTAAGACCGAGATGAGAAAGACTTTCTTCACACAGAGAGTGGTGAGTCTCTGGAACTCTCTGCCACAGAGGGTAGTTGAGGCCAGTTCATTGGCTATATTTAAGAGTGAGTTGGATGTGGCCCTTGTGGCTAAGGGGATCAGAGGGTATGGAGAGAAGGCAGGTACGGGATACTGAGTTGGATGATCAGCCATGATCATATTGAATGGCGGTGCAGGCTCGAAGGGCTGAATGGCCTACTCCTGCACCTAATTTCTATGTTTCTATGTTTCTATGAAAATATTAAATATCTTGGAATTTTTGTTACAAAAAGATTTGACTCTTTATTTAAATTTAATTTCCCTCCATTACTGCATAAATTAAATAAGAATATTTTATACTGGAAGTTTACCTATTTCAATGATAGGTAAAATTAATGCAATAAAAATGAATTTTCTCCCACAATTATTATATTTATTTCAATTAATTCCGATATATCTTCCTAAATTTTTTTTTAAAAAAGTAGACTCCATAATTACTAACTTTATCTGGGATTATAAGAGCCATAGAATAAATAAAAAACACTTATGTAAATCTAAAATAAACGGAGGATTAGCATTACCAAATCTTATGTTCTATTACTGGGCAGTTAATATTAAAAATATGAATTTTTGGATAGAAGAATTAGATAATAAACTAAATTGGTTAAATATGGAAAAAGAAGATTGTTCTCCATTTGAAATTAGCTCTATAATATTTGCTAACACTAATGTAGCTAAGAAAGTTTATAATGAAAATCCGATAATAGAAAATGGAATCCGCATCTGGAAACAAATAAAGAAAGCATTAAAACTAAAATCTATACCATTAGGTCTTACAATTGCCAATAATTTTGTGTTTAAACCTTCAATGTTGGATAAGGCTTTTTTACAATGGAAAAATAAAGGAATTTCTAAGATGGGTGATCTTTATAAGGAAAATATTTTTCTTTTAATTTCAAGAGTTACAACAAATTTATGGGCTACACAATAAAGAATATTTTAGATATTTACAAATTAGAAATTATGCTTCTGCAAATATACAAGAATTTAGAAATAGAAAGACAGAAATTTTAGATGAATGCTTGAATAAACATCCAAATACGGAAAAAATGATATCATATATATATAATATTTTATTGGAAAATGATACCCCATCAACAGAAACATATAGAGAGTCTTGGGAAAAGGAATTAGGTCAAATAATAAGACCAGAAATATGGGATGAAAGTCTACAACATATACATCATTGTTCGTTAAATGCTAAGCATTCCCTTATACAGTTTAAAATACTACATAGATTACATTATTCTAAATCTAAATTACATTATATTTTCCCAAAGATATCTCCTACCTGTGATAAATGTCAAATTTCAGAAGCAAATTTGTCACATTCATTTACTAACTGTATAAAAATTGTAGAATACTGGAATGAAATATTTAAGATAATTTCGAATGTTGTCAATATAAGTATGACTCCTGACCCAAAGTTAATTATACTTGGAATATTTGAAACTGACCAATTAATAACAATGAATCAAAGAACTTTTATTGACTACTGTCTAATAATTGGGAAAAAATTAATATTAACATTTTGGAAAGGCCCTGCATTCCCAACAATCAAAATGTGGAATATAGAAATGTCGGAGACACTCCATTTGGAGAGATTGAGGCTTATCCTTATAGATGGGTTAGACCTCTTCAGAAGGATTTGGTCTCCGTATATTAAATATTTACAGGGTCATAACGGTTAGGCGCGAGGACTTGACTGAGGCCTGGATATTTGAATGGATGAAGAAATATATATAATAAATCATGAATATATCTTTAAGGGCGAATTAATGACGAATATTCTATTCTCCATCAAACCTTTCTTATTCTTTATTCTATTTTCTATTTTCTTTTATCTATATAAAAAACTAGAAAATAGCATAGAAACAAATGATCTTAACCTCTTAATACTGGTACGAATACAAATATTATTAATTTCATGAGAATATTATTAGTATCTTATATTTTTAATTATATAAAATTGTGTATTTTCAATTATATAATAATTTTAAATTTAAAATCAGTGATAACACAAATATTGTTAACTTTACGAAAATATAATGAATATTATAAAAGTTTTACTAGTATTTCATATTATTAATCACATAATATTTAGCATTATACTTAAAATTAGAGACAAAATAAATAGTATTAACAGTATCAGTATATTGCTAATATTATAAATGTATTATTAGTATCATGTATTTTTAGTTATATAATATATATAACCTTGAAATTTATAATTAAGAACAATACAAATAATATTAATAGTATGAATTGATCATTAATATTATGTATTTTTTACTATAGTAAAATAATGTACTCTGTTATTATTTTGTTTCTATAATAAAAAAATTTAAAAAATAAATAAATAAAAATAAAAAGCGAGAGAACGAGAAAGAGAGAGAGAGAGTGTCCCCGGTGGTGGGAGAGGGAAAAAAAGCCTACGGCACCTGGTATTCCCAGGCGGTCTCCCATCCAAGTACTGACCAGGCCTGAGCCTGCTTAGCTTCCGAGATCAGACGGGATCGGCGTGTTCAGGCTAGTATGGCCGTAGGCACAGAGTGGCCACACTTAACCTCTATTTAAACACACGCACTCCACTTATCACTCTCCGTCCACCCCAAGGGGGCCCACCCACATTCACTGGACAAGGCCACAGGCACAGCCCACACTCCCTGGCCCCACGGTCCCTATGTGCTCTTTCAAAACCCTTTCACCACGTCCCACACAACACATTAGTAGGGAACTTACAATACTTACCTTCAGCCGCGCTGCACTTCTGACACTCGCCGTGTGCGCCACTTTCCCGCCTTTCACAGGGGGGCCGCTTTAAAATACCCTTTTCTACAGCCTCTTCAAATACATCTTTCTCAGGCTGTTTAGCTGCGGAAGAAAAATCCCTCCCACATCCCTTTTATCACCTTTTTTAAAACAGCGCTGGATCATTTCATAGGAGGAGGAAAATTTCAATCCTCTTCCAAAGCCGTCAATGCCGACAACGGGACGGATCTCACCTACGGGACAAAGCAAGGTTGGCCGTTTATTTTTACATATAAACCTGCTTCTTAGGATGCCTTTAATCAAAATGTTACGTTGCGAAAAGGTGATTTAGGCCCCATACCAACCGGCAGTGTTTTTCACACAAACATAGAAAATAGGTGCAGGAGGAGGCCATTCGGCCCTTCCAGCCAGCACCGCCATTCATTGTGATCATGGATGATCGTCTGAAATCAATAAACCGTGCCTGCCTTCTCCTCGTATCCCTTGACTCCACTAGCCCCTAGAGCTCTATTCAACTCTCTGGGTGAAAAAGGTTTTACTCACCTCAGTCTTAAATCACCTCCCCTTTATTCTAAGACTGTGGGCCCCTGGTACTGGACTCACCCAACATTGGGAATATTTTCCCTGCATCTAGCTTGTCCAGTCCTTTTATAATTTTATATGTTTCTATAAGTATCCCCCTCATCCTTCTAAACTCCAGTGAATACAAGCCTAGTCTTTTCAATCTTTCCTCATATGACAGTCCCGCCATCCCAGGGATCAATCTCGTGAACCTACGCTGCTGCACTGCCTCAATCACAAGGATGTCCTTCCTCAAATTAGGAGACCAAAACTGTACACAATACTCCAGATGTGGTCTCACCAGAGCCCGATACAACTGCAGAAGAACCTGTGAGATATGCATTGTGCTCACAATCACTGCTCAGAGACTAAATCGTGGAAGCAAGAGATTCTTTATTTGCGAGTCTGCAGAGTCGGGTGCCTCTCCAAGTTGAGACACACCAAAGCAGAAGGGTAAACCCCCTTTATACACACGATTCTACATTCAACCTCCCCTCCGGACCCTTCTCCAATCAGAGTCTGAGGTGCACAATCTGTAGATACATCCCCCCAGTACCTCCCACATCATACATCGCATGTCCAGACATGTGCATGGTAATGAGCAGTTTCTTGACCAGGGGTGTGTTGTAATATTCATTTATTTTATTAAGCATGCTCAGTTGCTCATGACCTACCCTGGTTTTACTCACGTCCAAGTGAACTCTTTCAGTCCTCCTATATCAGCACTAAAGCTAAGCTATAGTGACAAGGGTCCCATCTATCACTCCCTTCTACTGATAGGATCTATCTACATCACTCCCTTTTACCGCTATACAATGCTATCACTTCCTACTCTAGGATGGGTCTGGTAAAGTTTAATACACAGCTGTGTCAGAACCCTCTCCCTGGCCCCTATCGGTTTGAATCCTCTTTAAAGCCCCTTACAATAGTGGGGTTTAATCACTTTATCCCTCACAAACCTCTTTACTCCTATACTGAAATCTCTTGTTATGAAGGCCAACATTCCATTAGCTTTCTTCACTGCCCGCTGTACCTGCACGCCAACAATCAGTGACCGGTGTACAAGGACACCCAGGTCTCGCTGTACCTCCCCCTTACCTAACCAAACCTAACGCCATTGTGATAATAATCTGCCCCCAGTTTTTGCCGCCAAAGTGGATAACCTCACATTAATCTATATTATACTGCATCTGCCACGCATCTGCCCACTCACTCAACGTGTCCAGGTCACCCTGCAACCTCCTAACATCCTCTTCACAGTTCACACTGCCACCCAGCTTTGTGTCATCCGCAAACTTGCTAGTGTTGCTCCTAATTCCCTCTGTTTTTCCTGCCGATATGGGGTTTCAATTCACCGCAAACGGAACGTCCAATCGATCGCGTTCCACAAAATCCCACTCGCAAGATGATTTAAATGGCCATTAATTTACGGTTATTAAACACTAAATTCCTTCCATTTGGCCTATAAATTCATGACAATGAGATTTAAAAATCATGTTATATTGTGAATTCTTGTGTGAAAAGTTATTTGGACACTTAGGCTATTTAAAAGTGTTAACCTTTTCTTAAGAAATGGACAGGTGTTTAGATCTAGTAATTATATTTTGTAATTAGCCACAATTAGGTAACTAACTAATTATATGCTTTCATTTCAGGTCATCCAAGTAAGATTGTTTCATATTTGTTTCAGAATGCTTCAATCTATAATAACTGAAAATTTCTTAATTTTTAAGAAAGTTGTGGGCTTTTGACCGTCCTCGATCACAGCTTTTGTTGTCAGTGGAAAAGCAATAGGGAACAAGATGCTAATTTCCGAGTATGAAAATGGCCATAACTTTTTTAATACTGAAGATATGAAAATGAATTAGGTGTCAAATTAAACTTCTTTTTCTGCTTTATCTGATGGGATAAATTGCAGACTTGATTTTGAAAATCTGAAAATGTTGTAACATTGCTAAGATTAGTGTGCAAAATTGAGTTGGATAGGTGTTTGTGTGTGTGTTTGTGCACTTGAACGAGAAAGGAAAAGAGCGAGGAGGGGAGATAAAGAGAGAGAACGAGAAAGAGAGAGAGAGAGTGTGTCCCGGTGGTGGGAGAGGAAAAAAAGCCTACGGCACCTGGTATTCCCAGGCGGTCTCCCATCCAAGTACTGACCAGGCCTGAGCCTGCTTAGCTTCCGAGATCAGACGGGATCGGGCGTGTTCAGGCTAGTATGGCCGTAGGCACAGAGTGGCCACACTTAACCTCTATTTAACACACGCACTCCACTTATCACTCTCCGTCCACCCCAAGGGGGCCCACCCACATTCACTGGACAAGGCCACAGGCACAGCCCACACTCCCTGGCCCCACGGTCCCTATGTGCTCTTTCAAAACCCTTTCACCACGTCCCACACAACACATTAGTAGGGAACTTACAATACTTACCTTCAGCCGCGCTGCACTTCTGACACTCGCCGTGTGCGCCACTTTCCCGCCTTTCACAGGGGGGCCGCTTTAAAATACCCTTTTCTACAGCCTCTTCAAATACATCTTTCTCAGGCTGTTTAGCTGCGGAAGAAAAATCCCTCCCACATCCCTTTTATCACCTTTTTTAAAACAGCGCTGGATCATTTCATAGGAGGAGGAAAATTTCAATCCTCTTCCAAAGCCGTCAATGCCGACAACGGGACGGATCTCACCTACGGGACAAAGCAAGGTTGGCCGTTTATTTTTACATATAAACCTGCTTCTTAGGATGCCTTTAATCAAAATGTTACGTTGCGAAAAGGTGATTTAGGCCCCATACCAACCGGCAGTGTTTTTCACAAAAAACATAGAAAATAGGTGCAGGAGGAGGCCATTCGGCCCCTTCCAGCCAGCACCGCCATTCATTGTGATCATGGATGATCGTCTGAAATCAATAAACCGTGCCTGCCTTCTCCTCGTATCCCTTGACTCCACTAGCCCTAGAGCTCTATTCAACTCTCTGGGTGAAAAAGGTTTTACTCACCTCAGTCTTAAATCACCTCCCCTTTATTCTAAGACTGTGGCCCCTGGTACTGGACTCGCCCAACATTGGGAATATTTTCCCTGCATCTAGCTTGTCCAGTCCTTTTATAATTTTATATGTTTCTATAAGTATCCCCCTCATCCTTCTAAACTCCAGTGAATACAAGCCTAGTCTTTTCAATCTTTCCTCATATGACAGTCCCGCCATCCCAGGGATCAATCTCGTGAACCTACGCTGCTGCACTGCCTCAATCACAAGGATGTCCTTCCTCAAATTAGGAGACCAAACTGTACACAATACTCCAGATGTGGTCTCACCAGAGCCCGATACAACTGCAGAAGAACCTGTGAGATATGCATTGTGCTCACAATCACTGCTCAGAGACTAAATCGTGGAAGCAAGAGATTCTTTATTTGCGAGTCTGCAGAGTCGGGTGCCTCTCCAAGTTGAGACACACCAAAGCAGAAGGGTAAACCCCCTTTATACACACGATTCTACATTCAACCTCCCCTCCGGACCCTTCTCCAATCAGAGTCTGAGGTGCACAATCTGTAGATACATCCCACCAGTACCTCCCACATCATACATCGCATGTCCAGACATGTGCATGGTAATGAGCAGTTTCTTGACCAGGGGTGTGTTGTAATATTCATTTATTTTATTAAGCATGCTCAGTTGCTCATGACCTACCCTGGTTTTACTCACGTCCAAGTGAACTCTTTCAGTCCTCCTATATCAGCACTAAAGCTTAAGCTATAGTGACAAGGGTCCCATCTATCACTCCCTTCTACTGATAGGATCTATCTACATCACTCCCTTTTACCGCTATACAATGCTATCACTTCTTACTCAAGGATGGGTCTGGTAAAGTTTAATACACAGCTGTGTCAGAACCCTCTCCCTGGCCCCTATCGGTTTGAATCCTCTTTAAAGCCCCTTACAATAGTGGGGTTTAATCACTTTATCCCTCACAAACCTCTTTACTCCTATACTGAAATCCTCTTGTTATGAAGGCCAACATTCCATTAGCTTTCTTCACTGCCCACTGTACCTGCACGCCAACAATCAGTGACCGGTGTACAAGGACACCCAGGTCTCGCTGTACCTCCCCCTTACCTAACCAA
This sequence comes from Okamejei kenojei, assembly GCA_035221665.1. Taxonomy (NCBI): domain Eukaryota; kingdom Metazoa; phylum Chordata; class Chondrichthyes; order Rajiformes; family Rajidae; genus Okamejei; species Okamejei kenojei. Next base: position 4,266,944 of record CM069135.1, read on the forward strand.
ACCTAACGCCATTGTGATAATAATCTGCCCCCAGTTTTTGCCGCCAAAGTGGATAACCTCACATTAATCTATATTATACTGCATCTGCCACGCATCTGCCCACTCACTCATCGTGTCCAGGTCACCCTGCAACCTCCTAACATCCTCTTCACAGTTCACACTGCCACCCAGCTTTGTGTCATCCGCAAACTTGCTAGTGTTGCTCCTAATTCCCTCTGTTTTTCCTGCCGATATGGGGTTTCAATTCACCGCAAACGGAACGTTCCAATCGATCGCGTTCCACAAAATCCCACTCGCAAGATGATTTAAATGGCCATTAATTTACGGTTATTAAACACTAAATTCCTTCCATTTGGCCTATAAATTCATGACAATGAGATTTAAAAATCATGTTATATTGTGAATTCTTGTGTGAAAGTTATTTGGACACTTAGGCTATTTAAAAGTGTTAACCTTTTCTTAAGAAATGGACAGGTGTTTAGATCTAGTAATTATATTTTGTAATTAGCCACAATTAGGTAACTAACTAATTATATGCTTTCATTTCAGGTCATCCAAGTAAGATTGTTTCATATTTGTTTCAGAATGCTTCAATCTATAATAACTGAAAATTTCTTAATTTTTAAGAAAGTTGTGGGCTTTTGACCGTCCTCGATCACAGCTTTTGTTGTCAGTGGAAAAGCAATAGGGAACCAGATGCTAATTTCCGAGTATGAAAATGGCCATAACTTTTTTAATACTGATGATATGAAAGTGAATTAGGTGTCAAATTAAACTTCTTTTTCTGCTTTATCTGATGGGATAAAAATTGCAGACTTGATTTTGAAAATCTGAAAATGTTGTAACATTGCTAAGATTAGTGTGCAAAATTGAGTTGGATAGGTGTTTGTGTGTGTGTTTGTGCACTTGAACGAGAAAGGAAAAGAGCGAGGAGGGGAGATAAAGAGAGAGAACGAGAAAGAGAGAGAGAGAGTGTGTCCCGGTGGTGGGAGAGGAAAAAAAAGCCTACGGCACCTGGTATTCCCAGGCGGTCTCCCATCCAAGTACTGACCAGGCCTGAGCCTGCTTAGCTTCCGAGATCAGACGGGATCGGGCGTGTTCAGGCTAGTATGGCCGTAGGCACAGAGTGGCCACACTTAACCTCTATTTAACACACGCACTCCACTTATCACTCTCCGTCCACCCCAAGGGGGCCCACCCACATTCACTGGACAAGGCCACAGGCACAGCCCACACTCCCTGGCCCCACGGTCCCTATGTGCTCTTTCAAAAACCCTTTTGTGAGATACCCTTTATGCTCACAATAAATACTCAAAGACTAAATCCTGGAAGCAAGAGATTTCTTTATTTTACGAGTCTGCAGACCGGGTGCCTCTCCAACTTGAGACACACTGAAGCCAGGGAGATCATCCCCCTTTATACACAAAATCTTACATTCAATTTCTCCTCCGGACCTCTCTCCAATCAGGGTCGGAGGTGCACAATCTGTAGGTACAACCCACCGTTCATCCCCTCACACCTCCCACATCATACATTGCATGTTCAAACATGTTCATGGTAATGAGCAATTTCTTGACCAGGGGTGTGTTGTAATATTCATTTTTTCTATTAAGCATGCTCAATTGCTCATGACCTGGCCCAGTTTCGCTCACCTCCTAGTGAACCCTCTCAGTTTTCCTATATCAGCACTAAAGCTAAGCTATAGTGACAAGGGTCCCATCCATCACTCCTTTCCACTGATAGGGATTTCTCTACATCACCCCTTCTCTAGCGAGACAAAGCTATCTCTTCTTACTCAAGGCCTCAAGGATGGGTCTGGCAATTTTCAGACACTGCTGTCAGAATCTCCTCTCCAGCCCCTCTCTGTTTGAATTCTCTTTAAAACTCCTTTCTTTAATAGGGTTTAATCACTTTATCCCTCACAATCCTCCCTTTTTCTTTTGCTACGCATACACTGATTAAACCCTCATTTTAAGTTCCTTCAATTCGAACTGACGTAACATCGTCCTAACCTTCTCCTCCTGTAAATCATAAACTTCCCCTGGCCGCATTATCATTATTTTCTGTATTTCCCCTTTCTCTCCCATAGGCATGACTACAGCCTGCATCTGACTTATACTTCTGGTAATAAGTTCCCTAAAACAAGGGATACAACAGGGGATAAAGATCAGTTCCAGCCACTGCACATAGAAACACAAGTCCCACCGTTCTCCACCATGTTCCTCCGAGGATAGAATCCCACCATTGGGTTCCCATAATCGAATTCCACTTTTGTATTGGAACATGCGCCAATTTCCGGATCCCTTCTGATATGTCCATCACTGCCTGTCCATTATCATCGATGTTCAAACAGCAATTAGAGAGGTTGAATTTCCCGCATACCCCTCCTTCTTCTGCCAGAAGGTAATCTAGGGCTAAACCTGTTCTGGTATATTGCTGTTCTCATCTGCGTCTGCTGCTTTGCCAGCATCTCCAGCGCCCCCGCAGTTTGGTTGGTAATTACCTCCAGTACTGCTGTAGCCTTATGATCCGGTTTAACATATATACTGGTGTTCGGTAGCCCCAGGATCCATCTTGTGCCCAAGTGGCTGGTCCGTAGTATGAGATGATTCTTGCTGGTGGCCACTCATCATCTTCCCATTCTCCAATGTCTATTTTCCTCTTTTTCCGATATAGGTCATCAAATACAGGTGTTCCTAACGACTGGCCTTCTTTGGGGTTTAACAGGAAGAATCCAGGTTGTACCAGTCCAATAAAACAAGTCCCACTCCAATTCATCGGTAACACCGAGTATGCCTTGTATCCGCATATCCATAACAGTCCTTCAGGGGCCGGTCCACTAGAGGCAACCTTGTTCCATATATCTCGCAATACTGGGATCCCCTGATAAGGGTTATTCCCGGTGCAGTTCCATAGTCCGGCTGATTCCACTCCATCAATCTCCATCCGGATAGCGCAGTTTTTCCCATATTTCTTAGTTAGATACCATTTAGGCTCCTCTGGCCACCACACTCGGGACTGATTTGGCCACTGGGTGACGATGCGCTGGCAGGGGCTGCTGCCTACTAGGACGGCATCCTTTGCCCAGGGCCTAGCGATACACTCAGTCCCGACCGGAGCATCTGTCAGGACCCATACCTGGGGATCTCGGTCTTGTCCAATTGTCAGGTTCCACCCCATCAGGTCCCATATTTCAACAATGGATCCTCTCCACGGCCAGCGTGAATTCATCAGCGGTCCTCCGCAGACCCAACAGTTAGTCACATTCAGGGTCCCAGCTATCCGGGTGGCCAAGTCCACAAACAGGTTTTTTCCTCCTTCAGGGATTTCGATCTGCTTCTTGATTTTTTCGTACAGTGTCTGGTGCACTTGAGGCTGAGTATGTGGGGGAGGGGGGAGGCTTAGTGACTACTACCTTAGTAACCTCTTTTATTACTTCCTCCTTCGTCTTACCTATTGCCCCTTTTACGATCTGAGAAGGGAAAACTAACTGTACACAAACCCATCTCTCTCCCCTTGGGCAGGTAACGGCCCCAAACTTCCCTATATACCCCCTATTGCCTGCCATCAAATACTCCTTTCCCCCCTCTTTACAAATGATTCTAGTCTTTCGGTCATGGCATACTTTTGTTCACATGGGAATGATAGGTAAATGATCTGGTTATTACCCCTCTGTATTGAATAGGATGATAACATTTATCACAATTATTAATACCTTTTACAACAATTACATACAAAGCAAACAATACCACAACTGCTCCTTTCATACTGTCAGTTATACATTCAATGCTTTTCTTTTTAAAATTACTGTTAGGGGTTTACTTCCCGGCTTCACCGTCCACTGTTCCTCCTCCTCAGGAACGGGTGGATCGACGGGTCCTTTAACCCGGATCGCGTGGGTCCACCCTTTTTCTTTTGTTCGTATTGCTGTCTCGGTTGTCAGTAATACTAGGTATGGCCGGTCCACTTGGGCTGGAGTTTCTCCTCCTTCCAATTTTTGACCAGTACCCAGTCGCCGGCCTTTACAGCATGTATTGGAAAGTCAAGTGACGGGCTTTAAGCCAATAATCCTTTCGCTTTTAATTCTGTAAGGGAATGGGACACTGCCAGTAAATAGTTCCTTGACAATACATTACTGCCCTCTATGGTGGGTATTCCTTCTATCTTTCCCAAATAAGGTAACCCAAACAACATTCCATAGGGGAACACTGCTAACTTTGCATGGGGTCTCCTTTGCTTTTCTCAAAGCCTTTCTGTTTCCCTACTGCTCCAAACATATGCCAGAGTCCATGTACATATGCTGCTCTTAAAGCCTTAATTTCTGCCAATTGAGCTAAGCAAGATTGCTGGCAAGCTTCCAATTTGATCCTGCGCTATAGCTTTTACTTCTTTAGATATTACTCGTCCAAAATATTTCTACTGCTGCTGACAAAACAAAAAACTTCTTCTTGATACATCATGACCTCCTATGCCATCTTTTCCAAGATAATTACAATGTCTCTTTCTCACGTTGCTCCTCACTTGTGGAACAAACCAACAAAATCATTCACATACTATATCAACACCTTCCATAATCTGCCTACAAACATCTGATTAAAAACACGGCGCTAGTATTTAAAACGCTGCCGCATCCTAGCCTAGGTGTATTTAATACCTCTTCTTAATGTTCTTACCATAGCTATGTTCACCATTATCTTAATATTATTATTAAGATCATTATCATTATTATTATTATTATTATTATTTCCTGATTATCGTACCTGTTCACATCCCCAACACACCTTATCCATTACCTATCTCCATTACTAGCCTTGTCTGGGCTCAGATCCAGATTTATTTCACTCCCGATAGGGCATTTGAGAAAACACTCTCCCAAATACATTTATTATTGGCATGGAATCTCTGGCCCCTGTTTGGCTCTGTCATAGGACTCACTGTGTGTCGGTGCATCACTTATTCCAGACTTCAACCAGGTCTGTTGTTACTGACAACATTGTCTTTCCTTTTTCACGCTCTTTCTTTCTAAAGCAGTCTCATCAATTCATCCCTCTGCTTTCCACTTTAATCCTTTTGATCTGCCTTCTTTCACATTCTAAACTCAATGTCTTACTTCTCAGATAGTTTATCCTCCTTTGCAAATTTATTCACCTTCCTTTTAAAATCTTCCACTGACTTCTCGATCCTCATATTTTACCACCACCTCTTCTACCTCGGGTAATGTCATCACTTTCCCTTCTACCCCTGAGATTCTAACCTGTTTTTTTTTTACCCAATCTCAGTCTTCTGGTACCTTGTTATACTCGATCTTTCTGCTCCCGAATCTACCATAAATATCATATCCTCTCCCTGGGGTCCTAATTTCAAATTTACAGAGGTTCCCGTGTGTATCCCATACACCCCCAGGGTAGCGGAACCCTGACTCCCTATTCTTCCTCCATGAGTGCGTACGACTGCCACTCCCGTCGTCGCTTAGGACATTCCTCTTGAAATGACCCTCCTCTTTACAATAATAACACAAGGGTGGCCCCATGTACCACCCTCCTGATCCTTGTTCCTTGTTCTCCCGGGGACCCCAACTTCGGTCCTCCGTTCACCTCTTCCTCGTCCTCCAATACTACTTGCTGTACTGCTTGCAACATCATTTTTGCCTTTCCCTTCTGTTTCTCCTCATCCCGTCTTACATATATCTTTTGAGCCTCTGTTAACAACTGATTCAATGGTTTTTTCATTCCAACCTTCCAATTTTTCCAATTTCTTTCTAATATCTGGCCATGATTTTGTTACAAAATTAAACCTTCAACAACTGCTGACCTGCGGTCGTATCAGGGTCTATCCCGAATAATGCTGGACATTCTTCCTTAATCTTTGTAAAAACACTGTCGGAAGTTCGTCCTTGTTCTGCTGATTTTCAAAAGCCTGTTCGAAATTCTGTCCCCTGGGAACGGCTTCTCTAATTCCCTTGATTCTTATCTCCCTGAGATCCTCATACTTTTTCTTCCTTCCCCTGTTTGGTTATTTCAAGTCGGCGCATCAGCCTGCAACCCCTTCTCCTGCCTGTCTGACCATCTGTCTTTCTTCTGAAGTAAACAAACTTCCCAGTATCGACATCATTGTCTGCCAACTCCTTTTTTTTTCTCTGGGCCCCACTAATTTATTACCCTTCTCCGACCAGAATGTTTATCTAAAAATCGCAAACCATAAAAGCTGCTTGTTGTTCAGCAATTAACTTATTTCTAATTTTGTTCAAAACCATTCCCCCTACAAATACATACGATAACAATTTGCCAAATTAACTTTACTGAAAAGAAATCTCTAGAAGCCAAGCAACCTACATTTTCCAATTCCCTTTTTAAGTTGCGATGATTCAAAGCATTGTCCGTTACCTTACAATAACCTCCCCCATTGCTTACAATTCCTTAAAGGAACACACACAGACACCCTTACAAACATGGCCCACAGCAAACAAACCTATCACATATACAAACTTCCTCATTCATACAAAACTGGTTTTTTACATTAGTTCCATTCTTACTTCAATGAGATTGTTTGAAACAACTTAATATTTTTCATTAAAAAACATTTTTGGCCCTAGGAACTGATCTATTTGTTCAGCCAGTCCCAAGGGGTCTTCCAATAAACTTTTCATCTCCTTTTTAAAGTTCCTCACCCCCATACTGGTGAGAGGCACATAGTTTCCTTACTCTTTACCCCGGGTGTTCCCTTCACCCCATCAACATTCGCCCCAACGGACTATCGGGCGGAATGTTAGGCTCCATATCAGTTCTCCTCATCCCGGTTCCCCGGACCTTACTCCTCCATTCCGGTTTCCCATTACCTTGTCGGACTATTCCCAGTCCGAACAAACCCCGGTCGCCCAGGCAATACTTATAGTCGTTTTTCTTAATGGGTCCTGTGCACAAGAATCACTCGACCGTCCCGTACGTATTTACCTTACACCCCCTCTTGCTTCCGGAGTCTTTTTCACCGGATATCACTCGCTCAAACTGCTGATGGCAAGCAAGGAGATCAGAGACTGCTGAAATCAGCAGGGTGCACCTTCCCCTCCTTCCTTGCCTCCACCAAGCTAGCCGGAGTGGCGATCGCGGACGAGCCCCCAATTTGTGAGATACCTTTATGACTCACAATAAATACTCAAAGACTAAATCCTGGAAGCAAGAGATTTCTTTATTTTACGAGTCTGCAGACGGGTGCCTCTCCAACTTGAGGACCACTGAAGCCAGGGAGATCATCCCCCTTTATATACACTAAATCTTACATTCAATTTCTCCTCCGGAACCTCTCTCCAATCAGGGTCGGAGGTGCACAATCTGTAGGTACAACCACCGTTCATCCCCTCGCACCTCCCACATCATACATTGCATGTTCAAAACATGTTCATGGTAATGAGCAATTTCTTGACCAGGGGTGTGTTGTAATATTCATTTTTTTCCATTAAGCATGCTCAATTGCTCATGACCTGGCCCAGTTTCGCTCACCTCCTAGTGAACCCTCTCAGTTTTCCTATATCAGCACTAAAGCTAAGCTATAGTGACAAGGGTCCCATCCATCACTCCTTTCCACTGATAGGGATTTCTCTACATCACCCCCTTCTCTAGCGAGACAAAGCTATCTCTTCTTACTCAAGGCCTCAAGGATGGGTCTGGCAATTTTCAGACACTGCTGTCAGAATCTCCTCTCCAGCCCCTCTCTGTTTGAATTCTCTTTAAAACTCCTTTCTTTAATAGGGTTTAATCACTTTATCCCTCACACTTTCACCACGTCCAACACAACACATTAGTAGGGAACTTACAATACTTACCTTCAGCCGCGCTGCACTTCTGCCACTCGCAGTGTGCGCCACTTTCGCGCCTTTCACAGGGGGGCCGCTTTAAAATCCCCTTTTCTCCAGCCTCTTCAAATACATCTTTCTCAGGCTGTTTAGCTGCGGAAGAAAAATCCCTCCCACATACCTTTTATCACCTTTTTTAAAACAGCGCTGGATCATTTCATAGGAGGAGGAAAATTTCAATCCTCTTCCAAAGCCGTCAATGCCGACAACGGGACGGATCAAACCTACGGGACAAAGCAAGATTGGCCGTTTATTTTTACATATAAACCTGCTTCTTAGGATGCCTTTAATCAAAATGTTACGTTGCAAAAAGGTGATTTAGCCCCATACCAACCGGCAGTGTTTTTCACACAAACATAGAAAATAGGTGCAGGAGGAGGCCATTCGGCCCTTCCAGCCAGCACCGCCATTCATTGTGATCATGGATGATCGTCTGAAATCAATAAACCGTGCCTGCCTTCTCCTCGTATCCCTTGACTCCTAGCCCTAGAGCTCTATTCAACTCTCTGGGTGAAAAAGGTTTTACTCGCCTCAGTCTTAAATCACTCCCCTTTATTCTAAGACTGTGGCCCTGGTACTGGACTCACCCAACATTGGGAATATTTTCCCTGCATCTAGCTTGTCCAGTCCTTTTATAATTTTATATGTTTCTATAAGTATCCCCCTCATCCTTCTAAACTCCAGTGAATACAAGCCAGTCTTTTCAATCTTTCCTCATATGACAGTCCGCCATCCCAGGGATCAAATCTCGTGAACCTACGCTGCTGCACTGCCTCAATCACAAGGATGTCCTTCCTCAAATTAGGAGACCAAAACTGTACACAATACTCCAGACGTGGTCTCACCAGAGCCGATACAACTGCAGAAGAACCTGTGAGATATGCATTGTGCTCACAATCACTGCTCAGAGACTAAATCGTGGAAGCAAGAGATTCTTTATTTGCGAGTCTGCAGAGTCGGGTGCCTCTCCAAGTTGAGACACACAAAGCAGAAGGGTAAACCCCCTTTATACACACGATTCTACATTCAACCTCCCCTCCGGACCCTTCTCCAATCAGAGTCTGAGGTGCACAATCTGTAGATACATCCCCCCAGTACCTCCCACATCATACATCGCATGTCCAGACATGTGCATGGTAATGAGCAGTTTCTTGACCAGGGGTGTGTTGTAATATTCATTTATTTTATTAAGCATGCCTCAGTTGCTCATGACCTACCTGTTTTACTCACCTCCAAGTGAACTCTTTCAGTCCTCCTATATCAGCACTAAAGCTAAGCTATAGTGACAAGGGTCCCATCTATCACTCCCTTCTACTGATAGGATCTATCTACATCACTCCCTTTTACCGCTATACAATGCTATCACTTCCTACTCAAGGATGGGTCTGGTAAAGTTTAATACACAGCTGTGTCAGAACCCTCTCCCTGGCCCCTATCGGTTTTGAATCCTCTTTAAAGCCCCTTACAATAGTGGGGTTTAATCACTTTATCCCTCACAAACCTCTTTACTCCTATACTGAAATCCTCTTGTTATGAAGGCCAACATTCCATTAGCTTTCTTCACTGCCGCTGTACCTGCACGCCAACAATCAGTGACCGGTGTACAAGGACACCCAGGTCTCGCTGTACCTCCCCTTACCTAACCAAACCTAACGCCATTGTGATAATAATCTGCCCCCAGTTTTTGCCGCCAAAGTGGATAACCTCACATTAATTATATTATACTGCATCTGCCACGCATCTGCCCACTCACTCAACGTGTCCAGGTCACCCTGCAACCTCCTAACATCCTCTTCACAGTTCACACTGCCACCCAGCTTTGTGTCATCCGCAAACTTGCTAGTGTTGCTCCTAATTCCCTCTGTTTTTCCTGCCGATATGGTGTTTCAATTCACCGCAAACGGAACGTTCCAATCGATCGCGTTCCACAAAATCCCACTCGCAAGATGATTTAAATGGCCATTAATTTACGGTTATTAAACACTAAATTCCTTCCATTTGGCCTATATATATTCATGACAATGAGATTTAAAAATCATGTTATATTGTGAATTCTTGTGTGAAAGTTATTTGGACACTTAGGCTATTTAAAAGTGTTAACCTTTTCTTAAGAAATGGACAGGTGTTTAGATCTAGTAATTATATTTTGTAATTAGCCACAATTAGGTAACTAACTAATTTTACTTCGGAGTCACGTGAGTGACTACGTGAAGAACCCGCCTCACGCTGGCAAACGGCATTACGTCGACGCTGACGGCGGAAGGAGGAGCTGCAGTAAGGAGCAGCTCCTCGCAGCGGTCGGAACGGCCCCGCAGGTAAGTGCAGCAAAGTCGGGATGTTTTTTAGCGTACGCTGGGTGGGCCCATCAAGCGAAAGTAAAAGTAAAAATTCAGAGTCGCGTAAACGTGCTGATTTAGCACTGATAATAAAGAAAATGGAGAAATCGGCAAAGAGAAATTCGCGGGTAAAAAGATCTTCCCGGGGTGAAATAAAAAAATACAGGACAAGAAGCTAGTGCGGATCCGGTTCCGATACCGGTGGCCGCTGATATACCCGATAGCGAGTTTCTAGATTCTCCAGCAATAATAACCACGGAGGGAAATGCTCCTAAAAAATGTAAAAAGAAATCTGAGAGGCCCGTGGTTTCTGATGACTCTGATACTGAAAGTCCTCCAGATAATAAAACTATGTGGTTTAAAAATGGAGCATATGGAGAAAGTTCTCCAAAAATCATGAGACAAGGGTCACAGAACCAGAAGGATCCCAAAAAAGCTCTGAGGGGTTTGATTATTCTGAATATGGCTGTGGGCCAAGTTGGGAGTTTGAAAATCCGGACCCAGGATTTGGGCTGGAAGAAGTCTCATGGGGTGAAATCCCAATTGATTTAGGGCTGCAGAAGGCAGACTCTGCTGGTGGTGATTTGGATTTTGAATGCACACCACAAAGTAAAAAGAAAAGGCCAAATGTGCCTGGGATAGCAAAAGAATTTGCTATACCTGAAGGAAGTGGTGAGGCTATGGAAGAAAACCTAGCTGCCAGTATTAATTATATGGTGTTCTCACCAACTTCAAGATTCTGTGATGATTGAAACATCAGAATTATATAAGACACCAGGAAATTGTGCCTCATTGGGAGTGCCTACGGTTAATCCGTTGATATGGACATCCATGACTCCAAGTATGAGAGCTCAAGAAGTGAGATTTCAAAAAACCCTCAAACTAATTTCTGCTGCCGTTACGGCCTATGGGAGACAAATGGAGAGATTGGAGATGGATAAGATTCAAAAAGATACTTTGGGCTTATTGTGCAATTCTTTCTATGAAATTAACTGTATGAGGAAAATGGCGATTCGGCCCATATTTCACCCTAGATTTGCAAGCCTGTGTCGAGCAAGTGGTGTTCAAGCTCCTGGGTATCTGTTTGGAGAAAATCTGCCTAAAACACTGAAAGAGTTGGATGAAGAAGCTAAATATTTTAGCGGTGTGAAACCTTTCGTCTTTGGACAAAAAATATTATTTTTCGCCCCAAAGGGGTTTTGACTTTGGAAATAGAGGCAGAAATTTGTCAAGGAAGTATTATCGTCCTGCACAGCCCAATGCTTACCATATTCAGGAGAAGGAGACCACCACGCTCATATGGAGAGGTATTAAAGACTTGTTTTTATACTTAAAGAAACTGCGGATAAATCTCCAGTTGGAGGGAGATTACAAAAGTTTTATAAAGACTGGCTTACTATTACTTCTGATCGATTTATATTACAAGCAGTTTCAGGAGCCACTATTACATTTAAAGAAGGGGTTAATCCGCCTGTACAGAATAAACCTGCTTATGCTTTCGTGTTTACTGCTATTGATAAAGCAGAGATTAATGTGGAAATTGACAAATTATCTGGAAAAGGGGTAATTGAAAAAACTTATGAACACGAGCATCAATTTGTCTCTAACATTTTTTCGGAGAAATAAAAAAAGATGGTGGTTGCAGAATTATTCTGGACCTTACAGATCTAAATAAGTTTGTAGAATACAAACATTTTAAAATGGAAACATTTAATACTGTAAGATATTTAATTTCAGCAGGTTGTTATATGGCTAAGATTGATTTAAAAGACGCTTATTATTCTGTACCTATACATCAGAGTTTCGGAGGTACTTAAAATTTAATTGGCTGGGACAATTATGGCAGTTTAAAGCTTTGCCAAATGGATTGAGTTCAGCTCCCAGGCTCTTTACGAAACTGTTGAAAACCAGTTTTAGCCCAATTAAGAGCACAAAAAACACATCGTTATGGCTTATCTCGATGACATTCTAATCATTAATGATAATCAAGAGTCAGGTGAGAACTCAGTTTCAGTTACTAAAGCTTTGTTTGAAAAGCTAGGGTTCTTGATTCATCCAATTAAGTCCCAGCTGCAGCCAGCACAATCAATTAACTTTTTGGGGTTTGTAATTAATTCAGTGACTATGTTAGTAACTTTACCAACAGATAAAGTTGATGATATTTTGGTAACCTGTAATAATCTCATTCACAAACTTATCCTTCCATCCGAGAAAGTAGCGAAAACCATTGGTAAACTAGTAGCAGCATTTCCTGCAGTATAATTTGGTCCATTACACTATTCAAAATCTTCAAAGGGGACAAAATAAGAGCTCTCAAAGAGAAAGCAGGCCACTTTGATAGGCCTATGCAATTAACAAAAGAAGCTGTGTTGGAATTACAATGGTGGGTTAAAAATGTCCCACAAGCTGCTAAAAACATTCTGATTAAACAGCCTGAAATGGTTTTACAAACAGATGCTAGTGCTCTTGGATGGGGGGCAACAGATTCATCCTCCAGTTGTGGAGGTAGATGGAAAGTTCAAGAAGAAATGTTTCTTCAAACTTATGGTATTAACTATTTAGAGTTATTAGGTGCTTTCTATGGACTAAAAGCATATTGTTGTTCAAAAAAGGGTCTACATGTATTAATACAGTTAGACAATAAAACGGCGGTTGCATATATTAATCACATGGGGGGAGTTAGAACAGTATCATGTGATTGTCTGGTCAATGAAATATGGCAATGGTGTATTGACCGCCAAAATTTGGATTTCAGCAAATTACATTCCAGGTAAAGACAATGTGGTGGCAGATAAAAGATCAAGGATATTTAAAGATAACACAGAATGGATGCTTAATCCAGCAATATTTAAGAATATTGTAACCCAATTTGGTTTACCAGAAAATTGATCTGTTTGCATCAAGGCTTAATCATCAATTGCCTAAATATGTGTCTTGGGAACACGATCCAGATGCAGTAGCAGTAGATGCTTTTTCATTGAAACTGGGGGAATATGTTCTTTTATGCTTTTCCACCATTTGCTTTGATTCAGAAATGTCTGAAGAAAATAGAACAAGATTCTGCCACTGGATTGTTGGTAGTTCCAAATTGGCCAACACAACATTGGTTCCCATTAATGCTGAATATGATTAAAGAACCATATATGTCAATTCCTAACTGTAGTGATATTTTGATTAATCCAGTAACTAAAGAAATTTATCCATTATATGCATATATGAATTTATTAATCTGCAGGTTTTGACCAGACCATACAGGAGCTGGGATTGTCGGACAAAACTATGGAAGTTATAGTCGCATCATGGCGAGATAGCACACAAAAACAATATATGACACATATAAAGAAATGGGAAGAATTTTGCACACAGTCAAATATTTCTTATGATACTGTGAATATTGCAAATGTTTTGGAGTTCCTTGCCAAATTGCATTTTGAGCAACATTTAAGTTACAGTGCCATTTAACACTGCACGCAGTGCCTTATCATCTTATTTAGGACTAATGTCTGACAGAAATTCAATTGGATCACATCCATTAATATCTAGATTCATGAAAGGAATCTTTAACATCAATCCACCCAAACCAAGGTACACAGAGATTTGGGATGTGAGCATTGTACTTACCTTACTTAGGCAATGGACTCCAATTGAAGGATTGTCATTGGAAAGATTAACATTGAAATTAATAATGTTAATGTCATTGGTTTCAGCTCAAAGAGTGCAAACTTTACAAATGTTGCGTTTAGACTGTATGCATGTGACTACAGATAAATTGTGTTCTATGTTTACGATCTGATCAAACAAAGCAGACCAGGGAGATCTGGAGCTAAGGTAATCTTTCAAGCTTATCCTATTGATCCTACTTTGTGTGTGGTTAAACATTTGAATCACTATGTTAAAGTTACTGAAACTCTTCGAGGAAATGAAAAAAACGTTAATGATTACGCATAAAAAGCCACACACAAAAGCTTCAGTTCAAACTATCTCAAAATGGTTGAAACAGGTGTTGCTTTTAGCAGGAGTAGACACTGATGTGTTCAAATCTCACTCCACCAGGGCTGCAGCTACGTCCGCGGCGAAGGTGCGGGACGTACCACTCGAGCATATTTTAAAAATCGCAGGGTGGAGTAAAGAAGAAACTTTTTCAAAGTTCTACAATAAAACCTGTTCACACTATGACAAGCTTTGGCCACGCGGTGTTGGATCAATATAATCACCTGCTTTGTATACTATTGATTACTATAACCAGTTATGTACTCACTTATATCTTTTATCACTTGTAATCATTCCCTCGGATATAAGGGAGGGTTATTATATGTTCTTTAAACCATTAAAAAGTTAATTATGGAAAGAACTAATATTAGTCTGGTTTCTCATGTATGTATTTACTTAGCCGGTCTGTCGTACTAATTAAATACTACGACATAAAAAACACAGAAAGCTTTAAAATCTTCACGTAGTCACTCACGTGACTCCGAAGTAAAATAGTAAGATTAAACGAGAACTTACCAGTTCGAAGTTTGATCGTTATTTTATGAGGAGTTACGATGAGGGATTACGTGCCCTCCACTCCCACCCTCATAAAATAAATGATCAATCTGGTAGTTCTAAGTCTTTTATGAGCCTTACTATGTTACTTCGGCTATTTGGTGTTCTGTGTTTTTCATGCCGCTGCTTTGAAGTATGCCGTTTGCCAGCGTGAGGCGGGTTCTTCACGTAATCCCTCATCGTAACTCCTCATAAAATAACGATCAAACTTCGAACTGGTAAGTTCTTGTTTAATCTTACTATTATATGCTTTCATTTCAGGTCATCCAAGTAAGATTGTTTCATATTTGTTTCAGAATGCTTCAATCTATAATAACTGAAAATTTCTTAATTTTTAAGAAAGTTGTGGGCTTTTGACCGTCCTCAATCACAGCTTTTGTTGTCAGTGGAAAAGCAATAGGGAACCAGATGCTAATTTCCGAGTATGAAAATGGCCATAACTTTTTTAATACTGAAGATATGAAAGTGAATTAGGTGTCAAATTAAACTTCTTTTTCTGCTTTATCTGATGGGATAAATTGCAGACTTGATTTTGAAAATCTGAAAATGTTGTAACATTGCTAAGATTAGTGTGCAAAATTGAGTTGGATAGGTGTTTGTGTGTGTGTGTTTGTGCACTTGAACGAGAAAGGAAAAGAGCGAGGAGGGGAGATAAAGAGAGAGATAGAGAAAGAGAGAGAGAGAGTGTGCCCGGTGGTGGGAGAGGAAAAAAGCCTACGGCACCTGGTATTCCCAGGCGGTTCTCCCATCCAAGTACTGGACCAGGCCTGAGCCTGCTTAGCTTCCGAGATCAGACGGGATCGGGCGTGTTCAGGCTAGTATGGCCGTAGGCACAGAGTGGCCACACTTAACCTCTATTTAACACACGCACTCCACTTATCACTCTCCGTCCACCCCCAAGGGGGCCCACCCACATTCACTGGACAAGGCCACAGGCACAGCCCACACTCCTGGCCCCACGGTCCCTATGTGCTCTTTCAAAAACCTTTCACCACCTCCAACACAACACATTAGTAGGGAACTTACAATACTTACCTTCAGCCGCGCTGCACTTCTGACACTCGCCGTGTGCGCCACTTTCCCGCCTTTCACAGGGGGGCCGCTTTAAAATACCCTTTTCTTCAGCCTCTTCAAATACATCTTTCTCAGGCTGTTTAGCTGCGGAAGAAAAATCCCTCCCACATCCCTTTTATCACCTTTTTTTAAAACATATAACCATATAACCATCACAGCACGGAAACGGGCCCTCTCGGCCCTTCCAGTCCGTGCCGACCATTTGTTTCCCCCTAGTCCCATCTACCTGCACTCAGACCATACCCCTCCATTCCCTTCCCGTCCATATACCTATCCACTTTACTTTTAAATGTTAAAATCAATCCTGCTTCCACCACTTCTGCTGGAAGCTCATTCCACACATCCACCACCCTCTGAGTAAAGAAGTTCCCCCTCACGTTACCCGAAACCTCTGTCCCTTAATTCTCATGTCATGCCCTCTTGTTTGAATCTTCTCTACCTCATTGGTTCCAGCAGCAGGACAACTGGCTTTGGGGTCCCATCCACTAGTGGTCAAAATCATGAGGGGCATTTTTAACACCAATTCCCCCAGACCAAGGTACACTCAGATCTGGGATGTCAGCATTGTACTGACGTACCTTAGGGGATGGCCACCACCAGGTCACTCATGCTGGAACAATCTTACTCTGAAATCAGTCATGCTCATGGCACTAGTGTCAGCTCAAAGGGTACAGTCCCTCCACCTTCTGAGGCTGGACAGCATGACAGAGTCATTGGACTGTTTTCACATTTCATATTCAGGGACTGGTTCAAACAAACTAGACCAGGTACCACGCCTCCAGTCATGGAGTTCCGGGCATATTCATCTGACCCCACGGCTGTGTGCCAAGAACCCATCTCGCCAATTACATAGACACAACATACAACTTAAGAGGGAGAGAAAAAGCCATGGATAAGCCACAAGAAGCCTTCATGGTCAGGTGACGAGCCAAACCATTTCAAGGAGGCTCAAGCAGGTCCTTAAGTCCGCGGGAGTCAATACTAATGTTTACAAATCTCACTCCACCAGGGCTGCATCTACGTCGGCGGCTAGGCGAATGGACGTGCCTATGGACCGTTATTCTGGCTAGAGCAGGATGGTCCTCGGAAAGAACTTTCCAAAGGTTTTATAATAAGCCGCTGACGGAACTGCTACATTTGCAGACAGAATTTTAGAGTCTGCAGCTAATATTTAATTTAAGCCGGGGGAGCTCTCTGTTTTTTGTTGTCATTAATAAACCTTTATTGTTCACAAACAGGTTATTGTTGATTGTATTAACATACTTCCTCCCTCTAAGGTCTTCAGACAGTGAGTGAAGCATGAGCTGGTACACGGTTCGGATTCACAGAGCTTTGAAGTCTTCACGTAGTCACTCACGTGACTCCGAAGTAAATAGTAAGATTAAATGAGAACTTACCAGTTCGAAGTTTGATCTGTATTTTATGAGGAGTTACGATGAGGGATTACGTGCCCTCCGCTCCACCCTCTATTATACAGATCAACTGGTAATTAAGTTCTTATTTTTTCTTTACTATATTTATTTCAATTGTTGTGTTTTTTCTGTGAATCCACACCGCTGCTTTGAAGAAATGTCGCGCATGCGTGCTGGACGGGGTCTTCACGTAATCCCTCATCGTAACTCCTCATAAAATACAGATCAAACTTCGAACTGGTAAGTTCTCATTTAATCTTACTATTATACTGCATCTGCCCACTCACTCAACGTGTCCAGGTCACCCTGCAACCTCCTAACATCCTCTTCACAGTTCACACTGCCACCCAGCTTTGTATCACCTGCAAACTTGCTAGTGTTGCTCCTAATTCCCTCTTTTTATTTATTTTTATTTTTTTATTATAGAAACATATTTATGAAAATTACAATGCTTTACATAAATGAAAATACATCATTATATACTTTCATGATATTAATAATATTGATATTATTATTAATATTAAAATTTAAGACTATATGCTTCTATACACTTTTTTAATTTTTTTTATAAAGTAGGAAAAGATAGAGATAAATAATGAAGAAAAAATATGAAAGCGAATGGGTGTTAATCATTAATCCGTCATTGGAGATATAGGCATGATTTATTATATATATTTCTTCATCCATTCTAATATTCAGGCCTCAGTCAAGCCCTCGTACCGAGCCGTTATGACTCTGTAAATATTCAATATATGGAGACCTCTGAAGAGATCTAACCTGTCCATTAGGATAAGCCTCAATCTTCCAGATGAAGAGTCTCGACATTTCTGTATTCCACATTTTGATTGTAGGGGATGTAGGGCCTTTCCAAAATTTTAATATTAATTTTTTCCCAATTATTAACCCATAATCAATAAAAATTCTTTGATTCATTGTTATTAATTGTTCTGTTTCCAGTATTCCTTAGTATTATTAACTTTGAATCAGGTGTCAAAATTATATTAACAACATTCGAAATTATCCTAAATATTTCTATCCAGAATTTTGTAATTTTTATACAGTTCGTAAATGAGTGTGACAAATTGGCTTCTAAATGTTGACATTTATCACATATAGGAGATACTTTTGGAAAAATGTTATGTAATTTAGATTTTGAATAATATAGTCTATGTAGTATTTTAAACTGTATAAGAGGGTGTTTAGCATTTAGCGAACAATGGTGTATATGTTGTAAACTTTTATCCCATACTTCTGGTCTAATAATTTGGCATAATTCATTTTCCCAAGATTGTCTATGTATTTCTGTTGATGGAACATCACCTTCCAATAAGATGTTATATATATATGTGAAATCATTTTTTCTGTATTCGGATGTTTATTTAAGCATTCATCTAAAATTTCTGTCTTTCTATTTCTGAGTTCCTGCGTATTTGCTTTAACATAATCTCTAATTTGTAAATATCTAAAATAATCTTTAGAGTGTAGTCCATAAATTTGTTGTAGATCTTGAAATGAAAGGAAGGAGTTTTCCTTATAGAGATCACCGACCTTAATAATTCCATTATTTTTCAATTGTAAAAAAGCTTTATCCATCATTGAAGGTTTAAACGTAACATTATTTACAATGCTAAGAGATAGTGGTATAGATTTTTGTTTTAATGTTTTCTTTATTTGTTTCCAAATACGTTTTCCACTTTCTATTATCGGGTTTTCACTATAAGTTTTCTTAGCTAGATTAATATTAGCAAATATTATAGAACTAATTTCAAAAGGAGAACAATCTTCTTTTTCCATATTTAACCAAGTGTTGGTTGGTTATCTATTTCTTCTAACCAAAACTGCAATTCATATTTTTTAATGTTGATTGCCCAATAATAAAACATAAAATTTGGTAGTGCTAGACCTCCATCTTATTTTTGATTTACATAATGTTTTTTTTATTTATTCTATGGCTCTTATAATCCCCATTGTGAAAAGGACCCGTGAAGTTAGTTGACTAGGGAGTCCACCTTTTTAAAGAAATTTTTTAGGGCTGATATATCGGAATTAATTGGAAAAGGTATAATAATTGTGGAAGAAAAAACATTTTTATTATAATTAATTTTACCTAACATTGACTGATAGGGTAGAGTTTTCCAATGTAAGATATTCTTATTTAATTTATTCAATAATGGTGGGAAATTAGATTTAAATATGAGTCAAATCTTTTTGTTACGAAAATTCCAAGATATTTAATTTTTTCATTTGTTATTTAAAAGGGAAATTGTTGTTAATATAGTGTTAAGTTATTTACCTGTTATTGGCATAAGTTCACTTTTTTCAATTGATACTATATCCTGAGTAGGATCCAAATTCAATTATTAATTTTAACAAATTTCGAATACTAGTTTTATGGTTTTATGATGTAAATTTAATACATCATCCGCATATAAAGAAATTTTATTTTTGTGTCTCTAGTATCGTATCCATATATTTCCGGATGTGATCTCACCCTCTGAGCTAACGGTTCTATTGCTAGTGCAAACAGTAAAGGGATAAAGGGCAACCTTGTCTACAACCTCGAGATAGATTGAATTTAGGGGTGATAACATTCGGTTTGTTATTATTCTAGCTGTCGGATTTGTATATAGCAATTTGATCCAGGTAATAAACTTTTCTCCCAGTTTGAAAGCTTCCATAACCAAGAACAAATAAGGCCATTCCACTTGATCAAAGGCTTTCTCTGCATCTAACGAAATAACTACTAGATCTTATTAATACCTCTTTTTGAGTATATAATATTAAATAACCGTCTCAAGTTTATATGAAGAGTATCGTTTTGGTATAAATCCTGTTTGATCGGGATGAATTATTTATTTAACAACTGAGCTTAACCTTTGTGCTAATATTTTAGTTAATATCTTTTGATCAGTATTTAAAAGAGCTATTGCTCTAAATGACCCTGGTACATCCAAGTCTTTGTTTATTTTAGGTAAAAATGTTATAGTAGATTAATTTAATGTTTCTGGTAGTTTTTGCTGTGTATATATATGTTCATATAATGATTTCAGACGTGGTACAATCTGATCATAGAATATTTTATAAAATTCCGAGCCAATGCCATCAGGTCCCGCTGTTTTACCGTTTTTTAATGATCTGATTGATTCTTGGATTTATTTTATCGAAATATCAGCATTCAGTAACTCTCTATTTTGTAAATCCAACCCTTTCAGGTTACATTTTTTTTTAAATGCTTCTATTCCCATTTTATTTTCTGTTGTTTCAGCAGTGTATAAGTTTTTATAATATTGCATAAATCTTTCATTAATATCTTTAGGTTGTGTTAACAATTCGCCATTATGTGATTTAATCCTATGGATTATTTTTTCAGCTTCCATTTTCCTTAGTTGGCGAGCCAATAATTTTTGAGGTTTAAGGGACAGAAGTTTAGGGGTAACGTGAGGGGGAACTTCTTTACTCAGAGGGTGGTGGCTGTGTGGAATGAGCTTCCAGCAGAGGTGGTGGAGGCAGGATCGATTTTAACATTAAAAGTAAAGTGGATAGGTATATGGACGTGAAGGGAATGGAGGGGTATGGTCTGAGTGCAGGTAGATGGGACTAGGGGAAAACAAATGGTCGGCACGGACTGGAAGGGCCGAGAGGGCCTGTCTCCGTGCTGTAATTGTTATATGGTTATATGGTTATATGGTTTATCACCGAATTCAAACTGTAATTGTTTAGTATGTTGATAAAGTTTAACAACTTGATCTGTATATATTTTATTTAATTTATATTTCAATGCTGCAATTTTATTATGTAGTATTGTAGTTGGATTCACTGCATTCTGTATATCTAATTGTTTAATCTATTTTTCCAAATCTTGTTGATCCTTACGATTCTTTTTATTATAAAATGCTTGGGAGGAAATCATGATTCCCCGGAGGTATGCTTTAAATGTTTCCCATAATAAGGAACAAGATATTTCCGGTTTATCATTTATTTCGAATCCACTTCTTTCTCCAACTTCCATCCCAACGTTGTCCTGTTCGGTCCAGTCCTGCGTTGTTTTGTGAAGTCTTGCAAAGTCTTGGGCATTCTTGTAGAGTTCTTAAAAGTCAATATATTTGAAAGTAGCTGCTTCTCAGGTCTGGATCTGGCAAGCAAAGTCCAATGCTGCTGCTGGGTTGGAAAAGAGATGTTCCTTGTTGTTGAAAGTAACTCTTAGAATAGCTGGATAATTCAAGCCGTATCTCAAATTTTCCACTCCCCTCATAAGACTTTTAGCCTCATTGAATGCTTTCCGTTTCCTGGAAACTTCTGTTGGATAATCACGGTAGATACTGATCCTTTGTCCTTCGAATTCCAGGTTTCTGTTTCTCGAGGATTTTTGCATTATCTTGTCCAAGACAAAGTCATATTGTAGCTTTATAATCATTTGTCTTGGAGGGGGGTTTGCTCTTGTCTGACGTCTCCTGACTCTGTGAGCACGGGCTAATAAAGGCTTTTGTTCCAGAGATAAAACATATTGCAATAAGTTCGCAGTAAATTATCGAGGATCTTCATCTTTCTCTCGCCCTTCGGGAATACCTGCAATTCTTAGGTTTTGTCTTCTCTGGCGACCTTCTAGCTCAGTAAATTTCCCAGTTATTTTAGTCAGTAAGTCCGTTAGACGTTCGTTTTCTGTAATCAACTTTGCTGTAGTCACAGCACTTATATCAGCTAGTTCTTCAAGGCCTTTTATACCGACTGTCTGTTGTTCCAGTACCTTTTCCATAGGATTCAGCCTCTTTTCAAAGTCTTTTTTGACCTTTTCAAATTTATTATCCATCTCCTTTGTCATTTCGTTCATCATTTCTGTAATTTCTTTCTTCAAATCTTCCGATATTTTCTTGGTCTTATTATTAATATTTGAATTTGTTTCCTGTTGAAATTCTTTCATTTGAGTATTCATCTGGTTTATTTCTCCCCTTAAACCAGCAATCTCACGAGAAATGAAAGTTTTCAATTCTTCACTTTCAGTTTTTTTCCCTGTTCTTTTCGATACATCTTCCTGGGATGAGGCCCTACTTGAGTCCAAGGCTTCAGTTGGGCCTTCTGCCAGTTTCTGCCTAGTTGGTCGACTTTTCTGTCTTTCGGGTGGGCTGCGTGTTGTAGACATAACTAGACATTAAAAAAAAATTTAAAAAAAAAAAAAAAATCCCTCTTTTTTTCCTGCCGATATGGGGTTTCAATTCACCGCAAATGGAACGTTCCAATCGATCGCGTTCCACAAAATCCCACTCGCAAGATGATTTAAATGGCCATTCATTTACAGGAATTAAACACTAAATTCCTTCCATTTGGCCTATAAATTCATGATAATGAGATTTAAAAATCATGTTATATTGTGAATTCTTGTGTGAAAGTTATTTGGACACTTAGGCTATTTAAAAGTGTTAACCTTTTCTTAAGAAATGGACAGGTGTTTAGATCTAGTAATTATATTTTGTAATTAGCCACAATTAGGTAACTAACTAATTATATGCTTTCATTTCAGGTCATCCAAGTAAGATTGTTTCATATTTGTTTCAGAATGCTTCAATCTATAATAACTGAAAATTTCTTAATTTTTAAGAAAGTTGTGGGCTTTTGACCGTCCTCGATCACAGGTTTTGTTGTCAGTGGAAAAGCAATAGGGAACCAGATGCTAATTTCCGAGTATGAAAATGGCCATAACTTTTTTAATACTGAAGATATGAAAGTGAATTAGGTGTCAAATTAAACTTCTTTTTCTGCTTTATCTGATGGGATAAATTGCAGACTTGATTTTGAAAATCTGAAAATGTTGTAACATTGCTAAGATTAGTGTGCAAAATTGAGTTGGATAGGTGTTTGTGTGTGTGTTTGTACACTTGAACGAGAAAGGAAAAGAGCGAGGAGGGGAGATAAAGAGAGAGATAGAGGAAGAGAGAGAGAGTGTGCCCGGTGGTGGGAGAGGAAAAAAAAGCCTACGGCACCTGGTATTCCCAGGCGGTCTCCCATCCAAGTACTGACCAGGCCTGAGCCTGCTTAGCTTCCGAGATCAGACGGGATCGGGCGTGTTCAGGCTAGTATGGCCGTAGGCACAGAGTGGCCACACTTAACCTCTATTTAACACGCGCACTCCACTTCTCACTCTCACTAGACAAGGTGAGAGGCGAGAGGCACAGCTGAGGGTCCCTGGCCCCAACCCCGACCCCACGCAGCAGCAGCAGCAGCAGCAGCAGCAGCAGCATCTCTCTCACACACTCACCCACCCAAGCATTAAGCAAAAAAAACATTCAATCATCCTAACTTTGTAGAAAAGATCAAAAAGCCTTTCACCACGTCCCGCACAAGAGATTAGTTTAGTGTGCAAAATTGGATAGGTGTGTGTGTGTGTGTGTGTGTGTGTGTGTGTGTGCGTGCACTTAAACGAGCAAGAAAAAGAGGAGGCGAGTTAAAAAGCGAGGAGAACGAGAAAGAGAGAGAGAGAGTGTCCCCCGGTGGTGGGAGAGGAAAAAAAACGCCTACGGCACCTGGTATTCCCAGGCGGTCTCCCATCCAAGTACTGACCAGGCCTGAGCCTGCTTAGCTTCCGAGATCAGACGGGATCGGGCGTGTGGCAGGCTAGTATGGCCGTAGGCACAGAGTGGCCACACTTAACCTCTATTTAACACGCGCACTCACTTATCACTCTCCGTCCACCCCAAGGGGGCCCACCCACATTCACTGCACAAGGCCACAGGCACAGCCCACACTCCCTGGCCCACGGTCCCTATGTGCTCTTTCAAAAAACCCTTTCACCACCTCCAACACAACACATTAGTAGGGAACTTACAATACTTACCTTCAGCCGCGCTGCACTTCTGACACTCGCCGTTGCGCCACTTTCCCGCCTTTCACAGGGGGGCCGCTTTAAAATACCCTTTTCTCCAGCCTCTTCAAATACATCTTTCTCATGCTGTTTAGCTGCGGAAGAAAAATCCCTCCCACATACCTTTTATCACCTTTTTTAAAACAGCGCTGGATCTTTCATAGGAGGAGGAAAATTTCAATCCTCTTACAAAGCCGTCAATGCCGACAAACGGGACGGATCTCACCTACGGGATAAAAGCAAGGTTGGCCGTTTATTTTTACATATAAACCTGCTTCTTAGGATGCCTTTAATCAAAATTGTTACGTTGCGAAAAGGTGATTTAGGCCCCATACCAACCGGCAGTGTTTTTCACACAAACATAGAAAATAGGTGCAGGAGGAGGCCATTCGGCCCTTCCAGCCAGCACCGCCATTCATTGTGATCATGGATGATCGTCTGAAATCAATAAACCGTGCCTGCCTTCTCCTCGTATCCCTTGACTCCACTAGCCCCTAGAGCTCTATTCAAACTCTCTGGGTGAAAAAGGTTTTACTCACCTCAGTCTTAAATCACCTCCCCTTTATTCTAAGACTGTGGCCCTGGTACTGGACTCACCCAACATTGGGAATATTTTCCCTGCATCTAGCTTGTCCAGTCCTTTTATAATTTTATATGTTTCTATAAGGTATCCCCTCATCCTTCTAAACTCCAGTGAATACAAGCCTAGTCTTTTCAATCTTTCCTCATATGACAGTCCCGCCATCCCAGGGATCAATCTCGTGAACCTACGCTGCTGCACTGCCTCAATCACAAGGATGTCCTTCCTCAAATTAGGAGACAAAACTGTACACAATACTCCAGACGTGGTCTCACCAGAGCCGTACAACTGCAGAAGAACCTGTGAGATATGCATTGTGCTCACAATCACTGCTCAGAGACTAAATCGTGGAAGCAAGAGATTCTTTATTTGCGAGTCTGCAGAGTCGGGTGCCTCTCCAAGTTGAGACACACCAAAGCAGAAGGGTAAACCCCCTTTATTACACACGATTCTACATTCAACCTCCCTCCGGACCCTTCTCCAATCAGAGTCTGAGGTGCACAATCTGTAGATACATCCCCCCAGTACCTCCCACATCATACATCGCATGTCCAGACATGTGCATGGTAATGAGCAGTTTCTTGACCAGGGGTGTGTTGTAATATTCATTTATTTTATTAAGCATGCTCAGTTGCTCATGACCTATCCTGGTTTTACTCACGTCCAAGTGAAACTCTTTCAGTCCTCTATATCAGCACTAAAGCTAAGCTATAGTGACAAGGGTCCCATCTATCACTCCCTTTACTGATAGGATCTATCTACATCACTCCCTTTTACCGCTATACAATGCTATCACTTCTTACTCAAGGTTGGGTCTGGTAAAGTTTAATACACAGCTGTGTCAGAACCCTCTCCCTGGCCCCTATCGGTTTGAATCCTCTTTAAAGCCCTTACAATAGTGGGGTTTAATCACTTTATCCCTCACAAACCTCTTTACTCCTATACTGAAATCCTCTTGTTATGAAGGCCAAACATTCCATTAGCTTTCTTCACTGCCCGCTGTACCTGCACGCCAACAATCAGTGACCGGTGTACAAGGACACCCAGGTCTCGCTGTACCTCCCCTTACCTAACCAAACCTAACGCCATTGTGATAATAATCTGCTCCCAGTTTTTACCGCCAAAGTGGATAACCTCACTTAATCTATATTATACTGCATCTGCCACGCATCTGCCACTCACTCATCGTGTCCAGGTCACCCTGCAACCTCCTAACATCCTCTTCACAGTTCACACTGCCACCCAGCTTTGTGTCATCTGCAAACTTGCTAGTGTTGCTCCTAATTCCCTCTGTTTTTCCTGCCGATATTGGGGTTTCAATTCACCGCAAACGGAACGTTCCAATCGATCGCGTTCCACAAAATCCCACTCGCAAGATGATTTAAAATGGCCATTAATTTACGGTTATCCTTCCATTTGGCCTATAAATTCATGACAATGAGATTTAAAAATCATGTTATATTGTGAATTCTTGTGTGAAAGTTATTTGGACACTTAGGCTATTTAAAAGTTGTTAACCTTTTCTTAAGAATGGACAGGTGTTTAGATCTAGTAATTATATTTTGTAATTAGCCACAATTAGGTAACTAACTAATTATATGCTTTCATTTCAGGTCATCAAGTAAGATTGTTTCATTATTTGTTTCAGAATGCTTCAATCTTAATAACTGAAAATTTTTCTTAATTTTTAAGAAAGTTGTGGGCTTTTGACCGTCCTCGATCACAGCTTTTGTTGTCAGTGGGAAAAGCAATAGGAACAGATGCTAATTTCCGAGTATGAAAATGGCCATAACTTTTTTAATACTGAAAGATATGAAAGTGAATTAGGTGTCAAATTAAACTTCTTTTTCTGCTTTATCTAATGGGATTAAATTGCAGACTTGAATTTTGAAAATCTGAAAATGTTGTAACAATTGCTAAGATTAGTGTGCAAAAATTGAGTTGGATAGGTGTTTGTGTGTGTGTTTGTGCACTTGAACGGAGAAAGGAAAAGAGCGAGGAGGGGAGACGATAAAGAGAGGAGATAAAGAGAAGAGAGAGAGTGAGTGTCCCGGTGGTGGGAGAGGAAAAAAATGCCTACGGCACCTGGTATTCCCAGGCGGTCTCCCATCAAGTACTGACCAGGCCTGAGCCTGCTTAGCTTCCGAGATCAGACGGGATCGGGCGTGTTTCAGGCTAGTATGGCCGTAGCACAGAGTGGACCACACTTAACCTCTATTTAACACGCGCACTCCACTTATCACTCTCCGTCCACCCCCAGGGGCCCACCCACATTCACTGGACAAGGCCACAGGCACAGTCCACACTCCTGGCCCCCACGGGTCCTATGTGCTCTTTCATAAAAACCCTTTCACCACCTCCAACACAACATTAGTAGGGAACTTACAATACTTACCTTCAGCCGCGCTGCACTTCTGACACTCGCCGTGTGGCGCCACTTTCCCGCATTTTTCACAGGGGGACGCTTTACCCGCTAAAAATACCCTTTTCTCCAGCCTCTTCAAATACATCTTTCTCATGCTGTTTAGCTTGCGGAAGAAAAAAATCCCTCCCACATACCTTTTATCACCTTTTTTAAAAACAGCGCTGGATCATTTTTCATAGGAGGAGGAAAATTTCAATCCTCTTACAAAGCCGTCAATGCCGACAACGGGACGGATCTCACCTACGGGACAAAGCAAGGTTGGCCGTTTATTTTTACATATAACCTGCTTCTTAGGATGCCTTTAATCAAAATGTTACGTTGCGAAAAAAAAAAAGGTGATTTAGGCCTTTAGGCCTACCAACGGCAGTGTTTTTCACACAAACATAGAAAATAGGTGCAGGAGGAGGCCATTCGGCCCTTCCAGCCAGCACCGCCCATTCATTGTGATCATGGATGATCGTCTGAAATCAATAAACCGTGCCTGCCTTCTCCTCGTATCCCTTGACTCCACTAGCCCCTAGAGCTCTATTCAAACTCTCTGGGTGAAAAAGGTTTTACTCACCTCAGTCTTAAATCACCTCCCCCTTTATTCTAAGACTGTGGCCCTCTGGTACTGGACTCACCCAACATTGGGAATATTTTCCTGTCATCTAGCTTGTCCAGTCCTTTTATAATTTTATATGTTTCTTAAGTATCCCCTATCATTCTTCTAAACTCCAGTGAATACAAGCTAGTCTTTTCAGTCTTTCCTCATATGGACAGTCCCGCATCCCAGGGATCAATCTCGTGAAACCTACGCTGCTTGCACTGCCTCAATCACAAGGGGATGTCCTTCCTCAAATTAGGAGACCAAAACTGTACACAATACTCCAGTCGTGGTCTCACCAGAGCCCGATACAACTGCAGAAAGAACCTGTAGAGATATGCATGTGCTCACAATCACTGCTCAGAGACTAAATCGTGGAAGCAAGAGATTCTTTATTTGCGAGTCTGCAGAGTCGGGTGCCTCTCCAAGTTGAGACACACCAAAGCAGAAGGGTAAAACCCCCTTTATACACACGATTCTACATTTCAACCTCCCCTCCGGACCCTTCTCCAATCAGAGTCTGAGGTGCACAATCTGTATGATACATCCCCCCAGTACCTCCCACATCATACATCGCATGTCCAGACATGTGCATGGTAATGAGCAGTTTCTTGACCAGGGGTGTGTTTTGTAATATTCATTTATTTTATTAAGCATGCTCAGTTGCTCATGACCTATCTGGTTTTACTCACGTCCAAGTGAACTCTTTCAGTCCTCCTTTATCAGCACTAAAGCTAAGCTATAGTGACAAGGGTCCCATCTATCACTCCCTTCTACTGATAGGAATCTATCTACATCACTCCCTTTTACGCTTTTACAATGCTATCACTTCTTATAAGGATGGGTCTGGTAAAGTTTAATACACAGCTGTTCAGAACCCTCTCCCTGGCCCCCTATCGGTTTGAACTTCCTCTTTAAAGCCCCTTACTATAGTGGGGTTTAATCACTTTATCCCTCACAAACCTCTTTACTCCTATACTGAAATCTCTTGTTATGAAGGCCAACATTCCATTAGCTTTCTTCACTGCCCGCTGTTTTACCTGCACGCCAACAATCAGTGACCGGTGTACAAGGACACCCAGGTCTCGCTGTACCTCCCCCTTACCTAACCAAAACCTAACGCCATTGTGATAATAATCTGCCCCAGTTTTTTGCCCGCCTAAAGTGGATAACCTCACATTAATCTATATTATACTGCATCTGCCACGCATCTGCCCCACTCACTCATCGTGTCCAAGGTCACCCTGCAACCACCTAACATCCTCTTCACAGTTCACTCTGCCACCCTGCTTTGTGTCCATCTACAAACTTGCTAGTGTTGCTCCTAATTCCCTCTGTTTTTCCTGCCGGCGATATGGGGTTTCAATTCACGCAAACGGAACGTTCCAATCGATCGCGTTCCACAAATCCCACTCGCAAGATGATTTAAATGGCCATTAATTTACGGTTATCCTTCCATTTGGCCTATAAATTCATGACAATGAGAGAAAAATCATGTTATATTGTGAATTCTTGTTTTACGTTGTGGCAAAGTTATTTGGACACTTAGGCTATTTAAAAGTGTTAAACCTTTTCTTAAGAAATGGACAGGTGTGTAGATCTAGTAATTATATTTTGTAATTAGCCACAATTAGGTAAACTAACTAATTATATGCTTTCATTTCAGTGTCATCCAAGTAAGATTGTTTCATATTTGTTTCAGAATGCTTCAATCTATAATTAAACTGAAAATTTCTTAATTTTTAAGAAAGTTGTGGGCTTTGACCGTCCTCGATCACAGCTTTTGTTGTCAGTGGAAAAAGCAATAGGGAACCAGATGCTAATTTCGAGTATGAAAATGGCCATAACTTTTTTAATACTGATGATATGAAAGTGAATTAGGTGTCAAATTAAAACTTTCTTTTTTCTGCTTTATCTAATGGGATAAATTGCAGACTTGAATTTGAAAATCTGAAAATATTGTAATCATTGCTAAGATTAGTGTGCAAAAACTTCGAGTTGGATAGGTGTTTTGTGTGTGTGTTTGTGCACTTGAACGAGAAAGGAAAAGAGCGAGGAGGCGAGTTAAAAAAGCGAAGAGAACGAGAGAGAAAAGAGAGAGAGAGAGTTAGAGAGATGGGTCCCGGTGGTGGGAGAGGAAAAAAAAGCCTACGGCACTGGTATTCCCAGGCGGGCGGTCTCCCTCCAAGTATGAACCAGGCCTGAGCTGCTTAGCTTCCGAGATCAGACGGAAGATCGGGCGTGTGCAGGCTAGTATGGCCGTAGGCTCGGAGCATTTGGCCACACTTAACCTCTATTTTAAACAGCGCACTCCACTTATCACTCTCCGTCCACCCCAAGGGGGGGGAGGGCCCACACCATTCCACTGGACAAGGCCACTAGGATCAAGCCCACACTCCTTGGCCCCACGGGTCCCTATGTGCTCTTTCAAAAACCTTTCACCACCTCAACACAACACATTAGTAGGGAACTACAATACTTACCTTCAGCCGCGCTGCACTTCTGACACTCGCCGTGTGCGCCACTTTCCCGCCTTTCACAGGGGGGGCCGCTTTTAAAATACCCTTTTCTCCAGCCTCTTCAAAATACATCTTTTCTCATGCTGTTTAGCTGCGGAAGAAAAATCCCTCCCACATACCTTTTATCACCTTTTTTAAAACAGCGCTGGATCATTTCATAGGAGGAGGGAAAATTTCAATCCTCTTACAAAGCCGTCAAATGCCGACAACGGGACGGATCTCACCTACGGGACAAAGCAAGGTTGGCCGTTTTATTTTTACATATAAACCTGCTTCTTAGGATGCCTTTAATCAAATGTTACGTTGCGAAAAGGTGATTTAGGCCCCATACCAACGGCAGTGTTTTTCACACAAACATAGAAAATAGGTGCAGGAGGAGGCCATTCGGCCCTTCCAGCCAGCACCGCCGGCATTCATTGTGATCATGGATGATCGTCTGAAATCAATAAACCGTGCCTGCCTTCTCCTCGTATCCCTTGACTCCACTAGCCCCTAGAGAGCTCTATTCAACTCTCTGGGTGAAAAAGGTTTTACTCACCTCAGTCTTAAATCACCTCCCTTTATTCTAAGACTGTGGCCCCTGGTACTGGACTCACCCAACATTGGGAATATTTTCCCTGCATCTAGCTTGTCCAGTCCTTTTATAATTTTTATATGTTCATAAGTATCCCCTCATCCTTCTAAACTCCAGTGAATACAAGCCTAGTCTTTTCAATCTTTCCTCATATGACAGTCCCGCCATCCCAGGGATCAATCTCGTGAAACCTACGCTGCTGCACTGCCTCAATCACAAGGATGTCCTCCTCAAATTAGGAGACCAAAAATGTACACAATACTCCAGACGTGGTCTCACCAGAGCCGATACAACTGCAGAAGAACCGTGTGAGATATGCATTGTGCTCACAAATCACTGCTCATAGAGACTAAATCGTGGAAGCAACGAGATTCTTTATTTGCGAGTCTGCAGAGTCGGGTGCTCTCCAAGTTGAGACACCCAAAGCAGAAGGGTAAACCCCCTTTACACACACGATTCTACATTCAACCTCCCTCCGGACCCTTCTCTCCAAATCAGAGTCTGAGGTGCACAATCTGTAGATACATACCCCCAGTACCTCCCACATCAAACATCGCAATGTCCAGACATGTGCATGGTAATGAGCAGTTCTTGACCAGGGGTGTGTGGTAATATTCATTTATTTTATTAAGCATGCTCAGTTGCTCATGACCTATCCTGGTTTTACTCACGTCCAAGTGAACTCTTTCAGTCCTCCTCCGATATCAGCACAAGCTAAAGCTAAGCTATAGTGACAAATGGGTCCCATCTATCACTCCTTCTACTGATAGGATTCTATCTACATCACTCCCTTTTACCGCCATATACAATGCTATCACTTCTTACTCAAGGATGGGTCTGGTAAAGTTTAATACACAGCTGTGTCAGAACACTCTCCCTGGCCACCTATCGGTTTGAATCCTCTTTTAAAGCCCCTTACAATAGTGGGGGTTTAATCACTTTATCCAATCTCACAAACCTCTTTACTCCTATACTGAAATCATCTTGTTATGAAGGCCAACATTCCATTAGCTTTCTTCACTGCCCAAGCTGTACCTGCCGCCAACAATCAGTGACCGGTGTACAAGGGACACCCAGGTCTCGCTGTACCTCCCCCTTACCTAACCAAACCTAACGCCATTGTGATAATAATCTGCCTCCCAGTTTTTGCCGCCAAAGTGGATAACCTCACATTAATCTATATTATACTGCATCTGCCACGCATCTGCCCACTCACCTCATCGTGTCCAGGTCACCCTGCAACCTCCTAACATCCTCTTCACAGTTTTCACACTGCCACCAACAGCAGCTTTGTGTCATCTGCAAACTTGCTAGTGTTGCTCTAATTCCCTCTGTTTTTCCTTGCCGATATGGGGTTTTCAATTCACCGCAAACGGAACGTACCAATCGATCGCGTTCCACAAAATCCCACTCGCAAGAGATTTTAAATGGCCATTAATTTACGGTTTATCCTTCCATTTGGCTCCTATAAATTCATGACAATGAGATTTAAAAAATCATGTTATATTGTGAATTCTTGTGTGAAAGTTATTTGGACACTTAGGCTATTTAAAAGTGTTAACCTTTTCTTAAGAAATGGACAGGTGTTTAGATCTAGTAATTATATTTTGTAATTAGCCACAATTAGGTAACTAAACTAATTATATGCTTTCATTTCAGTCATCCAAGTAAGATTGTTTCATATTTGTTTCAGAATGCTTCAATCTATAATATACTGAAAATTTCTTAATTTTTAAAGAAAGTTGTGGGGCTTTGACAGTCCTCGATCACTGCTTTTGTTGTCAGTGGAAAAGCAAATAGGGAACCAGATGCTAATTGTTCGAGTATGAAAATGGCCATAACTTTTTTAATACTGAAGATATGAAAGTGAGTTAGGTGTCAATTAACTTCTTTTTCTGCTTTATCTAATGGGATAAAATTATATGCAGACTTGAATTTGAAATCTGAAAATATTGTTAACTTTGCTAAAGATTAGTGTGCAAAAATTGAGTTGGATAGGTGTTTGTTGTGTGTGATTGTGCGCACTTGAACGAGAAAGAGAAAAGAGAAAAAAAAAAAAAAGATTAATAGAGCGGCGTGGAGGGGAGATAAAGAGAGAGATTGGTGAAAGAGAAAAGAGAGAGAGAGAGTGTCCCGGTGGTGGGAGGAGGAAAAAAAGCCTACGGGCACCTGGTATTCTCCAGGCGGTTCTCCCATCCAAGTATGACCCAGGCCTGAGCCTGCTTAGCTTCCGAGATCAGACGGGATCGGGAGTTGGTCAGCTAGTATGGCCCGTAGGCACAGATATCCCCGACACTGGCGGGGTAACCTCTATTTAACACACCGCGGTTGACACTCCACTTATCACTCTCCGGGTGACCACCCCAAGGGGGCCCACCCACATTCACTGGACAAGGCCACAGGCACAGCCCACACGGGTCCCGGTGGCCCCAAGGCCCCAGGTCCCTATGTGCTCTTTCAAAAACCCTTTCACCACCTCCAACACACCACAAAATAGTAGGGAACTTACAATACTTACCCTTCAGCTCGCGCTGGCACTTCTGGACACTCGCCGTGTGCGCCACTTTCCTGCCTTTCACAGGGGGGCCGCTTTAAAATAATCCCTTTTCTCCACTCTTCAAATACATCTTTCTCAAGGCTGTTTAAAAAAAAAAAAAAAGAAAAATCCCTCCCACATACCTTTTTATCACCTTTTTAAAACAAGCGCTGGATCATTCATAGGAGGAGGAAAATTTCAATCCTCTTACAAAGCCGTCAATGCCGACTTTTTTGGTGGGAACGGACGGATCTCACCTACGGGACAAAGCAAAGTTGTTGCCGTTTAAAAAAAAAAAAAAAAAAATTTTTACATAAAAACCTGCTTCTTAGGACCTTTAAGCAAAATCAAAATGGTTACGTTGCGAAAAGAGTGATTAGCCCCATACCAAAGTGTTTTTCACAAAGAAAACAACATTGAAAATAGAAAAAAAAGATGCAGAGGAGGCCATTCAGCCCTTCCAGCCAGCACCGCCATTCATTGTGATCAAAGAAACAATAGAAACATAGAAATAAGTAGGGGCCACCCATTCAGTTCGAGCCTCACCGCCATTCAATACATTCAAGGCTGGCTGATCATCCAACTCAAGACCCGTACCTGCCTTCTCTCCATAACCCTCTGACCCTAGCCTCAAGGGCCACATCCAACTCAACTCTTAAATAGAATTGAAAAAAAATGGCCTCAACTACCCTCATGTGGCAGAGAGTTCCAGAGACCATCACCACTCTCTGTGTGAAAAAAGTATTTATATCTCGTTCCTTAAAGGATATTATCCATAAGCTTTGACCCCTTTTCCTGGACTTCCCCAAATCGGGAACAATAAATATATTTTCCTGCATCTAGCCTGTCCAAACCCTTAAGGAATTTTGGTATGTTTCTATAAGATCCCTCAATTCTAAATTCCAGAGAGAATAAAACGAGTTCCTATAAAATATTCTTTTATTTCAATCTTCCTCAAAAAAAAAAATATGACAGTCATGAACATACCAGGGAAATCATTTTGAACCTTCCTCTGCACTCCCTCTTGGTTAAATAATGTCCTCCTCAGATTTGGGAGACCAAAACTGTACGCAATACTCTCCAGGGGTGGTCTCACCAAGACCCTTACAACTGCAAAGAACCTCCTCTCCTGTACTCAAATCACTTTTGCTATATGCTAAAAAATAAAAATAAAAAAAAAATAATAATATACATAAAAAAATTCGCTTTTTTCACTGCTGCCGCTGCAAAAAAAAAAATTCTTTAAAAGCATGACCTACTTTAAAAATTATAAATATAATGACTGTGTACCATGAAAAAATAAATAATTAAAAAAAAAAAAAACAAAAAAAAATACAAAACAAAAATTTAAAAAAAAATAAAAAAACACAAACCAAAAAAAACAAAAAACAACAAACAAACAACAAAAAAAAAAAAATCACAACCAGGTAGTCTGCAAAAAAAAAAAAAAATCGGGTCCCCTTTAAAAAATTAAAAGATATTAATCGGAATAAAATTAAAAACATTTAAATAAAAAAATACATATTAGATTTTTTTGTTTTTGCCAACAAAGTGCGATAACCTCACATTTATTCCACCACATTTATACTGCATCTGCCAACATTTGCCCACTGAAAAAAGACCTTAAAAAAAAATAGTTAGCATCCTCGCTCACAGCGAACTCTGCCCCCCCCTCTTAGTTAGTCATCCGCAAACTTAGGAGAAAAAATATTTACCTTCACATCCAGATCATAATATAATATTTTTTGTTAAAATAATAATGCTGGGTGTCCCAGTGAGCCCTGCACAGGGCGTGTGACCCCAGGTGTTTGGGGTTGCCTGCCATTGTGAAAAGGAACCCCCGTTTGGGTGTGACTCCTTCTCTTTGCTAGTTGAGAGTTGTGGCTGTTTTAAGCAGTTGAGGTTGAGAGGTTCTCTTTATAGACGTTGTTGAATTTTTATGTGACTGAACATAATACCGTATGCTTGGTTGTCCGTTTGAAGTTTGTATACTAATCTCCGGGGGTGTTGTGAGTGGTTGTGTGGCGGCTATATATAGAGAATTGTCGTGTGAAAGCCTTCTGGAAGTCCAGATATACCACATCCACTGTTTGGGAGAGGGGTCCACCCGGATTTTCCACCGCTTCTAGTATCATCTAGAAAAACTTGGGGAAAGGGGGAACAAAATTCCAGACTTGATTTACCTTTTTGTAAATCTATCTTGCTGACTTTTCCAATGATGGGTCTTTCCAAATATGTGCTGCTGCTGCCTATCCCATAATAATATTTAATAATATCTACTCTCTCTCTAGCAGTTTTAAAAAACCCACCACTGATGTTAAGATAAAATGGTCTGCAACTGGTCTCAATTCCCCTTTTCTCTCTGGCCCCCATTCTTAAAAAAAGGTTACATTTGCTTCCCGCCATCCTCCTCAATAACTACCTAGAATCTAAAGAGTTTTGAAAATTATATAAATGCATAAAACTATAAAAAATTCCTGAAGCTACTTACCTTTAAGTACTCTGGGATCAATATCTGGCCCTGGGGATTTATCGGCACATTTAATCCATATTCAATAAGCCGCCAACAACCACTATCCCGACTGACCTGATTTCAATCACCTCCTATTCCTCCTTTTGACCCACAATATTTCAGGCATCAATTTATGTCCTTGCCTTCTTCCTTAGTGAAAAGGAACCAATGTAGTTATTCCAATTGTCCCCATATCCTGTTCCCATATCAACTCATCCTGTTTAAAAAAAAATGACTGCAAGGGACCAAAAATTTGTTAAAAAAAATTAAACTAAAAACATATCTAATATAAAACTGCAGTAAAAAAATAAAACTTTTGTTCCCTGCAGTAAAAATAAATTCTTTATAATCTATTTTTACCTAAAAAAAAAAAAAAAAATTAAAGCCCGTGAAAAAAAAAAATAAAAATATAAATATTGAATTTCTTTTCTACCAAATCCTTATTGTTTGCTGGGCTTTTAGCGGCTCTCTGGCTACTGTTTGTACGGCATCACATTTCTTGGATACATGGTTTTCCATAAAAAATTCCCTTGTTTATCACGGTAAATACTGCCACCATTTGTGGCTATTTTGCCAAAAATGAACAATTTTTGAAAAAATATTATAGAAATAAAAATATAAATGGGGTTTCTTTAAATGTCCTTTCCAACGTTCCAATTCAGTATATCCCACTCGGTCAAACCTTTTAAATTAATTGCCTGTCAAAAAAAAAAATTATCTTGGGTCCATTGCCGTCTCACGTCTCATTCACCCTCAAAGTTACCTAATTTTTTTCACAACCATTGTTTCTGAATTAACAATGTCATCTCCATCTTGAAGAAACTCATTATTTATATGTCTCTCTTGCCCAAGGGGCACGTACAACATAAAAGGCTAAAAATAAATACCCCTTCCCTCATTACTCAATAAAAAAAAAAAAATAATTAACCAGTCTAAAATAGCCTCTCTCTCTAAAAGTGTTCCTTAGATATAAAATTTAGTAACTATCCCGCATGACAATTCCAAAAAAATAATAAGCACCCCTGCCAATTAAAAAAAAATAAAAATTAATCCCATAAAAATATATGTAGATTGAAGCACCCATTAATAACTGAAAATTTTTGCCTTAACGCATTTTAATAAAAAAATTCCTGTTTGTTACCATCCCCCAAGGGGTAGTGGGTCTTCTCTGCATGGTGGGTGACCCGTGGGATAGTGGGGGGGACCTGGACACAACACCCACCAGCACCACGTTTTCTGGAGTGTTTTGTAAAAGCTGAAAATACCCATACCGATTTCCTCCAAGAGTAATGTCCTTCCTTTCCATTGCGTAATCTCCTCTCGAACCAAGCAACGCTACCCCCCACCCCTTTCGTTTTCTGCTCTATCCCTCCTGAATATTGGTATATATTCCCATGTTCAGCTCCCAGCCTCCTACGTCCGCCCTGACCCCTGGTGCCATTCTCCGTGTCCCCATTAATATCTTGCACGTTTTCAACTCGTTCCACCTTATTACTCTCTCCTTGCATTGAACACAAGACTTCAGTGCTTGTCTTTACACGCACTTAACAATTTTGCTGTAACAGTGGCCCTTTGTGTTGCCCTGTTTTGTGCCTGCCACCAACACTTTTCACCTTGCGAAAAGAAACGAACCTAGTGCTACCCCTCTTACACCCTCCCTGCACTCCTAATAGCACCCTCACTTTTTTAAATCACTCCCCGACCATACGACTAAGCAAACACTCCCCCAAAAACATTGGTTCCATTCCATTCCATGGCAAACCCTGTTTGTACCGGTCCCCACCTCCCAGAACTGGTCCCAGTGCCCTAAAAATTTTCCCTCCCCATTGCACCTTTTCAAGCCTACGTCTTCATTTGCACCTCCTATCACTCTACTGGCCCATGGTATGGTAGTAATCGGGATTACGTATCTTTGAGGTCCCTACTTTTAAGTTAGCCGCGATCTCCAACCCCTGCTCCCTAAATTCACCTGTAGGCTCCATCCCTTTTTTTACCCTTTTTGTGTGGTTTGCCTTATCGTTGTGCCACAGCACCACCAACTGCGGACAAACTGGCTGTTAAACCCTCCCCCTCCAAATGTTCTGCACGAGGGGTACATCCCTGACCTTTTGCACCAGGAGGCAACATCAGGGACGGTACATACCATCAGGGAGTTCTCGTTTGCGGCCCGCAGCGCCGCAAAACGCCTATCTATTCCGCTCTGACAAATTGAATCCCTTTACTTTTCCCCTTTCTTTTTTCCCCCACCCACATTCACTGGACAGACCACAAGGCACAGCCCACACTCCCTGGCCCCACGGTCCCTATGTGCTCTTTCAAAAACCCTTTCACCACCCTCCAACACAACACATTAGGGGAACCTTTTACAATACTTACCTTCGCAGCGCGCTGCACTTCTGACTCGCCGTTTGTGCGCCACTTTCCCTTCTTGCCTTCACAGGGGGGCCGCTTTAAAATACCCTTTTCTCCAGCCTCTTCAAATACATCTTTCTCATGCTGTTTAGCTGCGGAAGAAAATCCCTCCCACATACCTTTATCACCTTTTTTAAAACAGCGCTGGATCATTTCATAGGAGGAGGAAAATTTCAATCCTCTTACAAAAGCCGTCAATGCCGACAACACGGGACGGATCTCACCTACGGACAAAGCAAGGGTTGGCCGTTTTATTTTACATATAAACCTGCTTCTTAGGATGCCTTTAATCAAAATGTTACGTTGCGAAAAGGTGATTTAGGCCCCCCATACCAACCGGCAGTGTTTTTCACACAAACATAGAAAATAGGTGCAGGAGGAGGCCATTCGGCCCTTCCAGCCAGCACCCGCCATTCATTGTGATCATGGATGATCGTCTGAAATCAATAAACCGTGCCTGCCTTTCTCCTCGTATCCCTTGACTCCACTAGCCCCTAGAGCTCTATTCAACTCTCTGGGTGAAAAAGGTTTTACTCACCTCAGTCTTAAATCACCTCCCCTTTATTCTAAGACTGTGGCCCCTGGTACTGGACTCACCCAACATTGGGAATATTTTTCCCTGCATCTAGCTTGTCCAGTCCTTTTATAATTTTATATGTTTCTATAAGTATCCCCCTCATCCTTCTAAACTCCAGTGAATACAAGCCTAGTCTTTTCAATCTTTCCTCATATGAACAGTCCCGCCATCCCAGGGATCAATCTCGTGAACCTACGCTGCTGCACTGCCTCAATCACAAGGATGTCCTTCCTCAAATTAGGAGACCAAAAACTGTACACAATACTCCAGACGTGGTCTCACCAGAGCCCGATACAACTGCAGAAGAACCTGTGAGATATGCATTGTGCTCACAATCACTGCTCAGAGACTAAATCGTGGAAGCAAGAGATTCTTTATTTGCGAGTCTGCAGAGTCGGGTGCCTCTCCAAGTTGAGACACACCAAAGCAGAAGGGTAAACCCCCTTTACACACACGATTCTACATTCAACCTCCCTCCGGACCTTCTCCAATCAGAGTCTGAGGTGCACAATCTGTAGATACATCCCCCCAGTACCTCCCACATCATACATCGCATGTCCAGACATGTGCATGGTAATGAGCAGTTTCTTGACCAGGGGTGTGTTGTAATATTCATTTATTTTATTAAGCATGCTCAGTTGCTCATGACCTATCCTGGTTTTACTCACGTCCAAGTGAACTCTTTCAGTCCTCCTATATCAGCACTAAAGCTAAGCTATAGTGACAAGGGTCCCATCTATCACTCCCTTCTACTGATAGGATCTATCTACATCACTCCCTTTTACCGCTATACAATGCTATCACTTCTTACTCAAGGATGGGTCTGGTAAAGTTTAATACACAGCTGTGTCAGAACCCTCTCCCTGGCCCCTATCGGTTTTGAATCCTCTTTAAAGCCCCTTACAATAGTGGGGTTTAAATCACTTTATCCCTCACAAACCTCTTTACTCCTATACTGAAATCCTCTTGTTATGAAGGCCAACATTCCATTAGCTTTCTTCACTGCCCGCTGTACCTGCACGCCAACAATCAGTGACCGGTGTACAAGGACACCCAGGTCTCGCTGTACCTCCCCCTTACCTAACCAAACCTAACGCCATTGTGATAATAATCTGCCCCCAGTTTTTGCCGCCAAAGTGGATAACCTCACATTAATCTATATTATACTGCATCTGCCACGCATCTGCCCACTCACTCATCGTGTCCAGGTCACCCTGCAACCTCCTAACATCCTCTTCACAGTTCACACTGCCACCCAGCTTTGTGTCATCTGCAAACTTGCTAGTGTTGCTCCTAATTCCCTCTGTTTTTCCTGCCGATATGGGGTTTCAATTCACCGCAACGGAACGTTCCAATCGATCGCGTTCCACAAAATCCCACTCGCAAGATGATTTAAAATGGCCATTAATTTACGGTTATCCTTCCATTTGGCCTATAAATTCATGACAATGAGATTTAAAAATCAATGTTATATTGTGAATTCTTGTGTGAAAGTTATTTGGACACTTAGGCTATTTAAAAGTGTTAACCTTTTCTTAAGAAATGGACAGGTGTTTAGATCTAGTAATTATATTTTGTAATTAGCCACAATTAGGTAACTAACTAATTATATGCTTTCATTTCAGGTCATCCAAGTAAGATTGTTTCATATTTGTTTCAGAATGCTTCAATCTTATAATAACTGAAAATTTCTTAATTTTTAAGAAAGTTGTGGGCTTTTGACCGTCCTCGATCACAGCTTTTGTTGTCAGTGGAAAAGCAATAGGGAACCAGATGCTAATTTCCGAGTATGAAAATGGCCATAACTTTTTTTAATACTGAAGATATGAAAGTGAATTAGGTGTCAAATTAAACTTCTTTTTCTGCTTTATCTAATGGGTAAATTGCAGACTTGAATTTTGAAAATCTGAAAATATTGTAACATTGCTAAGATTAGTGTGCAAA
This sequence comes from Okamejei kenojei, assembly GCA_035221665.1. Classification (NCBI taxonomy): domain Eukaryota; kingdom Metazoa; phylum Chordata; class Chondrichthyes; order Rajiformes; family Rajidae; genus Okamejei; species Okamejei kenojei. The sequence continues at coordinate 4,307,678 of CM069135.1, forward strand.
ATTGAGTTGGATAGGTGTTTTGTGTGTGTGCTTGTGCACTTGAACGAGAAAGGAAAAGAGCGAGGAGGGGAGATAAAGAGAGAGATAAAGAGAAGAGAGAGAGAGAGTGTCCCGGTGGTGGGAGAGGAAAAAAAAGCCTACGGCACCTGGTATTCCCAGGCGGTCTCCCATCCAAGTACTGACCAGGCCTGAGCCTGCTTAGCTTCCGAGATCAGACGGGATCGGCGGAGTTCAGGCTAGTATGGCCGTAGGCACAGAGTGGCCACACTTAACCTCTATTTAACACGCGCACTCCACTTATCACTCTCCGTCCACCCCAAGGGGGCCCACCCACATTCACTGGACAAGGCCACAGGCACAGTCCACACTCCCTGGCCCCACGGTCCCTATGTGCTCTTTCAAAAACCCTTTCACCACCTCCAACACAACACATTAGTAGGGAACTTACAATACTTACCTTCAGCCGCGCTGCACTTCTGACACTCGCCGTGTGCACCACTTTCCCGCCTTTCACAGGGGGGCCCAGCTTTAAAATACCCTTTTCTCCAGCCTCTTCAAAATACATCTTTCTCATGCTGTTTAGCTGCGGAAGAAAAATCCCTCCCACATACCTTTTATCACCTTTTTTAAAACAGCGCTGGATCATTTCATAGGAGGAGGAAAATTTCAATCCTCTTACAAAGCCGTCAATGCCGACAACGGGACGGATCTCACCTACGGGACAAAGCAAGGTTGGCCGTTTATTTTTACATATAAACTGCTTCTTAGGATGCCTTTAATCAAAATGTTACGTTGCGAAAAGGTGATTTAGGCCCCATACCAACCGGCAGTGTTTTTCACACAAACATAGAAAATAGGTGCAGGAGGAGGCCATTCGGCCCTTCCAGCCAGCACCGCCATTCATTGTGATCATGGATGATCGTCTGAAATCAATAAACCGTGGCCTGCCTTCTCCTCGTATCCCTTGACTCCACTAGCCCCTAGAGCTCTCTATTCAACTCTCTGGGTGAAAAAGGTTTACTCACCTCAGTCTTAAATCACCTCCCCTTTATTCTAAGACTGTGGCCCCTGGTACTGGACTCACCCAACATTGGGAATATTTTCCCTGCATCTAGCTTGTCCAGTCCTTTTATAATTTTATATGTTTCTATAAGTATCCCCCTCATCCTTCTAAAACTCCAGTGAATACAAGCCTAGTCTTTTCAATCTTTCCTCATATGACAGTCCCGCCATCCCAGGGATCAATCTCGTGAACCTACGCTGCTGCAACTGCCTCAATCACAAGGATGTCCTTCCTCAAATTAGGAGACCAAAACTGTACACAATACTCCAGACGTGGTCTCACCAGAGCCCGATTACAACTGCAGAAGAACCTGTGAGATATGCATTGTGCTCACAATCACTGTCAGAGACTAAATCGTGGAAGCAAGAGATTTCTTTATTTGCGAGTCTGCAGAGTCGGGTGCCTCTCCAAGTTGAGACACACCAAAGCAGAAGGGTAAACCCCCTTTACACACACGATTCTACATTCAACCTCCCCTCCGGACCCTTCTCCAATCAGAGTCTGAGGTGCACAATCTGTAGATACATCCCCCCAGTACCTCCCACATCATACATCGCATGTCCAGACATGTGCATGGTAATGAGCAGTTTCTTGACCAGGGGTGTGTGTTGTAATATTCATTTATTTTATTAAGCATGCTCAGTTGCTCATGACCTATCCTGGTTTTACTCACGTCCAAGTGAACTCTTTCAGTCCTCCTATATCAGCACTAAAGCTAAGCTATAGTGACAAGGGTCCCATCTATCACTCCCTTCTACTGATAGGATCTATCTACATCACTCCCTTTTACCGCTATACAATGCTATCACTTCTTACTCCAAGGATGGGTCTGGTAAAGTTTAATACACAGCTGTGTCAGAACCCTCTCCCTGGCCCTATCGGTTTTGAATCCTCTTTAAAGCCCCTTACAATAGTGGGGTTTTTAATCACTTTATCCCTCACAAACCTCTTTACTCCTATACTGAAATCCTCTTGTTATGAAGGCCAACATTCCATTAGCTTTCTTCACTGCCCCGCTGTACCTGCACGCCAACAATCAGTGACCGGTGTACAAGGACACCCAGGTCTCGCTGTACCTCCCCCTTACCTAACCAAACCTAACGCCAATTGTGATAATAATCTGCCCCCAGTTTTTGCCGCCAAAGTGGATAAACCTCACATTAATCTATATTATACTGCATCTGCCACGCATCTGCCCACTCACTCATCGTGTCCAGGTCACCCTGCAAACCTCCTAACATCCTCTTCACAGTTCACACTGCCACCCGCTTTGTGTCATCTGCAAACTTGCTAGTGTTGCTCCTAATTCCCTCTGTTTTTCCTGCCGATATGGGGTTTTAATTCACCGCAAACGGAACGTTCCAATCGATCGCGTTCCACAAAATCCCACTCGCAAGATGATTTAAATGGCCATTAATTTACGGTTATCCTTCCATTTGGCCTATAAATTCATGACAATGAGATTTAAAAATCATGTTTATATTGTGAATTCTTGTGTGAAAGTTATTTGGACACTTAGGCTATTTAAAAGTGTTAACCTTTTCTTAAGAAATGGACAGGTGTTTAGATCTAGTAATTATATTTTGTAATTAGCCACAATTAGGTAACTAACTAATTATATGCTTTCATTTCAGGTCATCCAAGTAAGATTGTTTCATATTTGTTTCAGAATGCTTCAATCTATAATAACTGAAAATTTCTTAATTTTTAAGAAAGTTGTGGCTTTTGACCGTCCTCGATCACAGCTTTTTGTTGTCAGTGGAAAAGCAATAGGGAACCAGATGCTAATTTCCGAGTATGAAAAATGGCCATAACTTTTTTTAATACTGAAGATATGAAAGTGAATTAGGTGTCAAATTAAACTTCTTTTTTCTGCTTTATCTAATGGGATAAATTGCAGACTTGATTTTGAAAATCTGAAAATGTTGTAACATTGCTAAGATTAGTGTGCAAAATTGAGTTGGATAGGTGTTTGTGTGTGTGTTTGTGCACTTGAACGAGAAAGGAAAAGAGCGAGGAGGGGAGATAAAGAGAGAGATAGAGAAAGAGAGAGAGAGTGTCCCGGTGGTGGGAGAGGAAAAAAAAGCCTACGGCACCTGGTATTCCCAGGCGGTCTCCCATCCAAGTACTGACCAGGCCTGAGCCTGCTTAGCTTCCGAGATCAGACGGGATCGGGCGTGTTCAGGCTAGTATGGCCGTAGGCACAGAGTGGCCACACTTAACCTCTATTTAACACACGCACTCTACTTCTCACTCTCACTAGACAAGGTGAGAGGCGAGAGGCACAGCTGATGGTCCCTGGCCCCAACCCCGACCCCACGCAGCAGCAGCAGCAGCAGCAGCAGCAGCAGCAGCATCTCGCTCACACACTCACCCACCCAAGCATTAAGCAAAAAAAACATTCAATCATCCTAACTTTGTAGAAAAGATCAAAAAGCCTTTCACCACGTCCCGCACAAGAGATTAGTTTAGTGTGCAAAATTGGATAGGTGTGTGTGTGTGTGTGTGTGTGCGTGCACTTAAACGAGCAAGAAAAAGAGGAGGCGAGTTAAAAAGCGAGAGAGACGAGAAAAAGAGAGAGAGAGAGTGTGTCCACGGTGGTGGTAGAGGAAAAAAAGCCTACGGCACCTGGTATTCCCAGGCGGTCTCCCATCCAAGTACTGACCAGGCCTGAGCCTGCTTAGCTTCCGAGATCAGACGGGATCGGGCGTGTTCAGGCTAGTATGGCCGTAGGCACAGAGTGGCCACACTTAATCCTCTATTTAAACACGCGCACTCCACTTATCACTCTCCCGTCCACCCCAAGGGGCCCACCCACATTCATGGACAAGGCCACAGGCACAGCCCACACTCAGCTGGCCCCACGGTCCCTATGTGTCTTTCAAAAACCCTTTCACCACCTCCAACACAACACATTAGTAGGGAAACTTACAATACTTACCTTCAGCCGCGCTGCACTTCTGACACTCGCCGTGTGCCGCCACTTTCCCCCGCCTTTCACAGGGGGGCCGCTTTAAAATACCCTTTTCCTCCAGCCTCTTCAAATTACATCTTTCTCATGCTGTTTAGCTGCGGAAGAAAAATCCTCCCACATACCTTTTATCACCTTTTTTAAAACAGCGCTGGATCATTTCATAGGAGGAGGAAATTTCAATCCTCTTACAAAGCCGTCAACTGCCGACAACGGGACGGATCTCACCTACGGGACAAAGCAAGGTTGGCCGTTTATTTTTACATATAAACCTGCTTCTTAGGATGCCTTTAATCAAAATGTTACGTTGCGAAAGGTGATTTTAGGCCCCATACAACCGGCAGTGTTTTTCACACAAACATAGAAAATAGGGTGCAGGAGGAGGGCCATTCGGCCCTTCCAGCCAGCACCGCCATTCATTGTGATCATGGATGATCGTCTGAAAACAATAAAACCGTGCCTGCCTTCTCCTCGTATCCCTTGACTCCACTAGCCCCTAGAGTCTGTTCAACTCTCTGGGTGAAAAAAGGTTTTACTCACCTCAGTCTTAAATCACTCCCCCTTTTATTCTAAGACTGTGGCCCCTGGTACTGGACTCACCCAACATTGGGGAATATTTTCCCTGCATCTAGCTTGTCCAGTCCTTTTATAATTTTTATATGTTTCTATAAGTATCCCCCTCATCCTTCTAAACTCCAGTGAATACAAGCTAGTCTTTTCAATCTTTCCTCATATGACAGTCCCGCCATCCCAGAGATCTATCTCGTGAACCTACGCTGCTGCACTGCCTCAATCACAAGGATGTCCTTCCTCAAATTAGGAGACCAAAACTGTACACAATACTCCAGATGTGGTTCTCACCAGAGCCCGATACAACTGCAGAAGAACCTGTGAGATATGCATTGTGCTCACAATCACTGCTCAGAGACTAAATCGTGGAAGCAAGAGATTCTTTATTTGCGAGTCTGCAGAGTCGGGTGCCTCTCCAAGTTGAGACACACCAAAGCAGAAGGGTAAACCCCCTTTATACACACGATTCTACATTCAACCTCCCCTCCGGACCCTTCTCCAATCAGAGTCTGAGGTGCACAATCTGTAGATACATCCCCCCAGTACCTCCCACATCATACATCGCATGTCCAGACATGTGCATGGTAATGAGCAGTTTCTTGACCAGGGGTGTGTTGTAATATTCATTTATTTTATTAAGCATGCTCAGTTGCTCATGACCTACCCTAGTTTTACTCACCTCCAAGTGAACTCTTTCAGTCCTCCTATATCAGCACTAAAGCTAAGCTATAGTGACAAGGGTCCCATCTATCACTCCCTTCTACTGATAGGGATCTATCTACATCACTCCCTTTTGCCGCTATACAATGCTATCACTTCTTACTCAAGGATGGGTCTGGTAACTTTTAATACACAGCTGTGTCAGAACCCTCTCCCTGGCCCCTATCGGTTTGAATCCTCTTTAAAGCCCCTAACAATAGTGGGGTTTAATCACTTTATCCCTCACAAACCTCTTTACTCCTATACTGAAATCCTCTTGTTATGAAGGCCAACATTCCATTAGCTTTCTTCACTGCCTGCTGTACCTGCACGCCAACAATCAGTGACCGGTGTACAAGGACACCCAGGTCTCGCTGTAGCTCCCCCTTACCTAACCAAACCTAACGCCATTGTGATAATAATCTGTCCCCAGTTTTTGCTGCCAAAGTGGATAACCTCACATTTATCTATATTTTACTTCGGAGTCACGTGAGTGACTACGTGAAGACCCCGTCCAGCACGCTTGCGCGACATTAGCGTTCATGCAGTGCACCCGCGACGAACGGGAGTTCAAGGCGCTCCCGCTACAAATTGAAAAGTCGGGCCGACAGGTAAGTTTTACCGTGGCCGTGTGTATTTTCTCTGTGGTCTGCTTGTTTTCCAGAAAGAATGAGCAAGACCAGAGGAAGAAATCTGCAGCTCGCCCCCGTTCGTCCTCCGTTGAGGAATGTTCTTTTGGAGGGGGGGCAAGAGGCGGCGGGAATAACTACCGAGCCGGAGCCCAGCACGCTCGTGCTGCCTGAGCAGCGGGCTGGAGGTTACCTGCAGCCAGAAACCGGGCGGTAGTGTCCGACGATTCGGTATGAAGATGCCACACCGCTCGAGAGCGGCACAGGCGCCGCCTAAAGCCGAATGGAATGGCTTATGGAGCAATTGCTCCAGCGAGATCTGCTGAGAGAGCAGCAGCAGCAGATTCGCCAAGGGAGCTCAGGCACTCCCGCAGTGCCCTTTAGGGCACTGGCCATTGCTTCACCTTCTTTTGAAGGCAGCATTGGCGACCAGGTCTGGGCTGGTCAAGAAGAGGGTGGTCTCTGGCTGAAGATGTCCGGAGTAGCGCAGGGTGTACAGGATCAGGAAGAGCTGCTGGGTGTGGTCAACCGCTACGTGGCCATTCCACATGCGGGTCGGACGTTAGAGCCGAAAACTTGCAGCCAGCATTGACCACCTGTCCTCAAAACCCCTACAAGAACAGGTGGTCAATGAGGCTCTTGAACAATTATACAGCCCCAGAAAAATTGTACATCATTGAATTGTACCAGCTGTAAACAGCAAATTTGGGGACATTTGGGGCAGAACTCAGTAACCTGGCAGTTGAAGTCCAGAAATCCTTAAACTCCTGATGCAGGAATAACATCATATGTCGGTCATTGAATGGTGTGGGACACATCTCCACAAATCAGCCAGACACATTAGCTCTGCTGTGCACCACTCAATAATGAAATAAACAATTTACGGAAGGAAATCATCAAGCTGCCCTCAACCCTAAATTTGCGGGTGGGACTTTGCAAAACACCAGGTTCAGAACCTCCAATTCTGCTCTTTGGGAAGGACCTTCCGAAAAAGGTGAAAGACCTAGTAGGAAGAATCAAAGACCTTTTGGTCTCGTGAGGGCAGGTTTGGGACAAGCAGACCTAACAAACCCAGGCGGCATACCCCACGGCGTCCACCAGTCGTCAACCACCATATGGGACTTGGTGAAAGCTCGGGAGGTCCGCAACCATTCCCCGTAAGCCTTTTTTAGGCCAGGGCCCAGAACGGACCCCATGGAAAATGCGCCACCCCCAACAAATCAACATCAACAGCAGCCCTCTACAGCCCAGCAGACGCCTCATCGTCCAGCGAAGAGGCAGAAGAAGCACCAGTAACCATGGAGGTAGGTGGGTCTGGTTCCTCTCAGCATATGAGCAGTAGGGGCTCTATACTAATCAGGGGGGAGATTGCACTTGTTTTTGGATTGCATGGGAATCCATCACTAGCATGACAAGTATATATACTCAGCAGCATTCATGGCTATAAAATTGACTTTGGTTCATGAAAACATTCCGCCAGTTCAGCATATACCCCAAAGGGTATTCACCCTCTCAGTCAAAGAGAAACAAGAGGGTCAAGCCTGAACTGATGAGGCTACTAGCAAAAAGGTGTCATTGAAAGAACAAAGCCGATGAACCTTTGGAATTTGTGTCTAATATTTTCACTAAAATCAGAAAAGATGGTGGATGTCGCATCATCATTGACTTAACTACTTGAACAAGTCTGTTAGGTATATAGTACATTTCAAGATGGGCAAACTTTTGAAATCAGCCAGACTATTGGTTTCTAGAGGGTACTTTCTAGCAAGCATTGATTTAAAAGATTGCCTATACTCAGTACCCATACACAAGGAGCATCGTAAATACTTAAAGTTTATCTGGATGAAAACAGCTATGGCAATTTAAAAGCCTTACCAAATGGGCTAATACCTCCGCGCTCCCAAGGTTGTTCACTAAAAATCTTAAAACCGCCTTGGCATTATTGAGGATACAAAAGCATATAGTCATGGCGTACTTAGACGACATTTTAATAGTAGGAAAACCTTGGAGGACAGCCAATTCGGCAATCAGTAGCAGCCACCAAACGTTTGTTTGAAACTTTGGGGTTTTTGTCATACATCCAGATAAATCCAATTTTACACCGTCCACTACCATGGACTATCTTGGATTTACGATTGATACTGTTCGCATGATTGTAACTCTGCCGAAGGGGGAAAGCATCTGAGATGTTGGCACTATCATGCAACAAACTCATGGATAAACATCAGCCAACCATACGGCAGGTAGCTAGAGTTATTGGTTTAAAATGGTAGCAGCTTTTCCAGCTGTACAATTTGGGCCTTTGCAACTATCAAAATTTTTGCATAGAGCAAAAGTGCATGCACTAAAGCAAATCACTCAGGTCACTTTGACTCCGAGCTATGAATTTAACTGCTGAATCCATTCCAGAGTTACAATGGTGGACAAGGAATGTTAGGCTCAGTTCCTAGTCCCATAATAATCACCAACCCAGTATTAACCATTCAAACGGATTTGCCAGTGCTTTGGGCTGGGGAGCAACTAACATGCAATCCAGCACAGGGGGCAGATGGACTAATTTTGAATTCATCTTGCTACAGAACACGGGCTGTATCAACTTACTTAGAAATGTTGGGTGCGTTTATGGTTTAAAAGCATATTCATCTAATACGCATCATGCACATGTCCGGTTGCAATTAGATAATACCACGGTGGTGGCATTATATCAAACAACATGGGTGGTGTAAAGTCGATATCGTGTGACAATTTGGTCAACCTAATCTGGCAATGGTGTGTCGAAAGACATATTTGGTTATCAGCAACTTACCTACTAGGTAAGCATAATACAGTGGCAGACACCAGGTCACGCAAATTCAATGATAACATCGAATGGATGTTAAATCCCAAAATATTTGCTGAAATTACAAAGCTATATGGCGCACCAGATATCGATCTATTTGCATCTAGGCTGAATCACCAGGTACCAACGTATGTCGCTTGGGAACCAGACCCTGAGGCAGCAGCAATTGATGCATTCTCGCTGCATTGGGGGCAAATGTTCTTCTTTTATGCTTTTCCTCCCGTTACTGCCTCATCAGTCGGGTATTACGCAAGATTCAATTGGATTCCGCTTCAGGAATCTTGATAATACCCGACTGGCCTACATGGTTCCCAGTGGCCCTCGACAATGGCTGTTGAAACACTGTTGGAATTCCCCAGCAGTCGAGGAATTATTAATCCACCCAGTGTCAGGCATTAGTCAAACTCGTGCCATGACAGAGTCAATCTCCTGGCTTGCAGATTCTAAAAAGGACCTCTACTTGGGTCCTGGGGACTGTCTGAGGACGCCGTCCCTCATCAACATGATGACCGCATCCCACCGGGTGTCCACCAGGAGACAATACATGCCAACATAAGAAAATGGGAAACGGTATTGCTCCAAAACAGGAACTACCTACACTACAGCTACAGCCACCAGTGTTGTGGAGTTTCTGGTTGGATTTTACATCGGGAAGACTCAGCTAACAGCGCCATTAATACAGCAAGGAGTGCGTTATTTCTGTCAGCTTATTTGGTTCCAGCAGCAGGACAACCTGGCTTTGGGGTCCCATCCACTAGTGGTCAAAATTCATGAGGGGCATTTTTAACACCAATTCCCCAGACCAAGGTACACTCAGATCTGGGATGTCAGCATTGTATCTGACGTACCTCATAGGGGTTGGCCACCACCCAGGTCACTTATGCTGTGGAACCAACTTACTCTGAAATCAGTCCATGCTCATGGCACTAGTGTCAGGCTCAAAGGGTACAGTCCTCCACCTTCTGAGCTGGACAGCATGACAGAGTCATTGGACTGTTTCACATTTCATATTCAGGGACTGGTCAAAACAAACTAGGACCAGGTACCACGCCTCCAGTCATGGAGTTCCGGGCATATTCATCTGACCCACGGCTGTGTGCCAAGACCATCTGCAATTACATAGACACAACATACAACTTATAGAGGAGAGAAAAAAAAGCCATGGATAAGCCACAAGAAGCCTCATGGTCAGGTGACGAGCCAAACATTTCAAACGGTGGCTCAAGCGGGTGCTGAAGTCGCGGGAGATCTATACTAATGTTTACAATCTCACTCACCAGTGGGCTGCATCTACGTCAGCGGCTTCTAGGGCGAAAAGGGTGGACGTGCCCTGAATGGACCGTATTTTGGCCAGAGCAGGATGGTCCTCGGAAAGAACTTCCAAAGGTTTTAGTTATAGTGAGCCCAGCTGCGGATACCTTGTAATTTGCAGACAGAAATTTAGTCTGGCTAGCTCTGAATATGTTAATTTGAAGTAGGTTTGGGATGCTGTATGTTGTTTCTTTTTTGTTGTCATTAATAAGACCTTTTTGTTAAGTTCACAGAAGCAGGTTATTGTTGATTTGTAATAACATACTTCCTCCCTTAAGGTCTTCGAAGACAGTGAGTGAGAGCGATGAGCTGGTACACGGGTTCGGATTTCCACAGAGCTATTGAAGTGCTTCATGTAGTCAACTCACGTGACTCCGAAGTAAAATTGTAAGATTAAATGAGAACTTACCAGTTCGAAGTTTGATTGTATTGGTATGAGGAGTAAGATGGGAAGGGATTTAACGTGCCCTCGCGCTCCCACCCCTCTATTATTCAGAATTACAATGGTAATTAAAGTTCTTATTTTGATTCCTTTATCTATATTTATTTCATTTGTGATGTGCTTTTTTCTGGTCCTGTGTATGCCACACCGCTGCTGGGGTTGAAGAAATGTCGAGATGGCGTGCCTGGAGCGGGCGGTCTTCACGTAAGTCCCTCATCGTAACTCCTCATAAAATACAGATTCAAACTTCGAACTGGTAAGTTCTCTTTTAATCTTACTATTATACTGCATCTGCCCATCACTCAACGTGTTCCAGGTCACACCCTTGCTACTCCTAACAATCCTCTTCACAGTTCAACTGCCACCCAGTTTTGATGTAGTCACCTGCAAAACTTGCTAGTGTTGCTCCTAAGTTTCCCTCTTTTTATTTATTTTTATTTTTTGTATTATAGAGAAACATTTTTATGGAATATTACCAATGCATTTACATAAGTGACAATACATACGATGGCATTATGATACTTTCCATGAGTATTAGGTATAATATTGGTGTATTATTATTGATTTTAAAATTTAAGTCTATATGCCTTCTATAAACACTTGTTTTAATTTTTTTTATAAGAGTAGGGAAAGAAGAGATAAGTTAAGGAAGAAAAATGATGAAAGCGAAAATGGTGAGGCTACCATGGAGGGAGTTGTTATTCATTAAAAAAATCCGTCAGTTGGAAGATATAGGCATGTTTATTATATAAATGTCTTGCATCCATTGTAATATTCAGGCGTATGTGGCACAGGCCCTTCGGACTGAGCAGTGTTATGGTCTCTCGTTTATTATTGCTAGATATGGAGAGGACCGGGAAGTGTGCTTTCCGGTCTGGTGGTGTAGCACGAATAGAAGAATAGTGGTTGTGTGGAGATGTTATGGGAGGGTGGAATATGGGGCGTGGGGGGAGTTTGGGGTGGGTGGGAAGGGAATTTTGGGTTTGTGGATGGAGAGGGAAAATAGTGGTTCAATTGTTGATTGGATTTATGGAGGTGTGGATGGGGGTGGTTTGGGGGAGAGGTGGCCGGAGTGGAAAGTGGTGTGAGGTTCGGGGTATCAGGTGTCATAATTTATATAAACAATCATTCGTATGTTTCATAAATATTTCTTCCTGGAATTTTGTAATTTTATATTACAGTTCGTAATATGAGTGTGACGAAATTGGGCTTCTAAATGTTGTGTCATTTATCAACTTATAGGATTAGATTTTTATACTTTTGGAAAAAGGTTATGTAATTTAGATTTTGGAAAGGAATATAGTTATGTAGGATTTTAAACTGTTATATAAAGAGGGGGGCCGTGTTAGCTAGCATTTGTGCGAACAATGGTGTATATGTTGTAAACTGTGGTTCATCCCATATTCTGGTCTAATAATTTGGCACATAATTCATGTTTCCCAAGATTGTCTATGTATTTCTGTTGATGGAACTAGTCACCTTCCAATAAGATGTTGCGTATATATATATGTGAAATCATTTGTTTCTAGTAATTCGGCGATGATGTTTGATTTGATGGCATTCATCTAAAATTTTGTCTTTTAATTCTGGAGGGTTCCGGTGCTGGGTATTTGCTGTTAACAAAAATCTCTGAAGTTTGTAAATATCTGAGAAATTAATCTGTGTTAGAGTGTAGTCCCATTAAAGTTTGTTGTAGATCTTGAAATGAAAGGAAAGGGAGTTTTCCTGTTCGTATAAGAGTTATCATTGGCCGACTTAATAATTTCCTTATTATTTTTCAATTAGCGTAAAAAAAGCTTGTTCCATCATTGAAGGTTTTTTTAAACGTAACATTATTTACAATGCTAAGAGATGAGTGGTCTAGATTTTAGTTTTAATGTTTGTCTTTATTTGGTTTCCAAATACGTTTTCCACTTTCT
>CM069135.1:4320620-4394853 GCA_035221665.1 Okamejei kenojei
TAACCTAACTACAAAGACTATATGGAGCACAGATCATCGAATCTTCGTTCCATCTAGGCTGAATCACCAGGTACCAAAGTACTGTCGCTTTGGGAACCAGACCCTGTGAGGCAGCAGCAATTGATGAATTCTCGCTGCATTGGGGGAAAATGTTCTTTTATGATTTTTCCTCCTTCTGCCTCATCCCAGTCGGGTATTACGCAGATTCGTGTGTTTGGATCCGCTTCAGGAAATCTTGGTATTTTACCCGACTGGCCTACTGGTTCCCAGTGGCCCTCGACATGGCCTGGTTGACACACTGTTGGAATTCACAGCAGTCGAGATATTATTAATCCACCCAGTGTCAGGCATTAGTCACCCGTGCCATGACGAGCTCAATCTCCTGGCTTGCAGATTCTAAAAAGACTCTACTGGGCCTGGGACTGTTGAGGACGCCATCAACATGATGACCGCATCCCACCGGGAGTCCGACCACGGAGACAATACATCCCTTTACCTGACCGAACATAAGAAATATGGGAACGGTACTATTGCTCCAAAACAGTGAACTACTACCCTACACTACAGCTACAGCCACCCTGTGTTGTGTGGTCAAGTTTCTGAGTTGGGATTACATCGGGAAGGACTCAGCTACAGCGCCATTAATACAGCCAGGAGTGCGTTGTAAGCTTATTTGGGTTCCAGCAGCAGGGACAACTGGCTTTGGAGGTCCCATTCCACTAGTGGTCAAAATCATGAGGGGCATTTTAACACCACATTCCCCCCAGACCAAGTACACTCAGATCTGGGATGTCTGCATTGTAACTTGACGTACCATTAGGGGATGGCCACACCAGGTCACTAATGCTGGGAACAATTATCTGAACTCAGTCTGCTCCTGGCATAGTGTCAGCTCAAAGGGTACAGTCCCTCCAACCTTCTGAGGCTGGACAGCATGGACAGAGTCATTGGACTGTTTCACATTTCATATTCAGGGACTGGTCAAAACAAAAACTAGACAGGTACCACGCTCCAGGTCATGGAGTTCGGGCATATTCATCTGACCCCACGGCTGTGTGCCAAGACCCATTCGCAATTCATAGACACAACATACAACTTAAGAGGGAGAGAAAAAGCCTATGGATAAGCCACAAGAAGCCTCATGGTCAGGTGACGAGCAAACCTTTCAAGGTGGATCAAGCAGGTGCTTAAGTCCTGCGGAGTCAATACTAATGTTTACAAATCTCACTCCTCCAGGGCTGCATATACTGTCGGCGCTAGGCGAGCGATGGACGTGCTATGGACGTATTTGCCAGAGCAGGATGGTCCTCGGAAAAGAACTTTCCAAAGGTTTATATAATAAGCGCTGACGGAACCTGCTACATTTGCAGACAGAATTTTAGTCTGCAGCTAATATTTATTTTAAGCCAGGGGGAGCTGTCTGTTTTTTGTTGTCATTAATAACCCTTGAGTATTGTTCACAAAACAGGTTATTGTTGATTGTAATAACATTACTTCCTCCCTCTAAGGTCTTCAGACAGTGAGTTGGAAGACATGAGCTGGTACCGTGTACACCAGTTCGGATTCACAGAGCTTTGAAGTCTTTCCACGTAGTCACTCACGTGACTCGAAGTGAAAATAGTAAGATTAAAAGAGACGAACTTACCAGTTCGAGTTTGAATCTGTATTTTTATGAGGAGTTTCGATGGGGATTTCGTGCCTCACGCTTCCCACCCTCTATTATACAGATTCAACTTGGTAATTAACGTTCCTTATTTTTTCTTTACTAAATTTCATTTCAATTGTTGTGTTTTTCTGTGAAATCCACACCGCTTCTTTGATGAAAATGTCGCGCTGCGTGTGGAACGGGTCTTCACGTAATCCCTCATAGTAATCCTCATAAAATACAGATCAAACCTAAACATATTCGAACTGGTATAGTTCTCATTTAATCTTACATTTTTCTGCATCTGCCACTTCACTCAACGTGTCCAGGTCACCTGCAACCTCCCTAGAATCCTCTTCACAGTTCAGCACTGCCACCCAGCTTTGTGTACACTGCAAACTTGCTTAGGGTTGCTCTAATTCACTCTTTTTATTTATTTTTTATTTTTTGTATTATAGATAAAAATATTTATGAAAATTTACAATGCTTTACATAAATGAAAATACATCATTATATACTTTTCATTGATATTACTAATATTGATATTTTTTTAATATTAAAATTTAAGGACTATATGCTCTCTATACAACTTTTTGAATTTTTTTTATAAAGTAGGGAAAAGATAAGAGATAAATAATGAAGAAAAATTGAAAGCGAAAGGAGTGTTAATCATTAATCGTCATTGGAGATATAGGGTATCGGATTTTTATATATATTTCTTCATCCATTCTACTTTATAATATTCAGCCTCAGTTCAAGCTCGTACTGGAGCCGTTATACTCTGTAAATATTCAATATATGGAGACATCTGAAGGAGATCTAACCTGTCCATTAGGATAAGCCTCAATCTCTCCAGATGAAGAGTCTCGACATTTTGTTTTATTCAACATTTTGATTGTAGGGATGTAGGCCTTTCCAAAATTTTAAATAATTTTTTCCCCAATTTATTAACATAATAATAAAAATTCTTTGTTCATTGTTATTCAAATTGGTCTGTTTTCCAGTATTTCCTAAGTATTATTAACTTTGAATCAGGTGTCAAAATTACTATTAACAACATTCGTAGATATCCTAAATATTTCTAGCCAGGAATTTTGTAATTTTTTATACACGTTCGTAAATCGAGTGTGACAAATTTGTGCACTCTAAATGTTGGGACATTTTATCACATATTGGATGATACTTTTGGAAAAAAATGTTACTGTAATTTGATTTTGAATAATATAGTCTATGTAGTATTTTAAAACTGTAAAGGGGTGTTTAGCATTTTAGCGAACATGGGTAGTATATGTTGTAAAAACCTTTTAATCCCATACTTTGGTCTAATAATTTGGCATAATTCATTTTCCAAAGATTGTCTATGTATTTCTGTGATGGAACATCACCTTCCAATAAGATGTTATTATATATATGTGAAATCATTTTTTCTGTATTCGGATGTTTATTTAAGATTCATCTAAAATTTCAGTCTTTCTATTTCTGAGTTTCTGCGTATTTGCTTTAACATAATCTCTTAATTTGTAAATATCATAAAATAATCTTTTGAGTGTAGTTCTCCATAAATTTGTTGTAGATCTTGCAAATGAAAGGAAGGAGTTTTCCTATATAGAGGATCACCGACCTTAATAATTCCAATTATTTTTCATTGTAAAAAAAGATTTATCCATCATTGAAGGTTTAAAACGCTAACATTATTTACAAATGCTAAGAGATAGTGGTATAGGATTTTAGTTTTAAGGGTTTTCTTTATTTGATTCCTAAATACGTTTTCCACTTTCTATTATAGAAACATAGAAAAATGAAAGTAGGGTGCAGGTGTAGGCCATTCAGCCTTCGAGCCTGCACCCGACCATTCAATATGATCATTGGCTGATCATTGTTCAAAACTCAGTATCCGTACCTGCCTTCTTCATACCCTTGATCCCTTAGCTCACAAGGACCACATCCCAACTCACTCTTTAAATATGCCAAGATGAACTGGCACTTCAACTACCCTCTGTGCAGAGAGTTCCCAGAGACTCACCACTACTCCTGTGAGAAGAAAGTCCTTTACTCATCTCGGTCTTAACGGTTTCCACCTTATCCTTAAGCTGTGGGACCCCTTGTCTGACTTCCCAACAATCGGAACAATCTTCCTGCATCTAGCCTGTCCAACCCCTTAAGATATTTTGTAAGTTCTATAAGATCCTCTTAATCTCCTAAAAAATTCCAGAGAGTATAAACCACCAAGTCTATCCTGTCTTTTCTTCATAAGACAGTCCTGACATCCGGAATCAGTCTGGTGAACCTTCTCTGCACTCCCTCTATGGCAATAATGTCCTTCCTCAGATTTGGAGACCAAAACTGCTCGCACTACTAAGGTGTGGTGCTCACCAAGACCTGTACAACTGAAGTAGAACTCCTGCTCCTGTATCAAATCCTTATGACTATGGAAAGCTACATACATTCGCTTTTTTCAACTGCCTGCTGCCACCTGCATGCTACTATCAATGGGACTGGTGTACCATGACACCCAGGGTCTCGCTGCATCTCCCCTTTTCCTAATCGGCCACCATTTTAAATAAATAGTACTGGTTGCTTTCTTGTTTTTGCACCAAGTGGATACACCTCACATTATCCACATTATACTGCATCTGCAAACATTTCTGCCCACTCACCCAGCTATCCAAGTCACCGTGCAGTTCCTAGCATCTCTCCTCACAGCGAAAACAATGGCCCCCCAGCTTAGTGTCTCCGCAAACTTGGAGATATTGCCTTCAATTCCCTATCCAGATCATTTAATATATATGGTATATTAGTGGCGAGGTCAGCACTGAGCCCTGCGGTTACCCCATAGTTACTGCCTGCCATTGTGATAACTGAAAACGGAACCCGTTTACTCCTACTCTTTGCTTCCTGTTTGACAGCCAGTTCTCTATCCACATAAATACTGAAACCCCTAATACGTATGCTTTAAGTTTGTTACTAATCTCTTATCTGGGACTTGTCGAAAGACTTTCTGGAATGTCAGATATACACATCCACTGGTTCTCCTTATCCACCGCTTATAGTTACATCTCGAAAAATTCCACAAGGATTCGTAGACATGATTTTTTCTTACCTTTTGAAAATCCAATGCTGAACTTCTGTTCCAATTGATTTACCACCTTTCAAATGTGCTGCTTATCCCACTACTTTACTACTGAACTCTAGAGTTTCCCCACTACCGATGTTTAGACTTAGCTGGTCTGTAATTCCCCGTTTTCTCTCTCCATCCCTTCTTAAAAAGAGGCAGGTTAACATTTGATACCCGCCTGACCAATCCTCAGGAACTACTTCCAGAATTAAGAGTTTGAAAAGATTATCACTAATGCATCAACTATTTCCTGAGCTACTTCCTTAAGTACCTCTGGGATGCAGCCTATGGGCTGGTGGATTTTAGGCCTTAATCTATTCAATTTTACCCAATACACCATTCCGAATGACCTGGTTTTCACTCAATTATCCTTTGACCACAGTCCCTGCCTATTTCAGGCAGATTATTTATGTCTTCCTCCATGTCATTAGTTGAAGACGGAACCAAAGTAGTTATTCAATTGGTCGCCATATCCTTGATCCCATGATCAACTCACCAGTTTATGATGCAAGGGACCTACTTTTGTTTTAACGACACCTCTCTTATCTTCACATATCCTATAAAAACTTTTGCAGTCAGTTTTTATGTTTCCCTGCCCTCCAGTTTCTTTCATAATCAATTTTTCCTTTCCTTAATTAAAGCCCTTTGTCTCCTCTGCTGGTCTCTGAACTTTTCCCAGTACTCTGGTATGCTGCTTTTCTGGCTACTTTGTACGCATCACCTATTGCTTTGATCTATCCCCTGATTTCCCTGATATCCACGGATGCATTCCTTCCCCGATTTATTCTTTTGCCAAACTGGATGAACCAATTGTTGTAGTTCATCCATGCAATCTTTAAATTATCGGGTTTTCCACTATAAGTTTTCTTAGCTAGATTAATATTAGCAAATATTATTAGAACTAATTTCAAAAAGGAGAACAATCTTCTTTTTCCATATTTAACCAAGTTGGTTGGTTATTCTATTTCTTCTAACCAAAAATTCTATTTTTAATGTTGACTGCCCTATAATAAAACAAAAATTTGGTGTTAGTGCTATGACCTCCATTTATTTTTGATTTACATAAATTTTTTTATTTATTCTATGGCTCTTATAATTCCCAACATGAAGTTGAGTGACTGGGAGTCCACCTTTTTAAAGTAAATTTTTAGGGAGGATATATCGGAATTAATTGGAAAGTATAATAATTGTGGTAAGAAAAAACATTTTTATTAGTATTAATTTTACCTAACATTGAGATAGGTAAAGTTTTCCATGTAAGATTATTCTTATTTAATTTATTCAATAATGGTGGCCGAAAGATAGATTTAAATATTGAGTCAACCTATTTTTGTCTACGAAAATTCCAAGATCATTTAATGTTTTTCATTTGTTTATCATAAAAGGGAATTGTTGTAAATATGTGTAAGTTATTTAACGTTATTGGCATAAGTTCACTGTTATTCCAATTGATACTATATCCTGAGTAGGATCCAAATTCAGTTATTAATTTTAACAAATTTCGATAATACTGTTTTGGGTTTTATGATGTATAATAATACATCATCGCATATAAAGAAATTTTTATTTTTAGTGTCTCTAGTATCGTATCCATATATTTCCCCGGATGTGATCTCACCTTCTGAGCTAACGGTTCTATTGCTAGTGCAAACTGTAAAGGGGATAAAGGGCATCTTGTCTACAACCTCGAGATAGACTGAATTTAGGTGTTACATTATCGGTTTGTTATTTATCTAGCTGTCGGATTTGTATATAAGCAATTTTGATACAGGTAATAAACTTTCTCTCCAGTTTGAAGCTTCCATAACACAAAGAACAATAAGGGCCATTCCACTTGATCAATGGCTTTCTCTGCATCTAACGAAATAATAATAGATCTTATTTATACCTCATTTTGAGTATATAATATAAATAACCGTCTCAAAGTTATATGAAGAGTATCGTTTTGGTATAAATCCATGTTTGATCGGGATGTATTAATTTATTTACAACTGAGCTTAACCTTTGTGCTAATATTTTAGTTAATATTCTTGTTGATCAGTATTTAAAAGAGCTATTGAATCTAATTGACCCTGGTACATCCAAGTCTTTGTTTATTTTAGGTAAAATGTTATAGTAGATTAATTAATGTTTCTGGTAGTTTTTGCTCGTGTATTATATGTTCATATAATGATTTCCGACGTGGTACAATTTGATCATAGAACTATTTTATAAAATTCCAGAGCCAATGCCATCAGGTCACGCTGTTTTACGTTTTTTAATGATCTGATTGATTCTTGGATTTATTTTATCGAAATATCAGATTCAGTAACTATCTATTTTGTAAATCCAACCTTTTTCAGGTTACTTTTTTTTTTAAATGCTTCTATTCCCTATTTTTATTTTATGTTGTTTCAGGCAGCTGTATAAAGTATTTATAATATTGCTAATTCTTTCATTATATATTTAGGGGGGTTGTGTTAACAATTCGCCATTATGTGGATTTAATCCTATGGATTATTTTTTCAGCTTCCATTTTCTTAGTTGGCGAGCCAATAATTTTGAGGTTTAAGGGACAGAAGTTTAGGGTCTACGTAGAGGGGGAACATCTTACTCAGAGGGTGGTGGCCCCTAGGCTGTGTGGAATGAGCTTCCAGCAGAGGGGGGGGGGGGTGGGGGGGGTTTTTGGGTGGTGAGCAGGATCGATTTTAACATTAAAGTAAGTGAGATAGGTATATGGACGTGAATGGGATTGGTAGCGGGTATGGTCTGAGTTGCAGGTAGATGGGACTAGGGGAAAAACAAATGGTCGCACGGGACTGAATGGGCCGAGAGGGCCTGTCTCCGTGCTGTAATTGTTATATGGGTTATATGTTTATCACCGAAAGAATTCAAACTGTAATTGTTTAGTATGTTGATAAAGTTTAACAACTTGATCTGTATATATTTTATTTAATTTATATTTCAATGCTGCAATTGTATTATGTAGTATTGTAGTTGGATTAACTGCATTCTGATATCTAATTGTTTAATCTATTTTTCCCAAATCTTGTTGATCCTTACGATTCTTTTTTATTATTAAAAAGCTTGGGAGGAAATCATGATTCCCCGGAGGTATGTCTTTAAATGTTTCCATAATAAGGAACAGATATTTCCGGTTTATCATTTTATTTCGAATTCCACTTCTTCTCCAAACTTCATTCCAACGTTGTTCCTGTTTCGGTCCAGTCCTGCGTTGTTTTGTGAAGTCTTGCAAAGTCTTGGGCATTTTGTAGAGTTCTTAAAAGTCAATATATTTGAAAGTAGCTACTTCTCAGGTCTGGATCTGGCAAGCAAAGTCCAATGCTGCTGCGGGTTGGAAAAGAGATGTTCCTTGTTGTTGAAAAGTAACTCTTTAGGAATAGTGGATAAATTCAAGCAGTATCTCAAATTTGCCACTCCCCTAATAAGACTTTTAGATCATTGAATGCTTTTAGTTTCCTGGAAACTTCTGTGTGGATAATCACGGTAGAACGGATCCTTTGGTCCTCGAATTCCAGGTTTTCTGTTTCTCGAGAGGAATTTTGCATTTCTTGTCCAGACAAAGTCATATTGTTGCTTTATATTCATTTTGTCTTGGAGGGGGGTGTTTGCTCTTGTTGAAGTTCTCCTGACTCTGTCGAGCAAGGGCTTAATAAATGCTTTTGTTCCAGAGATAAATATACATATTGCAATAAGTTCGCAGTAAATTTATCGAGGATCTTCATCTTTCTCTCGCCCTTGGGAATACCTGCAATTCTTAGGTTTTTGTCTTCTCTGGCGATCCTTCTAGCTCAGTACATTTCCAGTTATTTTAGTCAGTAGTCTGTTAGACGTTCGTTTTCTGTAATCAACTTTGCTGTAGTCACAGCACTTATATCAGCTAGTTCTTCAAGGCCCTTTTTATACCGACTGTCTGTTGTTCCAGTTTACCTTTTCCATAGGATTCAGCCTGTACTCTTTTCAAAGTCTTTTTTGATCTTTTCAAATTTATTATCCATCTCCTTTGTCATTTCGTTCATCATTTCTGTAATTTCTTTCTTCAAATCTTCCGATATTTTCTTGGTCTTATTATTAATATTTGAATTTGTTTCCTGTTGAAATTCTTTCATTTGAGTATTTCATCTGGTTTATTTCACACCTCCCCTTAAACCAGCAATCTCACGAGAAATGAAAGTTTTCAATTCTTCACTTTCAGTTTTTTTCCCTGTTCTTTTCGATACATCTTCCTGGGATGAGGCCCTACTTGAGTCCAAGGCTTCAGTTGGGCCTTCTGCCAGTTTCTGCCTAGTTGGTCGACTTTTCTGTCTTTCGGGTGGGCTGCGTGTTGTAGACATAACTAGACATTAAAAAAAAATTTTAAAAAAAATAAAAAAAATCCCTCTTTTTTTCCTGCCGATATGGGGTTTCAATTCACCGCAAATGGAACATTCCAATCGATCGCGTTCCACAAAATCCCACTCGCAAGATGATTTAAATGGCCATTCATTTACGGGAATTAAACACTAAATTCCTTCCATTTGGCCTATAAATTATGGTGATAATGAGATTTAAAAATCATGTTATTATTGTGAATTCTTGTGTGAAAGTTATTTGGACACTTAGGCTATTTAAAAGTGTTAACTTTTCTTAAGAAATGGACAGGTGTTTAGATTAGTAATTATATTTTGTAATTAGCCACAATTAGGTAACTAACTAATATATTGCTTTCATTTCAGGTCATCCAAGTAAGATTGTTTCAGATTTGTTTCAGAATGCTTCAATCTATAATAACTGAAAATTTTTAATTTTTAAGAAAGTTGTGGGCTTTTGACCGTCCTCGATCACAGCTTTTGTTGTCAGTGGAAAAGCAATAGGGAACCAGATGCTAATTTCCGAGTATGAAAATGGCCATAACTTTTTTAATACTGAAGATATGAAAGTGAAATTAGGTGTCAAATTAAACTTCTTTTTCTGCTTTATCTGATGGGATAAATTGCAGACTTGATTTTGAAAATCTGAAAATGTTGTAACATTGCTACGATTAGTGTGCAAAATTGAGTTGGATAGGTGTTTGTGTGTGTGTTTGTACACTTTGAACGAGAAAGGAATAAGAGCGAGGAGGGGAGATAAAGAGAGAGTTAGAGGAAGAGAGAGAGAGTGTGCCCGGTGGTGGGAGAGGAAAAAAAAGCCTACGGCACCTGGTATTCCCAGGCGGTCTCCCATCCAAGTACTGACCAGGCCTGAGCCTGCTTAGCTTCCGAGATCAGACGGGATCGGGCGTGTTCAGGCTAGTATGGCGTAGGCACAGAGTGGCCACACTTAACCTCTATTTAACACGCGCACTCCACTTCTCACTCTCACTAGACAAGGTGAGAGGCGAGAGGCACAGCTGAGGGTCCCTGGCCCCAACCCCCGACCCCACGCAGCAAGCAGCAGCATCTCTCTCACACACTCACAAAAAACCACCAAGCATTAAGCAAAAAAAAACATTCAATCATCCTAACTTTGTAGAAAAGATCAAAAAGCCTTTCACCACGTCCCGCACAAGAGATTAGTTTAGTGTGCAAAATTGGATAGGTGTGTGTGTGTGTGTGTGTGTGTGTGTGTGTGTGTGTTGCGTGCACTTAAACGAGCAAGAAAAAGAGGAGGCGAGTTAAAAAGCGAGAGAACGAGAAAGAGAGAGATGAGAGAGTGTCCCCCGGTGGTGGGAGAGGAAAAAAACGCCTACGGCACCTGGTATTCCCAGGCGGTCTCCCATCCAAGTACTGACCAGGCCTGAGCCTGCTTAGCTTCCGAGATCAGACGGGATCGGGCGTGTTCAGGCTAGTATGGCCGTAGGCACAGAGTGGCACACTTAACCTCTATTTAACACGCGCACTCCACTTATCACTCTCCGTCCACCCAAGGGGGGCCCACCACATTCACTGCACAAGGCCACAGGCACAGCCCACACTCCTGGCCCCACGGTCCCTATTGTGCTCTTCAAAAACCCTTTCACCACTCCAACACAACACATTAGTAGGGAACTTACAATACTTACCTTCAGCCGCGATTGCACTTCTGACACTCGCCGTGTGCGCCACTTTCCGCCTTTCACAGGGGGGCCGCTTTAAAATACCCTTTTCTCCAGCCTCTTCAAATACATCTTTCTCGTGCTGTTTAGCTGCGAAGAAAAATCCCTCCCACTACTTTTATCACCTTTTTTAAAACAGCGCTGGATCATTTCATAGGAGGAGGAAATTTCAATCCTCTTACAAAGCCGTCAATGCCGACAACGGGACGGATCTCACCTACGGGATAAAGCAAGGTTGGCCGTTTATTTTTACATATAAACCTGCTTCTTAGGATGCCTTTAATCAAAATGTTACGTTGCGAAAAGGGTGATTAGGCCCCCAACATTACCAACCGGCAGTGTTTTTCACTCAAACATAGAAAATAGGTGCAGGAGGAGGCCATTCGGCCCTTCCAGCCAGCACCGCCATTCATTGTGATCATGGATGATCGTCTGAAATCAATAATGATATCAATAAACCGTGCCTGCCTTTCAACTAGTATCCTTGACTCCACTAGCCCCTAGAGCTCTATTCAACTCTTGGGGTGAACTGAAAAAGGTTTTACTCACCTCAGTCTTAAATCACCTCCCTTTATTCTAAGACTGTGGCCCTGGTACAGGACTCACCCAACATTGGGAATATTTTCCCTGCATCTAGCTTGTCCAGTCCTTTTATAATTTTATATGTTTCTATAAGTATCCCCCTCATCCTTCTAAACTCCAGTGAATACAAGCCTAGTCTTTTCAATCTTTTCCTCATATGACAGTCCCGCCATCCCAGGGATCAATCTCGTGAACCTACGCGCTGCTGCAACTGCCTCAATCACAAGGATGTCCTTCCTCAAATTAGGAGACCAAAACTGTACACAATACTCCAGACGTGGTCTCACCAGAGCCGATACAACTGCAGAAGAACCTGTGAGATATGCATTGTGCTCACAATCACTGCTCAGAGACTAAATCGTGGAAGCAAGAGATTCTTTATTTGCGAGTCTGCAGAGTCGGGTGCCTCTCCAAGTTGAGACACACCAAAGCAGAAGGGTAAACCCCCTTTATACACCGATTCTACATTCAACCTCCCCTCCGGACCCTTCTCCAATCAGAGTCTGAGGTGCACAATCTGTAGATACATCCCCCCAGTAACCTCCCACATCATACATCGCATGTCCAGACATGTGCATGGTAATGAGCAGTTTCTTGACCAGGGGTGTGTTGTAATATTCATTTATTTTATTATTAAGCATGCTCAGTTGCTCATGACCTATCCTGGTTTTACTCACGTCCAAGTGAACTCTTTCAGTCCTCTATATCAGCACTAAAAGCTAGAGCTATAGTGACAAGGGTCCCATCTATCACTCCCTTCTACTGATAGGATCTATCATACATCACCTCCCTTTTACCGCTATACAATGCTATCACTTCTTACTCAAGGATGGGTCTGGTAAAGTTTAATACACAGCTGTGTTCAGAACCCTTCCCTGGCCCCTATCGGTTTGAATCCTCTTTAAAGCCCCTTACAATAGTGGGGTTTAATCACTTTATCCCTCACAAACCTCTTTACTCCTATACTGAAATCCTCTTGTTATGAAGGCCAACATTCCATTAGCTTTCTTCACTGCCCGCTGTACCTGCACGCCAACAATCAGTGACCGGTGTACAAGGACACCCAGGTCTCGCTGTACCTCCCCCTTAACCTAACAAACCTAACGCCATTGTGATAATAATCTGCTCCCAGTTTTTGCCGCCAAAGTGGATAACCTCACATTAATCTATATTATACTGCATCTGCCACGCATTCTGCCCACTCACTCATCGTGTCCAGGTCACCCTGCAACCTCCTAACATCCTCTTCACAGTTCACACTGCCACCCAGCTTTGTGTCATCTGCAAACTTGCTAGTGTTGCTCCTAATTCCCTCTGTTTTTCCTGCCGATATGGGGTTTCAATTCACCGCAAACGGAACGTTCCAATCGATCGCGTTCCACAAAATCCCACTCGCAAGATGATTTAAATGGCCATTAATTTACGGTTATCCTTTCCATATGGCCCTATAAATTCATGACAATGAGATTTAAAAATCATGTTATATTGTGAATTCTTGTGTGAAAAGTTATTTGGGAACACTTAGGCTATTTAAAAGTGTTAACCTTTTCTTAAGAAATGGACAGGTGTTTAGATCTAGTAATTATATTTTGTAATTAGCCACAATTAGGTAACTAACTTAATTATATGCTTTTCATTTCAGGTCATCCAAGTAAGATTGTTTCATATATTGTTTCAGAATGCTTCAATCTATAATAACTGAAAATTTCTTAATTTTTAAGAAAGTTGTGGGCTTTTTGAACCGTCCTCGATCACAGCTTTTGTTGTCAGTGGAAAAGCAATAGGGAACCAGATGCTAATTTCCGAGTATGAAAATGGCCATAACTTTTTTTAATACTGAAGAAATGAAAGTGAATTAGGTGTCAAATTAAACTTCTTTTTCTGCCTTTATCTAATGGGATAAATTGCAGACTTGAATTTGAAAATCTGAAAATGTTGTAACATTGCTAAGATTAGTGTGCAAAATTGAGTTGGATAGGTGTTTGTGTGTGTGTTTGTGCACTTGAACGAGAAAGGAAAAGAGCGAGGAGGGGATGATAAAGAGAGAGATAAAGAGAAAGAGAGAGAGAGAGTGTACCGGTGGGTGGGAGAGGAAAAAAAAAGCCTACTGGCAACCTGGTATTCCCAGGCGGTCTCCCATCCAAGTACTGACCAGGCCTGAGCCTGCTTAGCTTCCGAGATCAGACGGGATCGGGCGTGTTCAGGCTAGTTATGGCCGTAGGCACGGAGTGGCCACACTTAACCTCTATTTAACACGCGCACTCACTTATCACTCTCCGTCCACCCCCCAAGGGGGCCCACCCACATTCACTGGACAAGGCCCACAGGCACAGCCCACACTCCCTGGCCCCACGGTCCCTATGTGCTCTTTCAAAAACCCTTTCACCACCTCCAACACAACACATTAGTAGGGAACTTACAATACTTACCTTCAGCCCGCGCTGCACTTCTGACACTCGCCGTGTGCGCCACTTTCCCGCCTTTCACAGGGGGGCCGCTTTAAAATACCCTTTTCTCCAGCCTCTTCAAATACATCTTTCTCATGCTGTTTAGCTGCGGAAGAAAAATCCCTCCCACATACCTTTTATCACCTTTTTTAAAACAGCGCTGGATTCATTTCATAGGAGGAGGAAAATTTCAATCCTCTTACAAAGCCGTCAATGCCGACAACGGACGGATCTCACCTAAGACGGGACAAAGCAAGGTTGGCCGTTTTATTTTTACATATAAACCTGCTTCTTAGGATGCCTTTAATCAAAATGTTACGTTGCGAAAAGGTGATTTAGGCCCATACCAACCGGCAGTGTTGTTTTTCACACAAACATAGAAAATAGGTGCAGGAGGAGGCCATTCGGCCCTTCCAGCCAGCACACCCCATTCATTGTGATCATGGATGATCGTCTGAAATCAATAAACCGTATGCCTGCCTTCTCCTCGTATCCCTTGACTCCACTAGCCCCTAGAGCTCTATTCAACTCTCTGGGTGAAAAAGGTTTTATACTCACCTCAGTCCTAATCACCTCCCCTTTATTCTAAGACTGTGGCCCCTGGTACTGGACTCACCCAACATTGGGAATATTTTTCCCTGCATCTAGCTTGTCAGTCCTTTTATAATTTATATGTTTCTATAAGTATCCCCTCATCCTTCTAAACTCCAGTGAATACAAGCTTCTAGTCTTTTCAGTCTTTCCTCATATGACAGTCCGCATCCCAGGGATCAATCTCGTGAACCTACGCTGCTGCACTGCCTCAATCACAAGGATGTCCTTCCTCAAATTAGGAGACCAAAACTGTACACAATACTCCAGACTGGTCTCACCAGAGCCCGATACAACTGCAGAAGAACCTGTGAGATATGCATTGTGCTCACAATCACTGCTCAGAGACTAAATCGTGGAAGCAAGAGATTCTTTATTTGCGAGTCTGCAGAGTCGGGGGTGCCTCTCCAAGTTGAGACACACCAAAGCAGATGGGTAAACCCCTTTATACCACATGATTCTACATTCAACCTCCCCCTCCGACCCTTCTCCAATCAGAGTCTGAGGGCACAATCTGTAGATACATCCCCCCCAGTACCTCCCACATCATACATCGCATGTCCAGACATGTGCATGGTAATGAGCAGTTTCTTGACCAGGGGGTGTGTTGTATTATTCATTTATTTTATTAAGCATGCTCAGTTGCTCATGACCTATCCTGGTTTTTACTCACGTCCAAGTGAACTCTTCAGTCCTCCTATATCAGCACTAAAGCTAAGCTATAGTGACAAGGTCCCATCTATCACTCCCCCTTCTACTGATAGGATCTATCTACATCACTCCCTTTTACCGCTATACAATGCTATCACTCTTACTCAAGGATGGGTCTGGTAAAGTTTAATACACAGCTGTGTCAGAACCCTCTCCCTGGCCCCTATCGGTTTGAATCCTCTTAAAGCCCCTTACAATAGTGGGGTTTAATCACTTTTATCCCTCACAAACACTCTTACTCTTTACTCCTATACTGAAATCCTCTTGTTATGAAGGCCAACATTCCATTAGCTTTCTTCACTGCCCGCTGTACCTGCACGCCAACAATCAGTGACCGGTGTACAAGGACACCCAAGGTCTCGCTGTACCTCCCCTTACCTAACCAACCTAACGCCATTGTGATAATAATCTGCCCCCAGTTTTTGCCGCCAAAGTGGATAACCTCACATTAATCTATATTATACTGGCATCTGCCACGCATTCTGCCCACTCACTCATCGTGTCCAGGTCACCTGCAACCTTCCTAACATCCTCTTCACAGTTCACACACTGCCACCCAGCTTTGTGTCATCTGCAAACTTGCTAGTGTTGCTCCTAATTCCCTCTGTTTTTCTGCCGATTATGGGTTTCAATTCACCGCAAACGGAACGTTCCAATCGATCGCGTTCCACAAAATCCCACTCGCAAGATGATTAAATGGCCATTAATTTACGGTTATCCTTCCATTTGGCCTATAAATTCATGACAATGAATTTAAAAATCATGTTATATTGTGAATTCTTGTGTGAAAGTTATTTGGACACCTAGGCTATTTAAAAGTGTTTAACCTTTTCTTAAGAAATGGGACAGGTGTTTAGATCTAGTAATTATATTTTGTAATTAGCCACAATTAGGTAACTAACTAATTATATGCTTTCATTTCAGGTCATCCAAGTAAGATTGTTTCATATTTGTTTCAGAATGCTTCAATCTATAATAACTGAAAATTTCTTAATTTTTAAGAAAGTTGTGGGCTTTTTGACCGTCCTCGAATCACAGCTTTTGTTGTTCAGTGGAAAAGCAATAGGGAACCAGATGCTAATTTCCGAGTATGAAAATGGCCATAACTTTTTTAATACTGAAGATATGAACGTGAATTAGGTGTCAAATTAAACTTCTTTTTCTGCTTATCTACGGAATGGGATAAATTGCAGACTTGAAATTGAAAATCTGAAAATGTTGTAACATTGCTAAGATTAGTGTGCAAAATTGAGTTGGATAGGATAGTGTTTTTGTGTGTGTGTTTGTGCACTTGAACGAGAAAGGAAAAGAGCGAGGAGGGAGATAATGAGAGAGATAAAGAGAAAGAGAGAGAGAGAGTGTTCCCGGGGTGGGAGAGGAAAAAAAAGCCTACGGCACCCTGGTATTCCCATGCGGACTCTCCCATCCAATGTACTGACCAGGCCTGAGCCTGCTTAGCTTCCGAATCAGACTGGATCGGGCTGTTCAGGCTAGTAATGGCCGAGGCACAGAGTGGCCACACATTAACCTTCTATTTAACACACGCACTAACTACTTCTCACTCTCACTAGACAAGGTGAGAGGCAGAGGCACAGCTGAGGGTCCCTGGCCCCAACCCCGACCCCACGCGGCAGCAGCAGCAGCACAGCAGCATCTCGCTCACACACTCACCCACCCAAGCATTAAGCAAAAAAAACATTCAATCATCCTAACTTTGTAAAAATATCAAAAAGCCTTTCACCACGTCCCGCACAAGAGGCATTAGTTTAGATGTGCAAAATTGGATAGGTGTTGTGTGTGTGTGTGTGGTGTGTGTGCGTGCGTGCACTTAAACGAGCAAGAAAAAGAGGAGGCGAGTTAAAAAGCGAGAGAGGGAACGAGAAAGAGAGAGAGAGAGTGTCCCCCGGTGTGGGAGAGGAAAAAAAAGCCTACGGGCACCTGGTATTCCCAGGCGGTCTCCCATCCAAGTACTGTCGACCAGGCCTGAGCCTGCTTAGCTTCCGAGATCAGATGGGATCGGGCGTGTTCAAGCTAGTATGGGCCGTAGGCACAAGAGTGGCCACACTTAACCTCTATTTAACACACGCACACCACTTTCACTCTCCGTCCACCCCAAGGGGGCCCACCCACATTCACTCACGCACAAGGCCCACAGGCACGCCCCACATCTCAGCCCACACTCCCTGGCCCCACGGATCCCTATGTGCTCTTTCAAAAACCCTTCAATCACCACCTCCAACACAACACATTAGTAGGAACTTACAATACTTACCTTCAGCAGACCCGCGCTGCACCTTCTGAGACTAACTCGCCGTGTGCGCCACTTTCCCTCCCGCCTTTCACAGGGGGGGCCGCTTTTAAAAATACCCTTTTTCTCCAGCCTCATCAAATACATCTTTCTCAGGCTGTTTAGCTGCGGAAGAAAAATCCCTCCCACATACCTTTTAATCACTTTTTTAAAACAGCGCTGGATCATTTCATAGGAGGAGGAAAATTTTCAATCCTCTTACAAAAGCCGTCAATGCCGACAAACGGGACGGATCTCACCTACGGGACAAAGCAAAGTTGGCCGTTTTATTTTTACATATAAACCTGCTTCTTAGGATGCCTTTAATCAAAATGTTACGTTGCGAAAAGGTGATTTAGGCCCCATACCAACCGGCAGTGTTTTTCACAAAAAACATAGAAAATAGGTGCAGGAGGAGGCCATTCAGCCCTTCCAGCCAGCACCGCCATTCATTGTGATCATAGACACATAGAAACATAGAAATTAGGTGCAGGAGTAGGCCATTCAGCCCTTCGAGCCTGCACCGCCATTCAATACGATCATGGCTGATCATCCAACTCAGTATCCCGTACCTGCCTTCTCTCCATACCCTCTGATCCCCCTAGCCACAAGGGCCACATCCAACTCACACTCTTAAATATAGCCAATGAACTGGCCCAACTAACCCACTGTGGCAGAGAGTTCCAGAGACTCACCACTCTCTGTGTGAAAAAAAGTCTTTCTCATCTCGGTCTTAAAGGATTTCCCCCTTATGTCCTTAAGCTGTGACCCTTGTCTGGATCCAGGACTTCCCCAACATCAGGGAACAATCTTCCTGCATCTAGCCTGTCCAACCCCTTAAGAATTTTGTAAGTTTCTATAAGAATCCCCTCTCAATCTCCTAAATTCAGAGAGTATAAACCGAGTCTATCCAGTCTTTCTTCATAAGACAGTCCTGACATCCCAGAAACAGTCTGGTGAACCTTCTCTGCACTCCCTCTATGGGTTAATAATGTCCTTCCTCAGATTTGGTGAGACCAAAACTGTACGCAATACTCCAGGTGTGGTCTCACCAAGACCCTGTACAACTTGAAGTAGAACCTCCCTGCTCCTGTACTCAAATCCTTTTGCTATGAAAGCTAACATACCATTCCGCTTTTTTCACTGCCTGCTGCACCTGCATGCCTACTTTTCAATGACTGGTGTACCATGACACCCAGTCCTCAGCTGCATCTCCCCTTTTCCTAATCGGCCACCATTTAAATAATAGTCTGCTTTTCTGTTTTTTGCCACCAAAGTGGATAACCTCAGCATTTATCCACATTATACTGCATCTGCCAAACATTTGCCCACTCACCCAGCCTATCCAAGTCACCTTGCAGTCTCCTAGCATCCTCCTCACGCGAACACTGCCCCCCAGCTTAGTGTCATCCGCAAACTTGGAGATATTGCCTTCAATTCCCTCAATCCAGAATCATTAATATATATTGTAAATAGCTGGGGTCCCAGCACTGAGCCCTGCGGTTACCCCACTAGTTACTTACTGCCTGCCATTGTGAAAAGGACCGTTTACTCTCCTACTCTTTGCTTCCTGTTGCCAGCCATTCTCTATCCACATCAATACTGAACCCCTAATACCGTATGCTTTAAGTTTGTATAACTAATCTCATATGTGGGACCTTGTCGAAAGCCTTCTGAAGTCCAGATATACCACATCCACTGGTCTCTTCTCCCTTATCCACGCTACTAGTTACATCCTCGAAAAATTCCACAAGATTCGTCAGACATGATTTACCTTTTGTAAATCCATGCTGACTTTGTCCAATGATTTTCACCACTTTCTCAAATGTGCTGCTATCCCCCATCTTTAATAACTGACTCTAGCAGTTTCCCCACTACCGATGTTAGACTAACTGGTCTGCAATTCCCCGTTTTCTCTCTCCCTCCCTTCTTAAAAAGAGGGGTTTACATTTGCTACCTCGCCAATCCTCAGGAACTACTCCAGAATCTAAAGAGTTTTGAAAGATTATCACTAATGCATCATTCAATTTCCTGAGCTACTTCCTTAAGTACTCGTGGATGCAAGCCTATCTGGCCCTGGGGATTTATCGGCCTTTAATCTATTCAATTACCCAACACCACTTCCCGACTGACCCTGGATTTCACTCAATTTCCTCCTTTGACCCACAGTCCCCTGTTATTTTCAGGCAGATCATTTGATGTCTTCCTTAGTGAAGACTGGAACCAAAGTAGTTATTCAATTGGTCCGCCATATCCTTGTTCCCCATGATCAACTCACCTGTTTCTGACTGCAAGGGACCTACATTGTTTTTTAACTAACCTCTTTCTCTTCACATATCTATAAAAACTTTTGCAGTCAGTTTTTTATGTTCCCTGCCAGTTTCTTTCATAAATCTATTTTTCCTTTCCTAATTAAGCCCTTTGTCCTCCTCTGCTGGTCCCTGAATTTCTCCCAGTTCCTCTGGTATGCTGCTTTTTTTTTTCTGGCTACTTTGTACGCATCATCCTTTGCTTTGATACTATCCCTGATTTCCCTTGTTATCCACGGATGCACTACCTTCCCCGATTTATTCTTTTGCCAAACTGGATGAACAATTTTTGTAGTTCATCCATGCAGTCTTTTAAATGTCTTCCATTGTATATCCACCGTCAACCCTTTTAGAATTAATTGCCAGTCAATCTTGGCCAATTCACGTCTCATACCCTCAAAGTTACCTTTCTTTAAGTTCAGAACCATTGTTTCTGAATTAACAATGTCACTCTCCATCCTAATGAAGAACTCAACCATATTATGGTCACTCTTGCCCAAGGGGCACGTACAACAAGACGGCTAATTACCCCTTCCTCATTACTCAAAACCCAGTCTAAAATAGCCTGCCTCTCTTCGTTGGTTCCTCTACATGTTGATTTAGTAGATAACTATCCCGCATACATTCCAAAAAAATCCTCTTCCTCAGGGCACCCCTGCCAATTTGATTAACCCAATCTAATATGTAGATTGAAGTCACCCATTATAACTGATTTTGCCTTTGTCCACACGCAATTTCTAATTTCCTGTTTGATACCATCCCCAACTTCTCTGCTACTGTTAGGTGGCCAGTACACAACACCCACCAGCGTTTTCTGCCCCTTAGTGTTTTGTAGCTCTACCCATAACCGATTCCACATCCTCCAAGCTAATGTCCTTCCTTTCCATTGCGTTAATCTCACCTCTCTAACCAGCAACGCTACCCCACCTCCTTTTCCTTTCACTCTATCCCTCCTGAATATTGTATATCCCTGGATGTTCAGCTCCCAGCCTACGATCACCCTGGAGCCATGTCTCCGTGATCCCAACTATATCATAATCATTAATATCTATCTGCACGTTCACTCGTCCACCTTATTACGAATACTCCTTGCATTGAGACACAAAGCCTTCAGGCTTGTCCTTTACAACGCACTTACCCCTTATACAATTTTGGCTGAACAGGTTTTTGTCTGCCTGCCACTTTAACTTTTCACCTTGCTACCTAGTGCTTCTACCCTCATTTTACACCCTCCTGCCTCTCTGCTCTTGTACCCATCCCCCTGCCACATTAGTTTTAAAAATCCTCCCCGACAGCACTAGCAAACACTCCCCCAAGAACATTGGTTCCATTCCATCCAGGTGCAAACCGTCCTGTTTGTACCGTCCCACCTCCCCCAGAACTGGTCCCAGTGCCCTAAAAATTTGAATCCCTCCCCCTTGCACCACTTTTCAAGCCACGTATTCATTTGCATTATCCTCCTATTTCTACTCTGACTGCCCATGGTACTGGTAGTAATCCGAGATTACTATCTTTTGAGGTCCTACTTTTAAGTTTATCTCCTAGCTCCCTAAATTCACCTTGTAGACTCATCCCTTTTTTTACCTATATCGTTGGTGCCAACATGCACCACGACAACTGGCTGTTCACCCTCCCCCTCCAGAATGTTCTGCAGCCGTTCAGTAACATCCCTGACCTTTGCACCAGGGAGGCAACATACCATCCTGAGTCTCGTTTTGCGGCCGCAGAAACGCCTATCTATTCCCCTGACAATTGAATCCCCTATTACTATTGCCCTTCCCCTCTTTTTTTCCCCCCCCTCATGTGCTGCAGAGCCACCCATGGTGCCATGAACCTGGCTGCTGCTGCATTCCCCTGATGAGCCATCTCCCACAACAGTATCCAAAATGGTATACCTGTTTAGGAGGGAGATGACCGCAGGGGACTCCTGCACTACCTGCCCTACTGCTTTGCTGGCTATTGGCCACCCGTTCCCTTCTTGTCCTCTTACCGTTTGCCTGCGGTGTGACCAACTCACTGTACGTGCTATCCACGACTTTCTCCGCATCGTGGATGCTCCAGTATGAATCCAGCCGCAGTTCCAATCGTTCAATGCGGTCTGCCAGGAGCTGCAGCTGGACACACTTCCTGCAAACGTAGTCACCAGGGACACCGACCATCTCCCTGATCTCCCACATGTTGCAGGCTGAACAAACCACGGGGCCAATCTCTACTGTCATACCTTACTCCCAAATTACACTGTATTAAATATTAAAAAAACACAAAAACTTATCCTTTAAACTTAATACTGAATCCTTAACTCCCAGAATCCCTCACTCCCAGAAGGCAGAAATGTAAAATTGTAAACCCGGGGTTGCACCCAATCAGCTGCTTCCTCGGGTCCTCCTCCACCAATCAGCGGCTTCCTCAAAAAAAAAACCACTTCTCCAAATGGAATGTTATGGATTTTGGTAAAAACAAGCCCCGCGCTAGATTTTTATCCTTACCGGTCATGGATGATCGTCTGAAATCAATAAACCGTGCCTGCCTTCTCCTCGTATCCCTTGACTCCACTAGCCCCTAGAGCTCTATTCAACTCTCCTGGTGAAAAAGGTTTTACTCACCTCAGTCTTAAATCACCTCCCCCTTTATTCTAAGACTGTGGCCCCTGGTACTGGACTCACCCAACATTGGGAATATTTTCCCTGCATCTAGCTTGTCCAGTCCTTTTATAATTTTATATGTTTCTATAAGTATCCCCCTCATCCTTCTAAACTCCAGTGAATACAAGCCTAGTCTTTTCAATCTTTCCTCATATGACAGTTCCGCCATCCCAGGGATCAATCTCGTGAACCTACGCTGCTGCACTGCCTCAATCACAAGGATGTCCTTCCTCAAATTAGGAGACCAAAACTGTACACAATACTCCAGATGTGGTCTCACCAGAGCCCGATACAACTGCAGAAGAACCTGTGAGATATGCACTGTGCTCACAATCACTGCTCAGAGACTAAATCGTGGAAGCAAGAGATTCTTTATTTGCGAGTCTGCAGAGTCGGGTGCCTCTCCAAGTTGAGACACACCAAAGCAGAAGGGTAAACCCCCTTTACACACACGATTCTACATTCAACCTCCCCTCCGGACTCTTCTCCAATCAGAGTCTGAGGTGCACAATCTGTAGATACATCCCCCCAGTACCTCCCACATCATACATCGCATGTCCAGACATGTCATGTAATGAGCAGTTTTTCTTGACCAGGGGTGTGTTGTAATATTCATTTATTTTATTAAAGCATGCTCAGTTGCTCATGACCTACCCTGGTTTTTACTCACGTCCAAGTGAACTCTTTCAGTCCTCCTATATCAGCACTAAAGCTAAGCTATAGGACAAGGGTCCCATCTATCACTCACCTTCTACTGATAGGATCTATCTACATCAATCCCTTTTACCGCTATACAATGCTATCACTTCTTACTCAAGGATGGTCTGGTAAAGTTTAATACACAGCTGTGTCAGAAACCCTCTCCCTGGCCCCTATCGGTTTGAATGCCTCTTTTAAAGCCTCTTACAATAGTGGGGTTTAATCACTTTATCCCTCACAAACCTCTTTACTCCTATACTGAAATCCTCTTGTTATGAAGGCCAAACATTCCATTAGCTTCTTCACTGCCCGCTGTACCTGCACGCCAACAATCAGTGACCGGTGTACAAGGACACCAGATCTCGCTGTACCTCCCCCTTACCTAACCAAACCTAACGCCATTGTGATATATAATCTGCCCCCAGTTTTTGCCGCCAAAGTGGATAACCTCACATTAATCTATATTATACTGCATCTGCCACGCATCTGCCCACTCACTCATCGTGTCCAGGTCACCCTGCAACCTCCTAACATCCTCTTCACAGTTCACACTGCCACCCAGCTTTGTGTCATCCGCAAACCATGCTAGTGTTGCTCCTAATTCCCTCTGTTTTTCCTGCCGATATGGGGGTTTCAATTCACCGCAAACGGAACGTTCCAATCGATCGCGTTCCACAAAATCCCACTCGCAAGATGAATTTAAATGGCCATTAATTTACGGTTATTAAACACTAAATTCCTTCCATTTGGCCTATAAATTCATGACAATGAGATTTAAAAATCATGTTATATTGTGAATTCTTGTGTGAAAGTTATTTGGACACTTAGGCTATTTAAAAGTGTTAACCTTTTCTTAAGAAATGGACAGGTGTTTTAGATCTAGTAATTATATTTTTGTAATTAGCCACAATTAGGTAACTAACTAATTATATGCTTTCATTTCAGGTCATCCAAGTAGATTGTTTCATATTTGTTTCAGAATGCTTCAATCTATAATAACTGAAAATTTCTTAATTTTTAAGAAAGTTTGTGGCTTTTGACCGTCCTCGATCACAGCTTTTGTTGTCAGTGGAAAAGCAATAGGGAACCAGATGCTAATTTCCGAGTATGAAAATGGCCATAACTTTTTTAATACTGAAGATATGAAAGTGAATTAGGTGTCAAATTAAACTTCTTTTTCTGCTTTATCTAATGGGATAAATTGCAGACTTGAATTTGAAAATCTGAAAATGTTGTAACATTGCTAAGATTAGTGTGCAAAATTGAGTTGGATAGGTGTTTGTGTGTGTGTTTGTGCACTTGAACGAGAAAGGAAAAGAGCGAGGAGGGGAGATAAAGAGAGAGATAGAGAAAGAGAGAGAGAGAGTGTGTCCCGGTGGTGGGAGAGGAAAAAAAGCCTACGGCACCTGGTATTCCCAGGCGGTCTCCCATCCAAGTACTGACCAGGCCCTGAGCCTGCTTAGCTTCCGAGATCAGACGGGATCGGGCGCGTTCAGGCTAGTAATGGCCGTAGGCACAGAGTGGCCACACTTAACCTCTATTTAACACGCGCACCCTCCACTTATCACTCTCCGTCCACCCCAAGGGGGCCCACCCACATTCACTGCACAAGGCCACAGGCACAGTCCACACTCCCTGCCCCACGGTCCCTATGTGCTCTTCAAAAACCCTTTCACCACCTCCAACACAACACATTAGTAGGGAACTTACAATACTTACCTTCAGCCGCGCTGCACTTCTGACACTCGCCGTGTGCGCCACTTTCCCGCCTTTCACAGGGGGGCCGCTTTAAAATACCCTTTTCTCCAGCCTCTTTTCTAATACATCTTTCTCATGCTGTTTAGCTGCGGAAGAAAAATCCCTCCCACATACCTTTTATCACCTTTTTTAAAACACGCTGGATCATTTCATAGGAGGAGGAAAATTTCAATCCTCTTACAAAGCCGTCAATGCCGACAACGGGACGGATCTCACCTACGGGACAAAGCAAGGTTGGCCGTTTATTTTTTACATATAAACCTGCTTCTTAGGATGCCTTTAATCAAAATGTTACGTTGCGAAAAGGTGATTTAGGCCCATACCAACCGGCAGTGTTTTTTCACACAAACATAGAAAATAGGTGCAGGAGGAGGCCATTCGGCCCTTCCAGCCAGCACCGCCATTCATTGTGATCATGGATGATCGTCTGAAATCAATAAACCGTGCCTGCCTTCTCCTCGTATCCCTTGACTCCACTAGCCCCTAGAGCTCTATTCAACTCTCTGGGTGAAAAAAGGTTTTACTCACCTCAGTCTTAAATCACCTCCCCTTTATTCTAAGACTGTGGCCCCTGGTACTGGACTCACCCAACATTGGGAATATTTTCTCTGCATCTAGCTTGTCCAGTCCTTTTATAATTTTATATGTTTCTATAAGTATCCCCCTCATCCTTCTAAACTCCAGTGAATACAAGCCTAGTCTTTTCAATCTTTCCTCATATGACAGTCCCGCCATCCCAGGGATCAATCTCGTGAACCTACGCTGCTGCACTGCCTCAATCACAAGGATGTCCTTCCTCAAATTAGGAGACCAAAACTGTACACAATACTCCAGACGTGGTCTCACCAGAGCCCGATACAACTGCAGAAGAACCTGTGAGATATGCATTGTGCTCACAATCACTGCTCAGAGACTAAATCGTGGAAGCAAGAGATTCTTTATTTGCGAGTCTGCAGAGTCGGGTGCCTCTCCAAGTTGAGACACACCAAAGCAGAAGGGTAAACCCCCTTTACACACACGATTCTACATTCAACCTCCCCTCCGGACCCTTCTCCAATCAGAGTCTGAGGTGCACAATCTGTAGATACATCCCCCCAGTAACCTCCCACATCATACATCGCATGTCCAGACATGTGCATGGTAATGAGCAGTTTCTTGACCAGGGGTGTGTTGTAATATTCATTTATTTTATTAAGCATGCTCAGTTGCTCATGACCTATCCTGGTTTTACTCACGTCCAAGTGAACTCTTTCAGTCCTCCTATATCAGCACTAAAGCTAAGCTATAGTGACAAGGGTCCCATCTATCACTCCCTTCTACTGATAGGATCTATCTACATCACTCCCTTTTACCGCTATACAATGCTATCACTTCTTACTCAAGGATGGGTCTGGTAAAGTTTAATACACAGCTGTGTCAGAACCCTCTCCCTGGCCCCTATCGGTTTGAATCCTCTTTAAAGCCCCTTACAATAGTGGGGTTTAATCACTTTATCCCTCACAAACCTCTTTACTCCTATACTGAAATCCTCTTGTTATGAAGGCCAACATTCCATTAGCTTTCTTCACTGCCCGCTGTACCTGCACGCCAACAATCAGTGACCGGTGTACAAGGACACCCAGGTCTCGCTGTACCTCCCCCTTACCTAACCAAACCTAACGCCATTGTGATAATAATCTGCCCCCAGTTTTTGCCGCCAAAGTGGATAACCTCACATTAATCTATATTATACTGCATCTGCCACGCATCTGCCCACTCACTCATCGTGTCCAGGTCACCCTGCAACCTCCTAACATCCTCTTCACAGTTCACACTGCCACCCAGCTTTGTGTCATCTGCAAACTTGCTAGTGTTGCTCCTAATTCCCTCTGTTTTTCCTGCCGATATGGGGTTTTAATTCACCGCAAACGGAACGTTCCAATCGATCGCGTTCCACAAAATCCCACTCGCAAGATGATTTAAATGGCCATTAATTTACGGTTATCCTTCCATTTGGCCTATAAATTCATGACAATGAGATTTAAAAATCATGTTATATTGTGAATTCTTGTGTGAAAGTTATTTGGACACTTAGGCTATTTAAAAGTGTTAACCTTTTCTTAAGAAATGGACAGGTGTTTAGATCTAGTAATTATATTTTGTAATTAGCCACAATTAGGTAACTAACTAATTATATGCTTTCATTTCAGGTCATCCAAGTAAGATTGTTTCATATTTGTTTCAGAATGCTTCAATCTATAATAACTGAAAATTTCTTAATTTTTAAGAAAGTTGTGGGCTTTTGACCGTCCTCGATCACAGCTTTTGTTGTCAGTGGAAAAGCAATAGGGAACCAGATGCTAATTTCCGAGTATGAAAATGGCCATAACTTTTTTAATACTGAAGATATGAAAGTGAATTAGGTGTCAAATTAAACTTCTTTTTCTGCTTTATCTAATGGGATAAATTGCAGACTTGAATTTGAAAATCTGAAAATGTTGTAACATTGCTAAGATTAGTGTGCAAAATTGAGTTGGATAGGTGTTTGTGTGTGTGTTTGTGCACTTGAACGAGAAAGGAAAAGAGCGAGGAGGGGAGATAACGAGAGAGATAAAGAGAAAGAGAGAGAGAGAGTGTCCCCCGGTGGTGGGAGAGGAAAAAAAAGCCTACGGCACCTGGTATTCCCAGGCGGTCTCCCATCCAAGTACTGACCAGGCCTGAGCCTGCTTAGCTTCCGAGATCAGACGGGATCGGGCGTGTTCAGGCTAGTATGGCCGTAGGCACAGAGTGGCCACACTTAACCTCTATTTAACACACGCACTCTACTTCTCACTCTCACTAGACAAGGTGAGAGGCGAGAGGCACAGCTGATGGTCCCTGGCCCCAACCCCGACCCCACGCAGCAGCAGCAGCAGCAGCAGCAGCAGCAGCAGCAGCAGCATCTCGCTCACACACTCACCCACCCAAGCATTAAGCAAAAAAAACATTCAATCATCCTAACTTTGTAGAAAAGATCAAAAAGCCTTTCACCACGTCCCGCACAAGAGATTAGTTTAGTGTGCAAAATTGGATAGGTGTGTGTGTGTGTGTGTGTGTGTGTGTGCGTGCACTTAAACGAGCAAGAAAAAGAGGAGGCGAGTTAAAAAGCGAGAGAACGAGAAAGAGAGAGAGAGAGTGTCCCCCGGTGGTGGGAGAGGAAAAAAAAGCCTACGGCACCTGGTATTCCCAGGCGGTCTCCCATCCAAGTACTGACCAGGCCTGAGCCTGCTTAGCTTCCGAGATCAGACGGGATCGGGCGTGTTCAGGCTAGTATGGCCGTAGGCACAGAGTGGCCACACTTAACCTCTATTTAACACGCGCACTCCACTTATCACTCTCCGTCCACCCCAAGGGGGCCCACCCACATTCACTGCACAAGGCCACAGGCACAGCCCACACTCCCTGGCCCCACGGTCCCTATGTGCTCTTTCAAAAACCCTTTCACCACCTCCAACACAACACATTAGTAGGGAACTTACAATACTTACCTTCAGCCGCGCTGCACTTCTGACACTCGCCGTGTGCGCCACTTTCCCGCCTTTCACAGGGGGGCCGCTTTAAAATCCCCTTTTCTTCAGCCTCTTCAAATACATCTTTCTCAGGCTGTTTAGCTGCTGAAGAAAAATCCCTCCCACATCCCTTTTATCACCTTTTTTAAAACATATAACCATTACAGCATGGAAACGGGCCCTCTCGGCCCTTCCAGTCCGTGCCGACCATTTGTTTTCCCCTAGTCCCATCTACCTGCACTCAGACCATACCCCTCCATTCCCTTCCCGTCCATATACCTATCCACTTTACTTTTAAATGTTAAAATCAATCCTGCCTCCACCACTTCTGCTGGAAGCTCATTCCACACATCCACCACCCTCTGAGTAAAGAAGTTCCCCCTCACGTTACCCCGAAACTTCTGTCCCTTAATTCTCATGTCATGCCCTCTTGTTTGAATCTTCTCTACCCTCATTGGTTCCAGCAGCAGGACAACTGGCTTTGGGGTCCCATCCACTAGTGGTCAAAATCATGAGGGGCATTTTTAACACCAATTCCCCCAGACCAAGGTACACTCAGATCTGGGATGTCAGCATTGTACTGACGTACCTTAGGGGATGGCCACCACCCAGGTCACTCATGCTGGAACAACTTACTCTGAAATCAGTCATGCTCATGGCACTAGTGTCAGCTCAAAGGGTACAGTCCCTCCACCTTCTGAGGCTGGACAGCATGACAGAGTCATTGGACTGTTTCACATTTCATATTCAGGGACTGGTCAAACAAACTAGACCAGGTACCACGCCTCCAGTCATGGAGTTCCGGGCATATTCATCTGACCCACGGCTGTGTGCCAAGACCCATCTCGCCAATTACATAGACACAACATACAACTTAAGAGGGAGAGAAAAAGCCATGGATAAGCCACAAGAAGCCTCATGGTCAGGTGACGAGCCAAACCATTTCAAGGAGGCTCAAGCAGGTGCTTAAGTCCGCGGGAGTCAATACTAATGTTTACAAATCTCACTCCACCAGGGCTGCATCTACGTCGGCGGCTAGGCGAATGGACGTGCCTATGGACCGTATTCTGGCTAGAGCAGGATGGTCCTCGGAAAGAACTTTCCAAAGGTTTTATAATAAGCCGCTGACGGAACCTGCTACATTTGCAGACAGAATTTTAGAGTCTGCAGCTAATATTTAATTTAAGCCGGGGGAGCTCTCTGTTTTTTGTTGTCATTAATAAACCTTTATTGTTCACAAACAGGTTATTGTTGATTGTAATAACATACTTCCTCCCTCTAAGGTCTTCAGACAGTGAGTGAAGCATGAGCTGGTACACGGTTCGGATTCACAGAGCTTTGAAGTCTTCACGTAGTCACTCACGTGACTCCGAAGTAAAATAGTAAGATTAAATGAGAACTTACCAGTTCGAAGTTTGATCTGTATTTTATGAGGAGTTACGATGAGGGATTACGTGCCCTCCGCTCCCACCCTCTATTATACAGATCAACTGGTAATTAAGTTCTTATTTTTTCTTTACTATATTTATTTCAATTGTTGTGTTTTTTCTGTGAATCCACACCGCTGCTTTGAAGAAATGTCGCGCATGCGTGCTGGACGGGGTCTTCACGTAATCCCTCATCCTAACTCCTCATAAAATACAGATCAAACTTCGAACTGGTAAGTTCTCATTTAATCTTACTATTATACTGCATCTGCCCACTCACTCAACGTGTCCAGGTCACCCTGCAACCTCCTAACATCCTCTTCACAGTTCACACTGCCACCCAGCTTTGTATCACCTGCAAACTTGCTAGTGTTGCTCCTAATTCCCTCTTTTTATTTATTTTTATTTTTTTATTATAGAAACATATTTATGAAAATTACAATGCTTTACATAAATGAAAATACATCATTATATACTTTCATGATATTAATAATATTGATATTATTATTAATATTAAAATTTAAGACTATATGCTTCTATACACTTTTTTAATTTTTTTTATAAAGTAGGAAAAGATAGAGATAAATAATGAAGAAAATATGAAAGCGAATGGAGTGTTAATCATTAATCCGTCATTGGAGATATAGGCATGATTTATTATATATATTTCTTCATCCATTCTAATATTCAGGCCTCAGTCAAGCCCTCGTACCGAGCCGTTATGACTCTGTAAATATTCAATATATGGAGACCTCTGAAGAGATCTAACCTGTCCATTAGGATAAGCCTCAATCTCTCCAGATGAAGAGTCTCCGACATTTCTGTATTCCACATTTTGATTGTAGGGGATGTAGGGCCTTTCCAAAATTTTAATATTAATTTTTTCCCAATTATTAACCCATAATCAATAAAAATTCTTCGATTCATTGTTATTAATTGGTCTGTTTCCAGTAATCCTAGTATTATTAACTTTGAATCAGGTGTCAAAATTATATTAACAACATTCGAAATTATCCTAAATATTTCTATCCAGAATTTTGTAATTTTTATACAGTTCGTAAATGAGTGTGACAAATTGGCTTCTAAATGTTGACATTTATCACATATAGGAGATACTTTTGGAAAAATGTTATGTAATTTAGATTTTGAATAATATAGTCTATGTAGTATTTTAAACTGTATAAGAGGGTGTTTAGCATTTAGCGAACAATGGTGTATATGTTGTAAACTTTTATCCCATACTTCTGGTCTAATAATTTGGCATAATTCATTTTCCCAAGATTGTCTATGTATTTCTGTTGATGGAACATCACCTTCCAATAAGATGTTATATATATATGTGAAATCATTTTTTCTGTATTCGGATGTTTATTTAAGCATTCATCTAAAATTTCTGTCTTTCTATTTCTGAGTTCCTGCGTATTTGCTTTAACATAATCTCTAATTTGTAAATATCTAAAATAATCTTTAGAGTGTAGTCCATAAATTTGTTGTAGATCTTGAAATGAAAGGAAGGAGTTTTCCTTATAGAGATCACCGACCTTAATAATTCCATTATTTTTCAATTGTAAAAAAGCTTTATCCATCATTGAAGGTTTAAACGTAACATTATTTACAATGCTAAGAGATAGTGGTATAGATTTTAGTTTTAATGTTTTCTTTATTTGTTTCCAAATACGTTTTCACTTTCTATTATCGGGTTTTCACTATAAGTTTTCTTAGCTAGATTAATATTAGCAAATATTATAGAACTAATTTCAAAAGGAGAACAATCTTCTTTTTCCATATTTAACCAAGTTGGTTGGTTATCTATTTCTTCTAACCAAAAATTCATATTTTTAATGTTGACTGCCCAATAATAAAACATAAAAATTTGGTAGTGCTAGACCTCCATTTATTTTTTGATTTACATAAATGTTTTTTATTTATTCTATGGCTCTTATAATCCCAAATGAAGTTAGTGACTAGGGAGTCCACCTTTTTAAAGAAATTTTTAGGGAGATATATCGGAATTAATTGGAAAAGGTATAATAATTGTGGAAGAAAAAACATTTTTATTATATTAATTTTACCTAACATTGAGATAGGTAAAGTTTTCCAATGTAAGATATTCTTATTTAATTTATTCAATAATGGTGGGAAATTAGATTTAAATAATGAGTCAAATCTTTTTGTTACGAAAATTCCAAGATATTTAATTTTTTCATTTGTTATCTTAAAAGGGAATTGTTGTAATATGTGTAAGTTATTTACCGTTATTGGCATAAGTTCACT
Organism: Okamejei kenojei; assembly: GCA_035221665.1. Lineage (NCBI taxonomy): Eukaryota > Metazoa > Chordata > Chondrichthyes > Rajiformes > Rajidae > Okamejei > Okamejei kenojei. Next base: position 4,352,687 of record CM069135.1, read on the forward strand.
TTTATTCCAATTGATACTATATCCTGAGTAGGATCCAAATTCAGTTATTAATTTTAACAAATTTCGAATATTAGTTTCTGGTTTTGTGATGTAAAATAATACATCATCCGCATATAAAGAAATTTTATTTTTAGTGTCTCTAGTATCGTATCCATATATTTCCGGATGTGATCTCACCCTCTGAGCTAACGGTTCTATTGCTAGTGCAAACAGTAAAGGGGATAAAGGGCAACCTTGTCTACAACCTCGAGATAGATTGAATTTAGGTGATAACATTCGGTTTGTTATTATTCTAGCTGTCGGATTTGTATATAGCAATTTGATCCAGGTAATAAACTTTTCTCCCAGTTTGAAAGCTTCCATAACCAAGAACAAATAAGGCCATTCCACTTGATCAAAGGCTTTCTCTGCATCTAACGAAATAACTACTAGATCTTATTAATACCTCTTTTTGAGTATATAATATTAAATAACCGTCTCAAGTTATATGAAGAGTATCGTTTTGGTATAAATCCTGTTTGATCGGGATGAATTAATTTATTAACAACTGAGCTTACCCTTTGTGCTAATATTTTAGTTAATATCTTTTGATCAGTATTTAAAAGAGCTATTGCTCTAAATGACCCTGGTACATCCAAGTCTTTGTTTATTTTAGGTAAAAGTGTTATAGTAGATTAATTTAATGTTTCTGGTAGTTTTTGCTATGTATATATATGTTCATATAATGATTTCAGACGTGGTACAATCTGATCATAGAATATTTTATAAAATTCCGAGCCAATGCCATCAGGTCCCGCTGTTTTACCGTTTTTTTTTTTTTTTTTTTTTTTTTTAAATAATTTTTTTATTGTAGAAACAATATATACAAAGTACACTCTTATACAACATTGAGAGTTATGTAATATATAAAATTATAACATATTAATTATCGATTAATACTATTTATGTTAATTGTAATATTATCCATTATACATTTCATTGTTATTCATTTTATATAATTGGGAGTATATGTAGTATATTCCTAAAATAAGTAATACACTTAGATTTCTCAAATCATAGATATTCTTCTAATTACCAAATAGAAATCCCCGCTAATATAACTACGTAGTACCCAATCTTAAACAAAGTTTTTTTGATATTCATAATATTATCAAAATATTAATAATGTTTGTATTATTGTTAATTTTATATTTCATAATTATTGTATAATTGAAAATACATAGTTTTATATAATTACAAGTTTAAGACATCTATAATCTTTTCATACGAACAGGAATAAGTGTGTACGTATTAAAAATTTATATAATATGTTTCTATAATTTTTTCCTTAATTAAAGATAGAAAGATAGAGAAAAAGAATAGAAAATAGAAAAGAAAAATGTGAAAAGTTTGATGGAGATTGAAGTATTACTAAATAATCCAATCTTGGAGATACATTCATGATTTGTTATGTGTATTTCTTCATCCATTCAGATATTCAGGCCTCAGTCAAGTCCCTGCGCCGAACCATTGTGACCCTGTAGATATTTAATATAGGGAGACCATATCTCCTTGAAGAGATCTAACCTGTCCATAAGGACAAGTCTCAATCTCTCCAAGTGAAGTGTCTCCGTCATTTCTGTATTCCACATTTTAATTGTTGGGGATACAGGCCTTTCCAAAATTTAATATTAATTTTTTCCCAATTATTAAAGAATAGTCGATAAAAGTTCTATGATTCTTTGTAATTATTTGTTCCGTTTCCGGTATTCCAAGTATGATTAACTTTGGGTCATAAATCATAGTAATATTAATAACTTTCGAGATTATTTTAAATATTTCATTCCAATATTCTAAAATCTTCGTACAATTAGTAAATGAGTGTGACAAAGTTGCTTCTATGATTTGACATTTATCACATATAGGTGATAGTTTTGGAAATATATTATGTAGTTTAGATTTAGAATAATGTAATCTATGTAAGATTTTAAACTGTATAAGTGCATGTTTAGCATTTAAAGAGCAGTAATGTATATGTTGTAGGCTTTCTTCCCATATTTCTGGACTTATTATTTGACTTAATTCATTTTCCCAGCGCTGTCTATGTATTTCCGATGATGGAATATCACTTTTCCAACAAAATATTGTAAATGTATGATATCATTTTTTCTGTATTTGGATGTTTATTCAAGCATTCATCTAAAATTTCACTCTTTCTATTTCTAAGTTCTTGTGTATTTGCAGAGATATTAGTTTCTGATTTGTAAATATCTGAAATATTCATTATTATGAAGCCCGTAGGTTTCTTGTAATTCTTGAAATGAAAGAAAAGAATTATCCTTATAAAGATCCCCTATATTTAAAATTCCTTTATTTTTCCATTGTATAAAAGCTTTATCCATCATTGACGGTTTAAACGTAAAGTTGTTGGCAATTGTAAGACCTAGCGGTATAAATTTTAGTTTTAGTGTTTTCTTTATTTGTTTCCAAATACGTATTCCACTTTCTATTATCAAATTTTCACTATAAATTTTCTTAGGTACATTAGTATTAGCAAAATATTATAGAGCTAATTTCAAATGGAAAACAGTCTTCTCTTTCCATTTTTAACCAATTTGGTTTATTATCTATTTCTCCTAACCAAAAATTCATATTTCTAATGTTAACTGCCCAATAATAAAACATAAAATTTGGTAAAGCTAAACCCCCGTTTATTTTAGCTTTACATAAATGTTTTTTATTTATTCTATGATTTTTTATAATCCCAAATAAAGTTAGTGACTATTGAATCTACTTTTTAAAAAAAATTTTTAGAGAGATATATCGGGATTGATTGAAATAAATATAATAATTGTGGGAGGAAAATCATTTTTATTGCGTTTATTTTACCTAACATTGAGATAGGTAAGCTTTTCCAGTATAAGAATATTTTATTTAATTTATTCAATAATAACGGGAAATTAGATTTAAATAAAGAGTCAAATCTTTTTGTAACAAAAATACCAAGATATTTAATATTTTCATTTGTTATCTTAAAAGGAAATTGTTGTAATATCTGTAAATTATTCATGGTTATTGGCATAAGTTCACTTTTATACCAATTGATACTGTATCCTGAAATTAAACCAAATTCCGTTATTAGTTTTAACAAATTACAGATACTTATTTCCGGTTTAGTAATATAAAGTAATATATCGTCCGCATATAAAACGAGATTTTATTCTTAGTATCTTTAGTATCGTATCCATATATTTCTGGATGTAATCTTACCCTTTGAGCAAGAGGTTCGATTGCTAACGCAAACAGTAATGGTGATAAAGGACAGCCTTGTCTACAACCTCGAGATAAACTAAACTTAGTTGATAACATATGGTTTGTTATTATTCTAGCTGTTGGATTTGCATATAATAATTTAATCCAAGTAGTAAACTTATCACCAAGCTTAAAGGCTTCCATCACCGAAAATAGATAAGGCCATTCCACCTGGTCAAAAGCTTTTTCTGCATCCAACGAGATGACTACTAAGTCTTTTTTATCACTTCTTTTCGAATATATGATATTAAATAACCGTCTTAAATTATATGAAGAATATCTTTTAGGTATAAATCCTGTTTGATCAGGATGAATTAATTCGTTAACAATTTTGCTTAGTCTTTGTGCAAGAATCTTTGTTAAAATTTTTTGATCCGTATTTAATAAAACAATTGCTCTATACGATCCTGGGTCATCCAAATCTTTATTTATTTTGGGTATAAGTGTTTATAATAGATTCGTTCAATGTATCTGGTAATTTCTCTTGTGTATATATCTGTTCATATAATGATTTTAAATATGGGACCATTTGGTCATGAAAAATTTTATAAAATTCCGAGCCTATACCATCTGGTCCTGGAGTTTTACCATTTTTTTAAAGATTTAATAGATTCTTGGATTTCTTTTATTGAAATATCGGCATTTAAAAATTCTCTATTTTGTAAATCTAATTCTTTTTAAGTTACATACATTTAAAAAGGATCTATTTCTGTTTTATTTACTGTTGTGTTACCAGTATACAAATTTTTATAATATTGCATAAATCTTTCATTAATATCCTTGGGTTGTATTAATAATTCACCGTTTTGTGATTTAATCCTATGTATAATTTTTTTCAGCTTCAATTTTCCTTAATTGTCGAGCCAATAGTTTTTGTGGTTTGTCTCCAAATTCAAACAAACAATTGTTTAGTATGTTGGTAGTATTTTAAAACTTGATCAGTATATATTTTATTTAATTTATACTTCAATGCTACAATTTTATTATGTATTATTTATATCTGATTTTGTTGCATTCTGTATATCTAATTGTTTAATCTCCCTTCCTAAGTCATGTTGTTCCTTCCGAATCTTCTTATTATGAAATGCTTGTGAAGAAATCATAATTCCTCGAAGATATGCTTTAAATGTTTCCCATAATAAAAGAGCGAGATATTTCTGGTTGGTCATTTATTTCAAAAAACATCTTAATCTGAGTTATGATGTATTCCTGAGTTGTTTTTATTTTTTAAAATTTGTGGGTTAAGTTTCCATTGTCCTAGATTTTCTGTTTTACCATTTATTTTAATTTTAAATGTTAATGGTGCGTGATCTGAAATTATAATATTATGATATTTGGATTCGTAAGTAAGTGAAATAAGCTTTGCATCTACTAGGAAGTAATCTATTCTTGAATAGGTTTTATGTACTGGCGAGTAGAAGGAATATTCTCGACCAGTAGGATTTTCTGTTCTCCAAACATCTTTAATGTTAGTCGTTTGAATGTATGCGTTTAATAAATCACTAGAATGCGATTTAGTTTTTCCTTTGTTTTGAAGATCTATCTAAATAAGGGTCTAATGTACAATTAAAATCTCCTCCAATTATCAAATTGTAATGTGTTAATTCTGGAATATTATTAAGTACTTTCTTAAAGAATAAAGGACTATCAAAATTTGGTCCATAGATGTTAACAAAAATCATTTTTTCCCTATTTATTTCTCCTATTACAATAATGTATCTACCATCTTTATCAGATATAGTTAGATATATGCTTAAATAAAGTACCTTTACGAAATAATATTGCTACGCCTCTTGATTTATGCGTAAAGGAAGAGTGATATATTTTATCTATCCATTTAGCTTTCAGCCTATTTTCAGCGTCTTTCTTTAGGTGAGTTTCTTGAATATAAATTACATCAGCTTTCATTGCCTTTAAGTGTGTCAATATTTTTCCTCTTTTTATTGGTTCATTGATACCTTTAACATTCCAACTGCAAAAGGTTAATCCCTCGTTCCCCATATTTCTTTTTAAATCCTGCATTTTAGGTTTGTGGGAATCTAAAATAGGGTCCAAGGGTCCGCGCAGTAGACTTAACCTTACACCCGAACACCGAATAGATGAATTTTAGATCTCTTTTATGTACTTCACGAATGTATCTCCATTGTTCCAGTATATAACTCCATTCAAACTGAAAGATATAATAAACATAAAAGAATAATATAAAGTGAGTAAAAAGCTTAATAGAGTGTATAAAGAATAGAAAAACTACAAATAAAATATTTGTAGTTTGTGAAAGCCAAGCTATATTGGCTATTAATCTAAAGGCTTCCGGCATTGATGTTATTAATTTAGCCAGCTCCTAATTTTAAGGAATTATTATTCCATGATAATATTTTAACGGGAATATAGTATTAAAGAAATGAAAGGAGTGATATTAATCATCATAAAAGTATATATATCTAAGATTAGTTTAAAAAAATCTAATTATAAAGCCACAGATAAAGAATTTTTTTTTTTTTTTTTTTAAATACAAAAAATAGAAATCATTATTAAAAGAGGGAGAAATACATTAAGGGGAGGATATCTCCAAATGTAACAAGACATAAGATATTAATTATTAGTAGTATTAATTAGCAATAGTGCACAGTCTTGGTTAATAACAGTCATAGTAATAATAAAACCGCGTTATAATTTTAGTATGTGTGTTATTTGTTTGTGTTAGTTGTATATTATGAGTAATTGTCAATGTTCGGTGAGCTTCTTCCAATCCGGGAAAACATTTCGTTCCATACGACATTGTCCGTTCCTTCTGATTTCTTCTAATTCCATATTGTCGTATAGAGTTTCATAAAATGTTAAGAGACCGTACTAGGTCTTTAAAAATAGTAAAAGGCAGTATATTTGCTTGTAGATGGTTTTCAAGTGTCAAACTGCTTTGCAAATTCCATTGCTTCTGTTGGAGTCTTGAAAAAGTGTTCCACGCTGTTATAAGTAACTCTTAGGATGGCTGGGTAATTCTGACCGTATCTCAAGTTTTCTACACCCCTCATAAGGTTTTTGGCTTCGTTAAACGCTTTTCGTTTTCTGGCAACCTCTGGGGGATAGTCTCGATAGATACTGATTCTTTGTCCTTGAAACGTCAGATTCTTTGTTCTCGAGGCTCTTCGCATAATATCCTCGAGGGTGAAATCATATTGTAACTTTACAATGATTTGTCTTGGGGGGGCGTTTTGCACTGGTCTGTCTTCTGCCGACTCGATGTGCACGAGCTAAAACAGGCATATCATCCAAAGATAAAACAGCTTGCAGTAATTTAGCAGTGAATTCTCGAGTGTCTTCGTGTTTCTCTAGACCTTCAGGAATCCCTGCAATCCTCAAGTTCTGCCTTCTTTGATAGCCTTCTAGCTGCGTGCATTTATCTGTTACTTTGGATAACAACTCCAGTAGACGTTCTTGTTCTGATATCAGCTTTGCTGTAGACACAGTACTAGCCTCCGCTATCTTTTCAAGGTTTTTAATGCCATCAACTTGTTGTTCGACCACATTTGCAATAGGGTCAATCTTATGTTTAAAGTCTTTTTTTAACATTTTCAAGTTTACCCTCCATCTTGCGTTCCAGATTATTAATCATATCAATGATTTCATTCTTCAATATTTCTGATTCTTTCTTGAACTTATTATCAATTTGTGTCTTTGTATCTTTTTGAAATTCACACCATTGATTTTTCATCAAGTCCATCTGATTATTAATTTGAGAGATTTCTTCCTTTATATCTCCCTTTAATTCTTTCATTTCTTTCTTTATATCTTTCAGTGCAGGTAGATGGGACTAGGGGAAAACAAATGGTCGGCACGGACTGGAAGGGCCGAGAGGGCCTGTCTCCGTGCTGTAATTGTTATATGGTTATATGGTTTATCACCGAATTCAAACTGTAATTGTTTAGTATGTTGATAAAGTTTAACAACTTGATCTGTATATATTTTATTTAATTTATATTTCAATGCTGCAATTTTATTATGTAGTATTGTAGTTGGATTCACTGCATTCTGTATATCTAATTGTTTAATCTATTTTTCCAAATCTTGTTGATCCTTACCATTCTTTTTATTATAAAATGCTTGGGAGGAAATCATGATTCCCCGGAGGTATGCTTTAAATGTTTCCCATAATAAGGAACAAGATATTTCCGGTTTATCATTTATTTCGAATCCACTTCTTTCTCCAACTTCCATCCAACGTTGTCCTGTTCGGTCCAGTCCTGCGTTGTTTTGTGAAGTCTTGCAAAGTCTTGGGCATTCTTGTAGAGTTCTTAAAAGTCAATATATTTGAAAGTAGCTGCTTCTCAGGTCTGGATCTGGCAAGCAAAGTCCAATGCTGCTGCTGGGTTGGAAAAGAGATGTTCCTTGTTGTTGAAAGTAACTCTTAGAATAGCTGGATAATTCAAGCCGTATCTCAAATTTTCCACTCCCCTCATAAGACTTTTAGCCTCATTGAATGCTTTCCGTTTCCTGGAAACTTCTGTTGGATAATCACGGTAGATACTGATCCTTTGTCCTTCGAATTCCAGGTTTCTGTTTCTCGAGGATTTTCTCGTCCAAGACAAAGTCATATTGTAGCTTTATAATCATTTGTCTTGGAGGGGGGTTTGCTCTTGTCTGACGTCTCCTGACTCTGTGAGCACGGGCTAATAAAGGCTTTTGTTCCAGAGATAAAACATATTGCAATAAGTTCGCAGTAAATTATCGAGGATCTTCATCTTTCTCTCGTCCTTCGGGAATACCTGCAATTCTTAGGTTTTGTCTTCTCTGGCGACCTTCTAGCTCAGTACATTTCCCAGTTATTTTAGTCAGTAAGTCCGTTAGACGTTCGTTTTCTGTAATCAACTTTGCTGTAGTCACAGCACTTATATCAGCTAGTTCTTCAAGGCCTTTTATACCGACTGTCTGTTGTTCCAGTACCTTTTCCATAGGATTCAGCCTCTTTTCAAAGTCTTTTTTGACCTTTTCAAATTTATTATCCATCTCCTTTGTCATTTCGTTCATCATTTCTGTAATTTCTTTCTTCAAATCTTCCGATATTTTCTTGGTCTTATTATTAATATTTGAATTTGTTTCCTGTTGAAATTCTTTCATTTGAGTATTCATCTGGTTTATTTCTCCCCTTAAACCAGCAATCTCACGAGAAATGAAAGTTTTCAATTCTTCACTTTCAGTTTTTTTCCCTGTTCTTTTCGATTCATCTTCCTGGGATGAGGCCCTACTTGAGTCCAAGGCTTCAGTTGGGCCTTCTGCCAGTTTCTGCCTAGTTGGTCGACTTTTCTGTCTTTCGGGTGGGCTGCGTGTTGTAGACATAACTAGACATTAAAAAAAAAATTAAAAAAAAAAATAAAAAAAATCCCTCTTTTTTTCCTGCCGATATGGGGTTTCAATTCACCGCAAATGGAACATTCCAATCGATCGCGTTCCACAAAATCCCACTCGCAAGATGATTTAAATGGCCATTCATTTACAGGAATTAAACACTAAATTCCTTCCATTTGGCCTATAAATTCATGATAATGAGATTTAAAAATCATGTTATATTGTGAATTCTTGTGTGAAAGTTATTTGGACACTTAGGCTATTTAAAAGTGTTAACCTTTTCTTAAGAAATGGACAGGTGTTTAGATCTAGTAATTATATTTTGTAATTAGCCACAATTAGGTAACTAACTAATTATATGCTTTCATTTCAGGTCATCCAAGTAAGATTGTTTCATATTTGTTTCAGAATGCTTCAATCTATAATAACTGAAAATTTCTTAATTTTTAAGAAAGTTGTGGGCTTTTGACCGTCCTCGATCACAGCTTTTGTTGTCAGTGGAAAAGCAATAGGGAACCAGATGCTAATTTCCGAGTATGAAAATGGCCATAACTTTTTTAATACTGAAGATATGAAAGTGAATTAGGTGTCAAATTAAACTTCTTTTTCTGCTTTATCTAATGGGATAAATTGCAGACTTGAATTTGAAAATCTGAAAATGTTGTAACATTGCTAAGATTAGTGTGCAAAATTGAGTTGGATAGGTGTTTGTGTGTGTGTTTGTGCACTTGAACGAGAAAGGAAAAGAGCGAGGAGGGGAGATAAAGAGAGAGATAAAGAGAAAGAGAGAGAGAGAGTGTCCCGGTGGTGGGAGAGGAAAAAAAAGCCTACGGCACCTGGTATTCCCAGGCGGTCTCCCATCCAAGTACTGACCAGGCCTGAGCCTGCTTAGCTTCCGAGATCAGACGGGATCGGGCGTGTTCAGGCTAGTATGGCCGTAGGCACAGAGTGGCCACACTTAACCTCTATTTAACACATGCACTCTACTTCTCACTCTCACTAGACAAGGTGAGAGGCGAGAGGCACAGCCGAGGGTCCCTGGCCCCAACCCCGACCCCACGCAGCAGCAGCAGCAGCAGCAGCAGCATCTCTCTCACACACTCACCCACCCAAGCATTAAGCAAAAAAAACATTCAATCATCGTAACTTTGTAGAAAAGCCTTTCACCACGTCCCGCACAAGAGATTAGTTTAGTGTGCAAAATTGGATAGGTGTGTGTGTGTGTGTGTGTGTGTGTGTGTGTGTGTGCGTGCACTTAAACGAGCAAGAAAAAGAGGAGGCGAGTTAAAAAGCGAGAGAACGAGAAAGAGAGAGAGAGAGTGTCCCCCGGTGGTGGGAGAGGGAACAAAAGCCTACGGCACCTGGTATTCCCAGGCGGTCTCCCATCCAAGTACTGACCAGGCCTGAGCCTGCTTAGTTTCCGAGATCAGACGGGATCGGGCGTGTTCAGGCTAGTATGGCCGTAGGCACAGAGTGGCCACACTTAACCTCTATTTAACACACGCACTCCACTTATCACTCTCCGTCCACCCCAAGGGGGCCCACCCACATTCACTGCACAAGGCCACAGGCACAGCCCACACTCCCTGGCCCCACGGTCCCTATGTGCTCTTTCAAAAACCCTTTCACCACCTCCAACACAACACATTAGTAGGGAACTTACAATACTTACCTTCAGCCGCGCTGCACTTCTGACACTCGCCGTGTGCGCCACTTTCCCGCCTTTCACAGGGGGGCCGCTTTAAAATACCCTTTTCTCCAGCCTCTTCAAATACATCTTTCTCATGCTGTTTAGCTGCGGAAGAAAAATCCCTCCCACATACCTTTTATCACCTTTTTTAAAACAGCGCTGGATCATTTCATAGGAGGAGGAAAATTTCAATCCTCTTACAAAGCCGTCAATGCCGACAACGGGACGGATCTCACCTACGGGACAAAGCAAGGTTGGCCGTTTATTTTTACATATAAACCTGCTTCTTAGGATGCCTTTAATCAAAATGTTACGTTGCGAAAAGGTGATTTAGGCCCCATACCAACCGGCAGTGTTTTTCACACAAACATAGAAAATAGGTGCAGGAGGAGGCCATTCGGCCCTTCCAGCCAGCACCGCCATTCATTGTGATCATGGATGATCGTCTGAAATCAATAAACCGTGCCTGCCTTCTCCTCGTATCCCTTGACTCCACTAGCCCCTAGAGCTCTATTCAACTCTCTGGGTGAAAAAGGTTTTACTCACCTCAGTCTTAAATCACCTCCCCTTTATTCTAAGACTGTGGCCCCTGGTACTGGACTCACCCAACATTGGGAATATTTTCCCTGCATCTAGCTTGTCCAGTCCTTTTATAATTTTATATGTTTCTATAAGTATCCCCCTCATCCTTCTAAACTCCAGTGAATACAAGCCTAGTCTTTTCAATCTTTCCTCATATGACAGTCCCGCCATCCCAGGGATCAATCTCGTGAACCTACGCTGCTGCACTGCCTCAATCACAAGGATGTCCTTCCTCAAATTAGGAGACCAATACTCCAGATGTGGTCTCACCAGAGCCCGATACAACTGCAGAAGAACCTGTGAGATATGCACTGTGCTCACAATCACTGCTCAGAGACTAAATCGTGGAAGCAAGAGATTCTTTATTTGCGAGTCTGCAGAGTCGGGTGCCTCTCCAAGTTGAGACACACCGAAGTCAGAAGGGTAAACCCCCTTTATACACACGATTCTACATTCAACCTCCCCTCCGGACTCTTCTCCAATCAGAGTCTGAGGTGCACAATCTGTAGATACATCCCCCCAGTACCTCCCACATCATACATCGCATGTCCAGACATGTGCATGGTAATGAGCAGTTTCTTGACCAGGGGTGTGTTGTAATATTCATTTATTTTATTAAGCATGCTCAGTTGCTCATGACCTACCCTGGTTTTACTCACGTCCAAGTGAACTCTTTCAGTCCTCCTATATCAGCACTAAAGCTAAGCTATAGTGACAAGGGTCCCATCTATCACTCCCTTCTACTGATAGGATCTATCTACATCACTCCCTTTTACCGCTATACAATGCTATCACTTCTTACTCAAGGATGGGTCTGGTAAAGTTTAATACACAGCTGTGTCAGAACCCTCTCCCTGGCCCCTATCGGTTTGAATCCTCTTTAAAGCCCCTTACAATAGTGGGGTTTAATCACTTTATCCCTCACAAACCTCTTTACTCCTATACTGAAATCCTCTTGTTATGAAGGCCAACATTCCATTAGCTTTCTTCACTGCCCGCTGTACCTGCACGCCAACAATCAGTGACCGGTGTACAAGGACACCCAGGTCTCGCTGTACCTCCCCCTTACCTAACCAAACCTAATGCCATTGTGATAATAATCTGCCCCCAGTTTTTGCCGCCAAAGTGGATAACCTCACATTAATCTATATTATACTGCATCTGCCACGCATCTGCCCACTCACTCAACGTGTCCAGGTCACCCTGCAACCTCCTAACATCCTCTTCACAGTTCACACTGCCACCCAGCTTTGTGTCATCCGCAAACTTGCTAGTGTTTGCTCCTAATTCCCTCTGTTTTTCCTGCCGATATGGGGTTTCAATTCACCGCAAACGGAACGTTCCAATCGATCGCGTTCCACAAAATCCCACTCGCAAGATGATTTAAATGGCCATTAATTTACGGTTATTAAACACTAAATTCCTTCCATTTGGCCTATAAATTCATGACAATGAGATTTTAAAAATCATGTTATATTGTGAATTCTTGTGTGAAAGTTATTTGGACACTTAGGCTATTTAAAAGTGTTAACCTTTTCTTAAGAAATGGACAGGTGTTTAGATCTAGTAATTATATTTTGTAATTAGCCACAATTAGGTAACTAACTAATTATATGCTTTCATTTCAGGTCATCCAAGTAAGATTGTTTCATATTTGTTTCAGAATGCTTCAATCTATAATAACTGAAAATTTCTTAATTTTTAAGAAAGTTGTGGGCTTTTGACCGTCCTCGATCACAGCTTTTGTTGTCAGTGGAAAAGCAATAGGGAACCAGATGCTAATTTCCGAGTATGAAAATGGCCATAACTTTTTTAATACTGAAGATATGAAAGTGAATTAGGTGTCAAATTAAACTTCTTTTTCTGCTTTATCTGATGGGATAAATTGCAGACTTGATTTTGAAAATCTGAAAATGTTGTAACATTGCTAAGATTAGTGTGCAAAATTGAGTTGGATAGGTGTTTGTGTGTGTGTTTGTGCACTTGAACGAGAAAGGAAAAGAGCGAGGAGGGGAGATAAAGAGAGAGATAGAGAAAGAGAGAGAGAGAGTGTGTCCCGGTGGTGGGAGAGGAAAAAAAAGCCTACGGCACCTGGTATTCCCAGGCGGTCTCCCATCCAAGTACTGACCAGGCCTGAGCCTGCTTAGCTTCCGAGATCAGACGGGATCGGGCGTGTTCAGGCTAGTATGGCCGTAGGCACAGAGTGGCCACACTTAACCTCTATTTAACACACGCACTCCACTTATCACTCTCCGTCCACCCCAAGGGGGCCCACCCACATTCACTGGACAAGGCCGCAGGCACAGCCCACACTCCCTGGCCCCACGGTCCCTATGTGCTCTTTCAAAAACCCTTTCACCACCTCCAACACAACACATTAGTAGGGAACTTACAATACTTACCTTCAGCCGCGCTGCACTTCTGACACTCGCCGTGTGCGCCACTTTCCCGCCTTTCACAGGGGGGCCGCTTTAAAATACCCTTTTCTCCAGCCTCTTCAAATACATCTTTCTCAGGCTGTTTAGCTGCGGAAGAAAAATCCCTCCCACATACCTTTTATCACCTTTTTTAAAACAGCGCTGGATCATTTCATAGGAGGAGGAAAATTTCAATCCTCTTACAAAGCCGTCAATGCCGACAACGGGACGGATCTCACCTACGGGACAAAGCAAAGTTGGCCGTTTATTTTTACATATAAACCTGCTTCTTAGGATGCCTTTAATCAAAATGTTACGTTGCGAAAAGGTGATTTAGGCCCCATACCAACCGGCAGTGTTTTTCACACAAACATAGAAAATAGGTGCAGGAGGAGGCCATTCAGCCCTTCCAGCCAGCACCGCCATTCATTGTGATCATAGAAACATAGAAACATAGAAATTAGGTGCAGGAGTAGGCCATTCAGCCCTTCGAGCCTGCACCGCCATTCAATATGATCATGGCTGATCATCCAACTCAGTATCCCGTACCTGCCTTCTCTCCATACCCTCTGATCCCCCTAGCCACAAGGGCCACATCCAACTCACTCTTAAATATAGCCAATGAACTGGCCTCAACTACCCTCTGTGGCAGAGAGTTCCAGAGACTCACCACTCTCTGTGTGAAAAAAGTCTTTCTCATCTCGGTCTTAAAGGATTTCCCCCTTATCCTTAAGCTGTGACCCCTTGTCCTGGACTTCCCCAACATCGGGAACAATCTTCCTGCATCTAGCCTGTCCAACCCCTTAAGAATTTTGTAAGTTTCTATAAAGATCCCCTCTCAATCTCCTAAATTCCAGAGAGTATAAAACCGAGTCTATCCAGTCTTTCTTCATAAGACAGTCCTGACATCCCAGGAATCAGTCTGGTGAACCTTCTCTGCACTCCCTCTATGGCAATAATGTCCTTCCTCAGATTTGGAGACCAAAACTGTACGCAATACTCCAGGTGTGGTCTCACCAAGACCCTGTACAACTGAAGTAGAACCTCCCTGCTCCTGTACTCAAATCCTTTTGCTATGAAAGCTAACATACCATTCGCTTTTTTCACTGCCTGCTGCACCTGCATGCCTACTTTCAATGACTGGTGTACCATGACACCCAGGTCTCGCTGCATCTCCCCTTTTCCTAATCGGCCACCATTTAAATAATAGTCTGCTTTCCTGTTTTTGCCACCAAAGTGGATAACCTCACATTTATCCACATTATACTGCATCTGCCAAACATTTGCCCACTCACCCAGCCTATCCAAGTCACCTTGCAGTCTCCTAGCATCCTCCTCACAGCGAACACTGCCCCCCAGTTAGTGTCATCCGCAAACTTGGAGATATTGCCTTCAATTCCCTCATCCAGATCATTAATATATATTGTAAATAGCTGGGGTCCCAGCACTGAGCCCTGCGGTACCCCACTAGTTACTGCCTGCCATTGTGAAAAGGACCCGTTTACTCCTACTCTTTGCTTCCTGTTTGCCAGCCAGTTCTCTATCCACATCAACACTGAACCCCTAATACCGTATGCTTTAAGTTTGTATACTAATCTCTTATGTGGGACCTTGTCGAAAACCTTCTGGAAGTCCAGATATACCACATCCACTGGTTTCTCCCTTATCCACGCTACTAGTTACATCCTCGAAAAATTCCACAAGATTCGTCAGACATGATTTACCTTTTGTAAATCCATGCTGACTTTTGTCCAATGATTTCACCACTTTCCCAAATGTGCTGCTATCCCATCTTTAATAACTGACTCTAGCAGTTTCCCCACTACCGATGTTAGACTAACTGGTCTGTAATTCCCCGTTTTCTCTCTCCCTCCCTCTTAAAAAGAGGGGTTACATTTGCTACCACCCGCCCAATCCTCAGGAACTACTCCAGAATCTAAAGAGTTTTGAAAGATTATCACTAATGCATCCACTATTTCCTGAGCTACTTCCTTAAGTACTCTGGGATGCAGCCTATCTGGCCCTGGGGATTTATCGGCCTTTAATCTATTCAAATTTACCCAACACCCACTTCCCGACTGACCTGGATTTCACTCAATTCCTCCTTTGACCCACAGTCCCCTGTTATTTCAGGCAGATCATTTATGTCTTCCTTAGTGAAGACGGAACCAAAGTAGTTATTCAATTGGTCCGCCATATCCTGTTCCCCATGATCAACTCACCTGTTTCTGACTGCAAGGGACCTACATTTGTTTTAACTAACCTCTTTCTCTTCACATATCTATAAAAACTTTTGCAGTCAGTTTTTATGTTCCCTGCCAGTTTTCTTTCATAATCTATTTTTCCTTTCCTAATTAAGCCCTTTGTCCTCCTCTGCTGGTCCCTGAATTTCTCCCAGTCCTCTGGTATGCTGCTTTTTCTGGCTACTTTGTACGCATCATCCTTTGCTTTGATACTATCCCCTGATTTTCCTTGTTATCCACAGATGCATTACCTTCCCCGATTTATTCTTTTGCCAAACTGGGATGAACAATTTTTGTAGTTCATCCATGCAGTCTTTAAAATGTCTTCCATTGTATATCCACCGTCAACCCTTTTAGAATTAATTGCCAGTCAATCTTGGCCAATTCACGTCTCATACCCTCAAAGTTACCTTTCTTTAAGTTCAGAACCATTGTTTCTGAATTAACAATGTCACTCTCCATCCTAATGAAGAACTCAACCATATTATGGTCACTCTTGCCCAAGGGGGCACGTTACAACAAGACGGCTTAATTACCCCTCCTCATTACTCAAAACCCAGTCTAAAATAGCCTGCTCTCTCGTTGGTTCCTCTACATGTTGATTTAGATAACTATCCCGCATACATTCCAAAAAATCCTCTTCCTCAGCACCCCTGCCAATTTGATTAACCCAATCTATATGTAGATTGAAGTCACCCATTATAACTGTTTTGCCTTTGTCGCACGCATTTCTAATTTCCTGTTTGATTACCATCCCCAACTTCTCTGCTACTGTTATGTGGCCTGTACAAACACCCACCAGCGTTTTCTGCCCCTTAGTGTTTTGTAGCTCTACCCATTACCGATTCCACATCCTCCAAGCTAATGTCCTTCCTTTCCATTGCGTTAATCTCCTCTCTAACCAGCAACGCTACCCCACCTCCTTTTCCTTTCTCTCTATCCCTCCTGAATATTGAATATCCCTGGATGTTCAGCTCCCAGCCTACGTCACCCTGGAGCCATGTCTCCGTGATCCCAACTATATCATAATCATTAATATCTATCTGCACGTTCAACTCGTCCACCTTATTACGAATACTCCTTGCATTGAGACACAAAGCCTTCAGGCTTGTCTTTACAACGCACTTACCCCTTATACAATTTTGCTGAACAGTGGCCCTTTTTGATTTTTGCCCTGGTTTTGTCTGCCTGCCACTTTTACTTTTCACCTTGCTACCTAGTGCTTCTACCCTCATTTTACACCCTCCTGCCTCTCTGCTCTTGTACCCATCCCCCTGCCACGTTAGTTTAAATCCTCCCCGACAGCACTAGCAAACACTCCCCCAAGAACATTGGTTCCATTCCATTCCAGGTGCAAACCGTCCTGTTTGTACGGTCCCACCTCCCCCAGAACTGGTCCCAGTGCCCTAAAAATTTGAATCCCTCCCCCTTGCACCATTTTTCAAGCCACGTATTCATTTGCATTATCCTCCTATTTCTACTCTGACTGGCCCGTGGTACTGGTAGTAATCCGGAGATTACTATCTTTGAGGTCCTACTTTTAAGTTTATCTCCTAGCTCCCTAAATTCACCCTTGTAGGACCTCATCCCTTTTTTTACCTATATCGTTGGTGCCAATACGCACCACGACAACTGGCTGTTCACCCTCCCCCTCCAGAATGTTCTGCAGCCGTTCAGTAACATCCCTGACCTTTGCACCAGGGAGGCAACATACCATCCTGGAGTCTCGTTTGCGGCTGCAGAAAACGCCTATCTATTCCCCTGACAATTGAATCCCCTATTACTATTGCCCTTCCCCTCTTTTTCCCCCCCTCATGTGCTGCAGAGCCACCCATGGTGCCATGAACTGGCTGCTGCTGCATTCCCCTGATGAGCCATCTCCCTCAACAGTATCCAAAATGGTATACCTGTTTAGGAGGGAGATGACCGCAGGGGACTCCTGCACTACCTGCCTACTGCTTTGCTGGCTATTGGCCACACCGTTCCCTTCTTGTCCCTCTTACCTTTTGCCTGCGGTGTGACCAACTCACTGTACGTGCTATCCACGACTTTTCTCCGCATCGTGGATGCTCCAGTATGAATCCAGCCGCAGTTCCAATCGTTCAATGCGGTCTGCCAGGAGCTGCAGCTGGACACACTTCCTGCAAACGTAGTCACCAGGGACACCGACCATCTCCCTGATCTCCCACATGTTGCAGGCTGAACAAACCACGGGGCCAATCTCTACTGCCATACCTTACTCCCAAATTACACTGTATTAAATATTAAAAAAACACAAAAACTTATCCTTTAAACTTAATACTGAATCCTTAACTCCCAGAATCCCTCACTTCCAGAAGGCAGAAATGTAAAATTGTAAACCCGGGGTTGCACCCAATCAGCTGCTTCCTCGGGTCCTCCTCCACCAATCAGCGGCTTCCTCAAAAAAAACCACTTCTCCAAATGGAATGTTATGGATTTTGGTAAAAACAAGCCCCGCGCTAGATTTTTATCCTTACCGGTCATGGATGATCGTCTGAAATTAATAAACCGTGCCTGCCTTCTCCTCGTATCCCTTGACTCCACTAGCCCCTAGAGCTCTATTCAACTCTCTGGGTGAAAAAGGTTTTACTCACCTCAGTCTTAAATCACCTCCCCTTTATTCTAAGACTGTGGCCCCTGGTACTGGACTCACCCAACATTGGGAATATTTTCCCTGCATCTAGCTTGTCCAGTCCTTTTATAATTTTATATGTTTCTATAAGTATCCCCCTCATCCTTCTAAACTCCAGTGAATACAAGCCTAGTCTTTTCAATCTTTCCTCATATGACAGTCCCGCCATCCCAGGGATCAATCTCGTGAACCTACGCTGCTGCACTGCCTCAATCACAAGGATGTCCTTCCTCAAATTAGGAGACCAAAACTGTACACAATACTCCAGACGTGGTCTCACCAGAGCCCGATACAACTGCAGAAGAACCTGTGAGATATGCATTGTGCTCACAATCACTGCTCAGAGACTAAATCGTGGAAGCAAGAGATTCTTTATTTGCGAGTCTGCAGAGTCGGGTGCCTCTCCAAGTTGAGACACACCAAAGCAGAAGGGTAAACCCCCTTTATACACACGATTCTACATTCAACCTCCCCTCCGGACCCTTTCCAATCAGAGTCTTGAGGTGCACAATCTGTAGATACATCCCCCCAGTACCTCCCACATCATACATCACATGTCCAGACATGTGCATGGTAATGAGCAGTTTCTTGACCAGGGGTGTGTTGTAATATTCATTTTATTTTATTAAGCATGCTCAGTTGCTCATGACCTACCCTGATTTTACTCACGTCCAAGTGAACTCTTTCAGTCCTCCTATATCAGCACTAAAGCTAAGCTATAGTGACAAGGGTCCCATCTATCACTCCCTTCTACTGATAGGATCTATCTACATCACTCCTTTTACCGCTATACAATGCTATCACTTCTTACTCAAGGATGGGTCTTGTAAAGTTTAATACACAGCTGTGTCAGAACCCTCTCCCTGGCCCCTATCGGTTTGAATCCTCTTTAAAGCCCCTTACAATAGTGGGGTTTAATCACTTTATCCCTCACAAACCTCTTTACTCCTATACTGAAATCCTCTTGTTATGAAGGCCAACATTCCATTAGCTTTCTTCACTGCCCGCTGTACCTGCACGCCAACAATCAGTGACCGGTGTACAAGGACACCCAGGTCTCGCTGTACCTCCCCCTTACCTAACCAAACCTAACGCCATTGTGATAATAATCTGCCCCCAGTTTTTGCCGCCAAAGTGGATAACCTCACATTAATCTATATTATACTGCATCTGCCACGCATCTGCCCACTCACTCAACGTGCCAAGGTCACCCTGCAACCTCCTAACATCCTCTTCACAGTTCACACTGCCACCCAGCTTTGTGTCATCCGCAAACTTGCTAGTGTTGCTCCTAATTCCCTCTGTTTTTCCTGCCGATATGGGGTTTCAATTCACCGCAAACGGAACGTTCCAATCGATCGCGTTCCACAAAATCCCACTCGCAAGATGATTTAAATGGCCATTAATTTACGGTTATTAAACACTAAATTCCTTCCATTTGGCTTATAAATTCATGACAATGAGATTTAAAAATCATGTTATATTGTGAATTCTTGTGTGAAAGTTATTTGGACACTTAGGCTATTTAAAAGTGTTAACCTTTTCTTAAGAAATGGACAGGTGTTTAGATCTAGTAATTATATTTTGTAATTAGCCACAATTAGGTAACTAACTAATTAATATGCTTTCATTTCAGGTCATCCAAGTAAGATTGTTTCATATTTGTTTCAGAATGCTTCAATCTATAATAACTGAAAATTTCTTAATTTTTAAGAAAGTTGTGGGCTTTTGACCGTCCTCGATCACAGCTTTTGTTGTCAGTGGAAAAGCAATAGGGAACCAGATGCTAATTTCCGAGTATGAAAATGGCCATAACTTTTTTAATACTGAAGATATGAAAGTGAATTAGGTGTCAAATTAAACTTCTTTTTCTGCTTTATCTAATGGGATAAATTGCAGACTTGAATTTGAAAATCTGAAAATGTTGTAACATTGCTAAGATTAGTGTGCAAAATTGAGTTGGATAGGTGTTTGTGTGTGTGTTTGTGCACTTGAACGAGAAAGGAAAAGAGCGAGGAGGGGAGATAAAGAGAGGGATAAAGAGAAAGAGAGAGAGAGAGTGTCCCGGTGGTGGGAGAGGAAAAAAAAGCCTACGGCACCTGGTATTCCCAGGCGGTCTCCCATCCAAGTACTGACCAGGCCTGAGCCTGCTTAGCTTCCGAGATCAGACGGGATCGGGCGTGTTCAGGCTAGTATGGCCGTAGGCACAGAGTGGCCACACTTAACCTCTATTTAACACACGCACTCTACTTCTCACTCTCACTAGACAAGGTGAGAGGCGAGAGGTACAGCTGAGGGTCCCTGGCCCCAACCCCGACCCCACGCAGCAGCAGCAGCAGCAGCAGCAGCATCTCGCTCACACACTCACCCACCCAAGCATTAAGCAAAAAAAACATTCAATCATCGTAACTTTGTAGAAAAGATCAAAAAGCCTTTCACCACGTCCCGCACAAGAGATTAGTTTAGTGTGCAAAATTGGATAGGTGTGTGTGTGTGTGTGTGTGTGTGTGTGCGTGCGTGCACTTAAACGAGCAAGAAAAAGAGGAGGCGAGTTAAAAAGCGAGAGAACGAGAAAGAGAGAGAGAGAGTGTCCCCCGGTGGTGGGAGAGGGAAAAAAAGCCTACGGCACCTGGTATTCCCAGGCGGTCTCCCATCCAAGTACTGACCAGGCCTGAGCCTGCTTAGCTTCCGAGATCAGACGGGATCGGGCGTGTTCAGGCTAGTATGGCCGTAGGCACAGAGTGGCCACACTTAACCTCTATTTAACACACACACTCCACTTATCACTCTCCGTCCACCCCAAGGGGGCCCACCGTCATTCACTGGACAAGGCCACAGGCACAGCCCACACTCCCTGGCCCCACGGTCCCTATGTGCTCTTTCAAAAACCCTTTCACCACGTCCAACACAACACATTAGTAGGGAACTTACAATACTTACCTTCAGCCGCGCTGCACTTCTGACACTCGCCGTGTGCGCCACTTTCGCGCCTTTCACAGGGGGGCCGCTTTAAAATACCCTTTTCTCCAGCCTCTTCAAATACATCTTTCTCAGGCTGTTTAGCTGCGGAAGAAAAATCCCTCCCACATACCTTTTATCACCTTTTTTAAAACAGCGCTGGATCATTTCATAGGAGGAGGAAAATTTCAATCCTCTTACAAAGCCGTCAATGCCGACAACGGGACGGATCTCACCTTACGGGACAAAGCAAAGGTTGGCCGTTTATTTTTACATATAAACCTGCTTCTTAGGATGCCTTTAATCAAAATGTTACGTTGCGAAAAGGTGATTTAGGCCCCATACCAACCGGCAGTGTTTTTCACACAAACATAGAAAATAGGTGCAGGAGGAGGCCATTCGGCCCTTCCAGCCAGCACCGCCATTCATTGTGATCATGGATGATCGTCTGAAATCAATCAACCGTGCCTGCCTTCTCCTCGTATCCCTTGACTCCACTAGCCCCTAGAGCTCTATTCAACTCTCTGGGTGAAAAAGGTTTTACTCACCTCAGTCTTAAATCACCTCCCCTTTATTCTAAGACTGTGGCCCCTGGTACTGGACTCACCCAACATTGGGAATATTTTCCCTGCATCTGGCTTGTCCAGTCCTTTTATAATTTTATATGTTTCTAGGGGTGTGTTGTAATATTCATTTATTTTATTAAGCATGCTCAGTTGCTCATGACCTATCCTGGTTTTACTCACGTCCAAGTGAACTCTTTCAGTCCTCCTATATCAGCACTAAAGCTAATCTATAGTGACAAGGGTCCCATCTATCACTCCCTTCTACTGATAGGATCTATCTACATCACTCCCTTTTACCGCTATACAATGCTATCACTTCTTACTCAAGGATGGGTCTGGTAAAGTTTAATACACAGCTGTGTCAGAACCCTCTCCCTGGCCCCTATCGGTTTGAATCCTCTTTAAAGCCCCTTACAATAGTGGGGTTTAATCACTTTATCCCTCACAAACCTCTTTACTCCTATACTGAAATCCTCTTGTTATGAAGGCCAACATTCCATTAGCTTTCTTCACTGCCCGCTGTACCTGCACGCCTACAATCAGTGACCGGTGTACAAGGACACCCAGGTCTCGCTGTACCTCCCCCTTACCTAACCAAACCTAACGCCATTGTGATAATAATCTGCCACCAGTTTTTGCCGCCAAAGTGGATAACCTCACATTAATCTATATTATACTGCATCTGCCACGCTCTGCCCACTCACTCATCGTGTCCAGGTCACCCTGCAACCTTAACATCCTCTTCACAGTTCACACTGCCACCCAGCTTTGTGTCATCCGCAAACTTGCTAGTGTTGCTCCTAATTCCCTCTGTTTTTCCTGCCGATATGGGGTTTCAATTCACCGCAAACGGAACGTTCCAATCGATCGCGTTCCACAAAATCCCACTCGCAAGATGATTTAAATGGCCATTAATTTACGGTTATTAAACACTAAATTCCTTCCATTTGGCCTATAAATTCATGACAATGAGATTTAAAAATCATGTTATATTGTGAATTCTTGTGTGAAAGTTATTTGGAGGCAGAAATGAAAGATATAAAGCAAGAAATGAAAGAAATAAAGGGAGAAATAAAGGAAGAAATTTGTCAAATTAACAATCAGATGGACGATGAAAAATCAATGGAATGAATTTCAAAAAGATACAAAGTCAAATATTGATAATAAGTTTAAGAAAGAATCAGAAAAATTGAAGAATGAATTTATTGATATGATCAATAATATGGAACGTAAGATGGAGATTAAACTTGAAAAAGTTAAAAAAGACTTTCAAAATAAGATTGATCCTATTGCAAATGTGGTGGAACAACAGGCAGATGGCATGAAAAACCTTGAAAAGATAGCGGAGGCTAGTACTGTGTCTACAGCAAAGCTGATAACAGAACAAGAACGTCTACTGGAGTTGTTATCTAAAGTAACAGAGAAAATGCACTCAGCTAGAAGGCTATCAGAGAAGACAGAACTTGAGGATCGCAGGGATTCCTGAAGGTCTAGAGAAACACGAAGACACTCGAGAATTCACTGCTAAACTACTTCAAGCTGTTTTATCTTTGGATGATAAGCCTGTATTAGCTCGTGCACATCGAGTCGGCAGACGACAGACCAGTACAAATGCCCCCCCAAGACAAATGATTGTAAAGTTACAATATGATTTTATTCCTGGAGGATATTATGCGGAGAGCTTCGGGAAAAAGAATCTGACATTTCAAGGACAAAGAATCAGTATCTATCGAGACTATCCCCCAGAGGTTGCCAGAAAACGAAAAGCGTTTAATGAAGCCAAAAGCCTTATGAGGGGTGTAGAAAACTTGAGATACGGTTTGAATTACCCAGCCATCCTAAGAGTTACTTATAACAACGTGGAACATTTCTTCAAGACCCCAGCAGAAGCAATGGAATTTGCAAAACAGTTTGACACTTGAAAACTATCTACAAGCAAACATACTGTCTTTTACTATTTTTAAAGACCTAGTACGGTCTCTTAACATTCTGTGAGACTTCATACGATAATATGGAATTAGAAGGAACTAGAAGGAACGGACAATGTCGTATGGAACGAAGCGTTTTTCTGGATTGGAAGATGCTTGCTGAACATTGACAATTAGTCATAATATATAACTAACACAAACAAATAACACACATACTAAAATCATAACGCGGTTTCATTATCACTATGATTATTAACCAAGACTGTTCACTATTGCTAATTAATATTACTAATAATTAATATTTTATGTCTTGTTAAATTTGGAGATACCCTCCCTTATTTTTTTTTCTTTAATAATGATTTTTATTTTTTGTACTTTAAAAACTCTTTATCTCCTGTTTTATAGTTAGATTTTCAAATTAATTTTAGATATACATACTTTTATATGATGATCAATATCACTTTTTTCATTTCTTTAATATTATATCCCCGTTAAAATATTATTATGGAATAATAAATTCCTTAAAATCTTAGGAGCTGGCCAAATTAATAACATCAATGCCGGAAGCCTTTAGATGGATAGCCAATTTAGTATGGCTTACACAAACTACAAATATTTCATTTTGTAGTTTTTCATTCTTTATACACTCTTATTAATCTCTTTATCTACTCTTTACTATCCTTTTATGCTTATTGTATCTTTCAGTTTGAATGGAGCTACACACTGGAACAACGGAGATATATTTGTGAAGTACATAAAAGAGATCTAAAATTCATCTATTCGGTGTTCGGGTGTAAGGTTAGGTCTACTGCACGGACCCTTGGACTCTATTGTAGATTCCCACAAATTTAAAATTGCAGGACTTAAAAAGAAATACGGGGAAGTGAGGGATTAACCTTTTGCAGTTGGAATGTTAAAGGTATCAATGAACCAATAAAAAGAGGAAAAATATTGACACACTTAAAGGCAATTAAAGCTGATGTAATTTATATTCAAGAAACTCACCTAAAAAAAGACGCTGAAAATAGGCTGAAAGCCAAATGGATAGACAAAATATATCACTCCTCCTTTACGCATAAAATCAAGAGGCGTAGCAATATTATTTCGTAAAGGTACTTTTATTTAAGCATACATCTACTATATCTGATAAAGATGGCAGATATTATTGTGATAGGAGAAATAAATAGGGAAAAAAATGATTTTCGTTAATATTTATGGACCAAATTTTGACAGTCCTTTATTTTTTAAGAAAGTACTCAATAATATTCCGGAATTAACACATTATAATTTGATAATTGGAGGAGATTTTAATTGTACATTAGACCCTTATTTAGATAGATCTTCAAAACAAAGAAAAATTAAATCACATACTAGTGATTTATTAAATGCATATATCCAAACGACTAACATTAAAGATGTTTGGAGAACAGAAAATCCTACTGGTCGAGAATATTCCTTTTACTCGCCAGTACATAAAACTTATTCAAGAATAGATTACTTTCTGGTAGATGCAAAGCTTATTTCACTTACTTACGAATCTAAATATCATAATATTATAATTTCAGATCATGCGCCATTAACATTTAAAATTAAAATAAATGGTAAAACAGAAAATCTAGGACAATGGAAACTTAACCCACAAATTTTAAAAAATAAAGCCACTCAGGAATATATTATAACTCAGATTAAGATGTTTTTTGAAATAAATGATCAACCAGAAATATCTCGCTCTTTATTATGGGAAATATTTAAAGCATATCTTCGAGGAATTATGATTTCTTCACAAGCATTCCATAATAAAAAGATTCGGAAGGAACAACAGGACTTAGAAAGGGAGACTAAACAATTAGATATACAGAATGCAACAAAATCAGATATAATAATACATAATAAAATTGTAGCATTGAAGTATAAATTAAACAAAATATACACTGATCAAGTTTTAAAATACTACCAACATACTAAACAATTGCTGTTTGAATTTGGAGACAAACCACAAAAACTATTGGCTCGACAATTAAGGAAAATTGAAGCTGAAAAAATTATACATAGGATTAAATCACAAAACGGTGAATTATTAATACAACCCAAAGATATTAATGAAAGATTTATGCAATATTATAAAAATCTGTATACCGCTAAAGCGACAGTAAATAAAACAGAAATAGATGCCTTTTTAAATATATGTAACTTAAAAGAATTAGATTTACAAAATAGAGAACTATTAAATGCTGATATTTCAATAAAAGAAATCCAAGAATCTATTAAATCATTAAAAAATGGTAAAACTCCAGGACCGGATGGTATAGGTTCGGAATTTTATAAAATTTTTCATGATCAAATGGTCCCATATTTAAAATCATTATATGAACAGATATATACACAAGAGAATTACCAGATACATTGAACGAATCTATTATAACACTTATACCCAAAATAAATAAAGATTTGGATGACCCAGGATCATATAGAGCAATTGCTTTATTAAATACGGATCAAAAAATTTTAACAAAGATACTAGCACAAAGATTAAGCAAAGTTGTTAACGAATTAATTCATCCTGATCAAACAGGATTTATACCTAAAAGATATTCTTCATATAATCTAAGACGGTTATTTAATATCATATATTCGAAAAGAAGTGATAAAAAAGACTTAGTAGTTATCTCGCTGGATGCAGAAAAAGCTTTTGACCAGGTGGAATTGGCCGTATTTATTTTCGGTGATGGAAGCTTTTAAGCTTGGTGATAAGTTTACTACTTGGATCAAATTATTATATGCAAAACCCAACAGCTAGAATAACAACAAACCATATGTTATCAACTAAATTTAGTTTATCTCGAGGTTGTAGACAAGGCTGTCCTTTATCACCTTTACTGTTTGCGTTAGCAATCGAACCTCTTGCCCAAAGGGGTAAGATTGCACCCGGAAATTATGGATATGATACTAAAGATACTAAGAATAAAATCTCGTTATATGCGGACGATGTATTACTTTATATCACTAAAACCGGAAATAAGTATCCGTAATTTGTTAAAACTAATAACGGAATTTGGTTTAATTTCAGGATACAGTATTAATTGGAATAAAAGTGAACTTATGCCAATAACCATGAATAACTTACAGATATTACAACAATTTCCTTTTAAGATAACAAATGAAAATATTAAATATCTTGGTATTTTTGTTACAAAAAGATTTGACTCTCTATTTAAGTCTAATTTCCCGTTATTACTGAATAAATTAAATAAAAATAATTTTATACTGGAAAAGTTTACCTATTTCAATGTTAGGTAAAATAAACGCAATAAAAATGATTTTTCTCCCACAATTATTTATATTTTATTTCAAATCAATCCCGATATATCTCTCCAAAAATTTTTTAAAAAAAAGTAGACTCTATAGTCACTAACTTTATCTGGGATTTACAAGAACCATAGAATAAATAAAAAACACTTATGTAAAGCTAAAAATAAACGGGGGTTTAGCATTACCAAATTTTATGTGTTTTATTATTGGGCAGTTAATATTAAAAAATATGAACTTCTGGTTAGAAGAAACAGATAATAAACCAAACTGGGTAAAAATGGAAAGAGAAGACTGTTTTCCATTTGAAATTAGCTCTATAATATTGCTAATATTAATGTACCTAAGAAAATTTATAGTGAAAACTCGATAATAGAAAGTGGAATACGTATTTGGAAACAAATAAAGAAAACATTAAAACTAAAATTTATACCGCTAGGTCTTACTATTGCCAACAATTTTATGTTTAAACCCTCAACGATGGATAAGGCTTTTATACAATGGAAAAATAAAGGAATTTTAAATATAGGGATCTTTATAAGGAAAATTTTTTTCTTTCATTTCAAGAATTACAACAAGCTTACGGGCTTCATAATAATGAATATTTCAGATACTTACAAATCAGAAACTATATCTCTGCAAATACACAAGAATTCAGAAATAGAAAGAGTGAAATTTTAGATGAATGCTTGAATAAACATCCAAATACAGAAAAAATGATATCATACATTTACAATATTTTTTGTTGGAAAGTGATATTCCATCATCGGAAATACACAGACAGCGTTGGGAAAATGAATTAGGTCAAATAATAAGCCAGAAATATGGGAAGAAAGCTTACAACACATACATTTTAATGCTCGTTAAATGCTAAACATGCTCTTATACAGTTTAAAATTTTACATAGATTACATTACTCTAAATCTAAATTACATAAATATATTTCCAAAATTATCGCCTATATGTGATAAATGTCAAATCTTAGAAGCAAATTTGTCACATTCATTTACTAATTGTTACGAGATTGTAGAATATTGGAAACGAAATATTTAAGATAATCTCGAAATGTTGTTAATATTACTATGATTCCTGATCCAAAGTTAATAATACTTGGAATACCGGAAACGGGAACAAATAATTACAAGGAATCAAAGAACTTTTTATCGACTATTCTCTAATAATTGGGAAAAAATTAATACTAAAATTTTGGAAAGGCCCTGCATCCCCAACAATTAAAAATGTGGAATACAGAGAATGTCGGAGAGACACTTCACTTGGAGAGATTGAGACTTGTCCTTATGGATAGGTTAGATCTCTTCAAAGGGATTTGGTCTCCATACATTAAATATTTACAGGGTCATAATGGTTCGGCGCGGGGACTTGACTGAGGCCTGAATATCTGAATGGATGAAGAAATACATATAATAAATCATGAATGTATCTCCAAGAATGGATTTATTTAGTAATAATTTTAATCTCCATCAAACTTTCACATTTTCTTTTCTATTTTCTACTTTCTATCTCTGTATCTTTCTATCTTTAAGTAGGGAAAAAAAGTATAGAAACATATTTATATATTCTTATATTAGTATGAATACACCATTATTAGTTGTATGAAAATTTTATAGATGTTCTCTTAAATTTGTAATCTTATAAAATTGTGCATTTTCAACTATATATAATAATTTTGAATCATATAAGTGTTAATAATAATACAAACACTCTTAATATTTATGAAAATATCATGAATATCATAGAAGTTTGGTTAAGATTGGGTATTATGTAGTTATATTAGGGGGGGTTTGTATTTGGTAATTAGAAGAAATATGTGTGGTATGAGAAGTGTGAGTATATTGCTTATTTTAGGAATATACTACATACACTCCCAATTATACAAAATAAATAACCAGGAAATGTATAATGGATAACATTACAATTAACACAAACAGTATCAATTGATAATCAATATTATATGATTTTGTATATTATATAATTTTCAATGCCGTATAAGAGTGTACTCTGTATATATTGTTTCTATAATAAAAAAAATTATTAAAAAAAAAAAAAAAAAAAAAGAAAGTTATTTGGACACTTAGGCTATTTAAAAGTGTTAACCTTTTCTTAAGAAATGGACAGGTGTTTAGATCTAGTAATTATATTTTGTAATTAGCCACAATTAGGTAACTAACTAATTATATGGGAGATGCAGCGAGACCTGGGTGTCATGGTACACCAGTCATTGAAAGTAGGCATGCAGGTGCAGCAGGCAGTGAAAAAAGCGAATGGTATGTTAGCTTTCATAGCAAAAGGATTTGAGTACAGGAGCAGGGAGGTTCTACTTCAGTTGTACAGGGTCTTGGTGAGACCACACCTGGAGTATTGCGTGCAGTTTTGGTCTCCAAATCTGAGGAAGGACATTATTGCCATAGAGGGAGTGCAGAGAAGGTTCACCAGACTGATTCCTGGGATGTCAGGACTGTCTTATGAAGAAAGACTGGATAGACTCGGTTTTATACTCTCTGGAATAATTTTAGGAGATTAAGAGGGGATCTTATAGAAACTTACAAAATTCTTAAGGGGTTGGACAGGCTAGATGCAGGTAAGATTGGTCCCGATGTTGGGGAAGTCCAGGACAAGTGGTCACAGCTTAAGGATAAGGGGGAAATCCTTTAAGACCGAGATGAGAGAAAGACTTTCTTCACACAGAGAGTGGTGAGTCTCTGGAACTCTCTGCCACAGAGGGTAGTTGAGGCCAGTTCATTGGCTATATTTAAGAGTGAGTTAGATGTGGCCCTTGTGGCTAAGGGGATCAGAGGGTATGGAGAGAAGGCAGGTACGGGATACTGAGTTGGATGATCAGCCATGATCATATTGAATGGCGGTGCAGGCTCGAAGGGCTGAATGGCCTACTCCTGCACCTAATTTCTATGTTTCTATGTTTCTATATGCTTTCATTTCAGGTCATCCAAGTAAGATTGTTTCATATTTGTTTCAGAATGCTTCAATCTATAATAACTGAAAATTTCTTAATTTTTAAGCAAGTTGTGGGCTTTTGACCGTCCTCGATCACAGCTTTTGTTGTCAGTGGAAAAGCAATAGGGAACAAGATGCTAATTTCCGAGTATGAAAATGGCCATAACTTTTTTAATACTGAAAGATATGAAAGTGAATTAGGTGTCAAATTAAACTTATTTTTCTGCTTTACCCCCCCTACCCACCCCCGATGGGATAAATTGCAGACTTCATTTTGAAAATCTGAAAATGTTGTAACATTGCTAAGATTAGTGTGCAAAATTGAGTTGGATAGGTGTTTGTGTGTGTGTTTGTGCACTTTGAACGAGAAAGGAAAAGAGCGAGGAGGGGAGATAAAGAGAGAGATAAAGAGAAAGAGAGAGAGAGAGAGAGTGTGTCCCGGTGGTGGGAGAGGAAAAAAAAGCCTACGGCACCTGGTATTCCCAGGCGGTCCTCCCATCCAAGTACTGACCAGGCCTGAGCCTGCTTAGCTTCCGAGATCAGACGGGATCGGGCGTGTTCAGGCTAGTATGGCCGTAGGCACAGAGTGGCCACACTTAACCTCTATTTAACACGCGCACTCTACTTATCACTCTCCGTCCACCCCAAGGGGGCCCACCCACATTCACTTGGACAAGGCCACAGGCACAGCCCCCACAGTCCCTGGCCCCACGGTCCTATGTGCTCTTTCAAAAAAAAACCCTTTCACCAGTCCAACACAACACATTAGTAGGGAAACTTACAATACTTACCTTCAGCCGCGCTGCACTTCTGACACTCGCGTTGTCGTGTGTGCGCCACTTTCACGCCTTTCATGGGGGGGCGCTTTAAAATCCCCTTTTCTTCAGCCTCTTCAAATACATCTTTTCTCAGGCTGTTTAGCTGCTGAAGAAAAATCCCTCCCCACATCCCTTTTATCACCTTTTTTTAAAACATATAACCATTACAGCATGGAAACGGGCCCTCTCGGCCCTTCCAGTCCGTGCCGACCATTTGTTTTCCCCTAGTCCCATCTACCTGCACTCAGACCATACCCCTCCATTCCCTTCCCGTCCATATACCTATCCACTTTACTTTTAAATGTTAAATCGATCCTGCCTCACACCACTTCTGCTGGAAGCTCATTCCACACAGCCACCACCCTCTGAGTAAAGAAGTTCCCCTTCCGCGCACTATCAAGATAATACCTCCGAAACTTCTGTCCCTTTATTCGCATGTCATGCACCACTCACTCAACACAATCCATAGCCTCTTGTTGTAATCTTCCCTACCTCAATGGCAAAAGCTTATCCACGTCCCTCCCCCACTCTGTCTATCCATAAACCATATAACCATATAACAATTACAGCACGGAGAGAGGCCCTCTCGGTCCAGTGTTTTCCAGTCCGTGCCGACATTTGTTTTCCCTAGTCCCATCTACCTGCACTCAGACCATACCCCTCCATTCCCTTCACGTCCATATACCTATAAAGACCACCATCGCCTGCTTACTTTTAAATGTCCCCCCTTAAAATCGATCCTGCCTCTACCACCTCTGCTGGAAGCTCATTCCACACAGCCACCACCCTCTGAGTAAAGAAGTTCCCCCTCACGTTACCCCATAATCCCTTTCATCATTTTAAAGACCTCAATCAAGTCCCCTCTTAACCTTCTGCGCTCCAAAGAATAAAGATCTAACTTGTTCAACCTTTCTCTGTAACATAGTTGCTGGAACCCAGGCAACATTCTAGTAAATCTCCTCTGTACTCTCTCTATTTTGTTGACATCCTTCCTATAATTAGGCAACCAAACTTGTACACATACTCCAGAATTGGTCTTACCATTGCCTTGTACAATTTTAACATTACTTCCCTACTCTCTATATTCAATGCTCTGATTTTTTATAAAGGCCAGCACACCAAAGGCTTTCTTTACCGCCCCATCTACATGCGATTCCACCTTCAGGGAACTATGCACAGTTATTCCTAGATCTCTCTGTTCCACAGCATTCCTCAATTCCCTACCATTTACCATGTACGTCCTATTTTGATTTGTCCTGCCAAGATGTAGCACTTCATTCTTATCAGCATTAAACTCCATCTGCCATCTTTCAGCCCACTTTTCCATATGGCCCAAATCTCTATGTAGACTCTGAAAATCGACTTCATTATCCACAACACCACCTATCTTAGTATCATCTGCATACTTACTTATCCAATTTTCCACCCCATCATCCAGATCATTGATGTACATGACAAACAACAGTGGACCCAACACAGATCCCTGAGGCACCCACTGGTCACCGGCTTCCAACCTGACAAAAACAGCCATCCACCATTACTCTCTGGACATCTCCATTCAGCCACTGTTGAATCCATCTTGCTACTCCGCCATTAACACCCAAAGATTGAACCTTCTAAACCAACCTTCCATGGGGAACCTTGTCAAAGTCCTTACTGAAATCCATATAGACAACATCCACTGCTTTACCCTCATCAATTTCCCTAGTAACCACTTCAAAAAATTCAAGAAGGTTTGTCAAACATGACCTTCCAGGCACAAATCCATGTTGACTGTTCCTGATCAGACCCTGTTTATTGAGATGCTTATATATTATTTCTAAGTATCCTTTCCATTAATTTACCCACCACTGACGTCAAACTAACAGGTCTATAATTGCTAGGTTTATTCTTTGAACAGCGCTGGATCATTTCATAGTAGGAGTAAAATTTCAATCCTCTTCTAAAGCCGTCAATGCCGACAACGGGACGGATCTCACCTACGGGACAAAGCAAGGTTGGCCGTTTATTTTTACATATAAACCTGCTTCTTAGGATGCCTTTAATCAAAATGTTACGTTGCGAAAAGGTGATTTAGGCCCCATACCAACTGGCAGTGTTTTTCACAGAAACATAGAAAATAGGTGCAGGAGGAGGCCATTCGGCCCTTCCATCCTGCACCGCCATTCATTGTGATCATGGACGATGTCATATGAGGAAAGCCTTTTCAATCTTTCCTCATATGACAGTCCCGCCATCCCAGGGATCAATCTCTTGAACCTACGCTGCTGCACTGCCTCAATCTCAAGGATGTCCTTCCTCAAATTAGGAGACCAAAACTGTATACAATACTCCAGATGTGGTCTCACCAGAGCCCGATACAACTGCAGAAGAACCTGTGAGATATGCATTGTGCTCACAATCACTGCTCAGAGACTAAATCGTGGAAGCAAGAGATTCTTTATTTGCGAGTCTGCAGAGTCGGGTGCCTCTCCAAGTTGAGACACACCGAAGTCAGAAGGGTAAACCCCCTTTATACACACGATTCTACTTTAAACCTCCCCTCCGGACCCTTCTCCAATCAGAGTCTGAGGTGCAAAATCTGTAGATACATCCCCCCAGTACCTCCCACATCATACATCGCATGTCCAGACATGTGCATGGTAATGAGCAGTTTCTTGAACCAGGGTATAGTTGTAATGTTTATTAATTTAATTTATTTTATTAAGCATGCTCAGTTGCTCATGACCTACCCTAGTTTTACTCACCTCCAAGTGAACTCTCTCAGTCCTCCTATATCAGCACTAAAGCTAAGCTATGTGACAAGGGTCCCATCTATCACTCTCCTTCTACTGATAGGGTATCTATCTACATCACTCCCTTTTTACCGCGATACAATGCTATCACTTCTTACTCAAGGATGGGTCTGGTAACTTTTTAATACACAGCTGTGTCAGAACCCTCTCCCTGGCCCCTATCGGTTTGAATCCTCTTTAAAAAGCCCCTAACAATAGTGGGGTTTAATCACTTTATCCCTCACAAACCTCTTTACTCCTGTACTGAAATCCTCTTGTTATGAAGGCCAACATTCCATTAGCTTTCTTCACTGCCCGCTGTACCTGCACGCCAACAATCAGTGACCGGTGTACAAGGACACCCAGGTCTCGCTGTACCTCCCCCTTACCTAACCAAACCTAACGCCATTGTGATAATAATCTGTCCCCAGTTTTTGCCGCCAAAGTGGATAACCTCACATTTATCTATATTTTACTTCGGAGTCACGTATTCACCCTCTCAGTCAAAGAGAAACAAGAGGGTCAAGCTGAACTGATGAGGCTACTAGCAAAAGGTGTCATTGAAAGAACAAAACATGAACCTTTGGAATTTGTGTCTAATATTTTCACTAAAATCAGAAAAGATGGTGGATGTCGCATCATCATTGACTTAACTACTTTAAACAAGTCTGTTAGGTATATACATTTCAAGATGGAAACTTTTGAAACAGCCAGACTATTGGTTTCTAGAGGGTACTTTCTAGCAAGCATTGATTTAAAAGATGCCTACTACTCAGTAACCCATACACAAGGAGCATCGTAAATACTTTAAAGTTTATCTGGATGAAACAGCTATGGCAATTTTAAAAAGCCTTACCATATGGGCTAACCTCCGCTCCAAGGTTTGTTCACTAAAATCTTAAAAACCCGCTCCTTGGCATTATTGAGGATACAAAAGCATATAGTCATGGCGTACTTAGACGGACATTTTAATAGTAGGGAAAACCTTGGAGACAGCCAATTCGGCAGTAGCAGCCACCAAACGTTTGTTTGAAACTTTGGGGTTTGTCATACATCCAGATAAATCCAATTTTTACACCGCCACTACCATGGACTATCTTGGATTTACGATTGATACTGTTCGCATGATTGTAACTCTGCCGATCGGGGGGGAAAACATCAGAGTTGGCACTATCATGCAACAAAACTCATGGATAAACATCAGCCAACCATACGGCAGGTAGCTAGAGTTATTGGTAAAATGGATAGCAGCTTTTCCAGCTGTACAATTTGGGCCTTTGCACTATCAAAATTTGCATAGAGCAAAAGTGCATGCACTAAAGCAAAACTCAGGTCACTTTGACCAGCTATGAATTTAACTGCTGAATCCATTCCAGAGTTACAATGGTGGACAAGGAACGTTAGGCTCAGTTCCAGTCCCATAATAATCACCAACCCAGTATTAACCATTCAAACGGATGCCAGTGCTTTGGGCTGGGGAGCAACTAACATGGTGCAATCCAGCACAGGGGCAGATGGACTAATTTTGAATCATCTTGCCTACAGACACGGGGTATCAACTACTTAGAAATGTTGGGGTGCGTTTTTTTATGGTTTAAAAGCATATTCATCTAATACGCCCATCATGCACATGTCCGGTTGCAATTAGAGAATACACGGTGGTGGCTTCTATCAACCACATGGGGTGGTGTAAAGTCGATATTGTGTGACAATTTGGTCAACCTAATTCTGGCAATGGTTTTTTGTGTCGAAAGAATATTAGGTGATGGTTATCAGCAAACTTACGTCTACCAGACCTCTGTAAGCAAAATACATTTCATAGGCAGACACCAGGTCACGGCAAATTCAATGATAACATCGAATGGATGTTAAATCCCAAAATATTTTGCTGAAATTACAAAGCAATAATGGCGCACCAGATATCGATTAATTTGCATCTAGGCTGAAATCACCAGGGTACCAAACGTTATGTCGCTTGGGAAAACAGGAACTCGATGGCAAGCAGCAGTTGATTGCATTTCTCGCTGCATTGGGGGGAAATGTTCTTTTTATCTTTTCCTCCCTTCTGCTCATCAGTCGGGTATTACGCAAGATTCAATTGGGGATTACGCTTCAGGAATCTTGTAAATACCGACTGGCCTACACAGCCATGGTTCCCAGTGGGCCCTCGACTGGCTGTTGAAACACTGTTAGAATTCCCCGCAGTTCGAGAATTATTAAATCATCCTAGTGTAGGCATTAGGTCCACCCGTGCCATGACAGAGTCAATCTCTGGCTTGCATATTCTAAAAATACCTCTACTGGGGCCCTAGGGGACTGTCTGAGGACGCCATCCAAACATGAATGGACGCGCATCCCACCGTGAGTCTCACCAGGAGACATACCAGACCAACATAAGACAATGGGAACGGTATTGCTCCAAAACAAGGAACTACCTACACTACAGCTACAGCCACCAGTGTTTGTGAGTTTCTGTTGGATTACATCTGGAAGGACTCAGCTACAGCGCCATTAATACAGCCAGGAGTGTGGTTTGTCCAGCTTATTTAGGGATTCCAGCAGCAGACAACTGCTTTGGGGTCCCTATCCACTAAGTGGTCCAAAATCATGAGGGGCATTTTTAATAAACATCGCTAGATTCCCCAGACCAAGGTATACTCAGATCTCGATGACAAGGCAATTTGTACTGACTGTACTCTTAGGGATGAGCCTTTACGCACCCAGGTCACATCACGCTGGAAACACTTACTCTGAAATTCAGTCAATGTCTCATGCAACTAGTAGTCATCAGGCTCAAAGGGTACATATGTCCCTCACACCTCTTCTGAGGCTGGACAGACACGAGCAGTAGTCATTGGACTGTTTTCACGATATTCATATTCAGGGACTGGTTCACAACAAACTTGAGACGGCTAGGTACCACCCTCCAGTCCATGGAGTTTCTAGGCATATTCATCTGACGCGCACGGCTGTGTGCGCAAGACCCAAACCTCTCGGCCATTTATCATAGAACACAACAATACAACTTAAGAGGGAGAGAGAAAAGCCTTAATGGATAGAAGCCACCAAGAAGGCCTCATGGTCTAGGTGACGAGCACAAACCATTTCATGAGGGTGGCTCAAGCAGTGGTGGCTTATGTCCCGGGGATGAAAAATGAGTCAACTACTAATGTTTCAAATCTCAACTCACCAGGGCTGGCATGTGCTAGACTTCGAGCGGCTAGGCGAATGGACGTGCCTATGCATCCCGGATTCTGGCCATGAGCAGGATGGTCCTCG
Source organism: Okamejei kenojei (assembly GCA_035221665.1). Lineage (NCBI taxonomy): Eukaryota > Metazoa > Chordata > Chondrichthyes > Rajiformes > Rajidae > Okamejei > Okamejei kenojei. Next base: position 4,389,508 of record CM069135.1, read on the forward strand.
GAAAGAAGTCTTTCGCAACAAGGTTTTATAATTAAGCCGCTTGGCGGAACCTGCTAGCACTTTGTGCAGACAGAATTTTAAGAGTCTGCTAGCTAATATTTAATTTAAGCGCGGGGAGAGCTCTCTGTGTTTTTGTGTCCATTAATAAACTTTATGTTGCATCAAACAGGTTATTGTTTGATATGTAATAACATACTTCCTCCCTGTCGAAGTCTTGTCAGACAGTGATGAACGGGCATGAGGCTGGTAAGCGACGGTACGATTCAGGGAGCGTTTTGAAGTCTTCACGTAGTCAGCTCAGCAGTGACTTCCGAAGTAAATATAGTAAAGATTAGAAGATGAGCAACTTCCAGTTCGAAGTTTGATCTGTATTTTATGAGGGTTACTATGGAGGGATTACGTGCCCTCGCTTACCCACCCTCTATTATAGCATTGATCAAACTTGTAAATTAAGTTCTTAATTTTTTCTTTACAATATTTATTTCAAATTGTTTGTTTTTTCTCTGTGAACCGCACCCGCTGTCTATTGAAGAAATGAGTCGCGCATAGCCGTGCTGGATCGGGAGTCTTTCACGTAATCCCTTCATCTGTAACTCCTCATAAAATACAGATCAATACTTCGAACTGAGTAATTCTTCATTTAATCTTACTGATTTATACTGGCATCTGGCCGCATCGCTTCATCTCCACTTGCAAACGTGTCCAGGTCACAGCCTGGGGCAACCTCCTAACATCCTCTTCACAGTTCGACACTGCGCAACCATCAGCTTTGTGTCACCTGGCAAACTTGCTATGTTGGCGTCCTAATTCTCCACCTTCTTATCTATTTATATTAGATTTTTTAAATTTTTTTATATAGAATCATATTTATGAAAATTACATGTTTTACAATAAATGAAAATACATACATTTATACTTTACATGATATTATATAATAAATTGGAAATATTATTATTAATATTAAAATTTAAACGGACTATATGCTTCTATACACTTTTAAATGTTTTTATGAAAGGAGGAAACAGATAAGATAAATAAAATGAACAAACAATATGAAAGCGAATGAGTGATAATCATTGAATCCGTCATATGGAGATATAGGCATGATTTATTATATATATTTCGTTCTTCATGCCATTCTAAATATTCAGGTCCATCAGTCCATAGCCGATCGTATACGCAGAGCCGATTATGACTAGTAAATATACACTATATATGGAGAACCTATATCCGCTCTATAGAAGATCTACACTGCTGTCCCTTATTAGGATTAAGCCTCAATCTCTCGCTATATGAAGAGTCTCTGACATTTACTGTTTCCTACATTTTGATTGTAGTGGATGTAGGGCCTTTCCAAAATTTTTATATTAATTTTTTCCATCAAATGTATTAACCCATAAGATCAATAAAAATTCTTTGATCATTGTTACTTAATTGGGTCAGTTTCCAACGTCATCCCTAGCTATATATTAACTTTTGAATCAGTGATCAGAAATTATATTAATGCAATCTATTACGAAATTATCCTAATAATATTTGCTATCCAAATTTTTGTAATTTTTTTTATACAGTTCTAACATGAGTGTGACCATTGCTTCTAAATGTTGAACATTTATCAGGCATATACGAGAGATATTTTTTGGAAAAATTGTTATGTAATTTAGATTTGAATAATATAGTCTATGTAGTATTTTAAAGCTGTATTAAAGAAGTGTTTAGTCATTTAGGCAACAATGGTGGATATGTTGTAAGACTTTCATCCCATACTTCTAGTCTAATAATTTGGCATAATTCATTTTCCCAAATTTCTATGTATTTCTGTTGATCGGAAGTAAGGATGGGGGGGGGGAAATTGTGTTGGGGGGGGGGGGGGGGGGCATCACCGTCTCTAATAAGTATGTTATAATATATGTGAAATCATTTTTTCTGTATTCGATGTTTATTTAACATTCATCTAAAATTTCTGTCTATTCTATTTCTGAGGTTCCCTGGCGTAGTTTGCCTTTAAAACATTAATCTCTAATTTGTAAAATATCTAAATAATCTTTAGAGTGTTTCGCTATAAATTTTAGTTGTAGATACTATGAAATGAAAGAGAAGGAGTTTGGGCTTATAAAGAGTATCACCAGACCTTAGATAAATCCATTATTTTTTCAATTGTAAAAAAGTCTATTATCCATCTTTTGAAGGTTTAAACGTAACATTATTTACAAAATTGCTAAGAAGATCAGTGGTATTAGATTTTAGTTAATGTTTTCTTTATTTGTTTCCAAATACGTTTTCCACTTCGTATTCATGCAGGGTTTTCAACTATAAGTTTTCTTAGGGCGAGATTAATATTAGCAAATATTATAGAACTAATTTCAAAGAGAACAATCTTCTTATTTCCTATATTTAACCAAGTTGGTTTGGTGTTATGCTAATTCTTCTAACCAAAAATTCATATACTTTTAAATGTTAACTGCCCAATAATAAAACATAAAATTTGGTAGTGCTAGACGTTCCTTCCATTTAATTTTGATTTACATAAATGTTTTTTATTTAGTACTATGGCTCTTATAATCCCAAATGAAGTTTAGTGACTAGGAGTTCCACCTTTAAAGAATTTTTAGGAGATATATCGGAATTAATTGGAAAAGGTTTAATAAATTGTGGAAGAAAAAACTATTTTTTAGTTAAATTAATTTTAGGCCTAAAACATTGAGATAGGATAAAGTTTTCCAATATAAGATATTATTTATTCAATAAGGTGGAAAATAAGATTTAAATATGAGTCAAAATCTTTTTGTTACGAAAATTTCCAAAGATATTTAAATTTTTTCCATTTGTTATCTTAAAAGGGAATTGTTGTAATATGTGTAAGTTTATTTACCGTTATTGGCATTAATCAGTTCTACTTTTTATTCCAATGATACTGATCATCCTGAGTAGGGATCCTTAAATTCAGTTATAAATTTTAACAAATTTCGAATACTAGTTTTCTGTGGTTTTGTGATGTATAAAAGAATACAGTGCAGTCCGCATGATAAAGGTTAAATTTTTATTTTTAGTGTCTCTATGTATCGTAATCCATATATTCTCGGGGAGTGATGATCTCACTCCTCGGTGAGCTAAGACGGTTTCTATTGGCTAGTGGCAAATCAGTAAAGGAGGGATAAAGGGCAACCTTGTCTACAATCCCGCCTCCGAGATAGATTGAAATTAGGTGATAGAACATTACAGGTTTGTTATTATTCTAGCTGTCGGAGTTTGTATATAGCGCAATTTAGATCTCAGGTAATGAAAACTTTTCTCCGGCAGTTTGTGAAAGCTCGCATATACGCAAAAGAACTAAATTAAGGCCATTCCACTTGATCAAAAGCCTTTCACTGCATCTAACGAAATAACTACTAGATCTATTAATACCTCTTTTTGAGTATATAATATTAAAATTAAGCCGTCTCAAAGTTATATATGAGAGTATCGTTTTTGGTATAAATACCTGTTTGGATCGGATGAATTAATTTACTTAACAACTGATCTTCACCTTTGTGCTAATATTTTAGTTATAATATCTTTTTGATCAGTATTTAAAAGAGGTCTATTGCTCTACAATGACGCCTGGTACATCCAAGTCTTTGTTATTTTAGGTATAAGTGTTATCGTAAGATTAATTTAATGTTTTCTGGTTATTTTATGTTTTTGCTGTGTATATATTGTTTTTTTAAGTGTTGCATATAAGTGATTTCAGACATGGTAGCAAATCTGATCATAGAATATTTTATAAAATTCCGAGTACGAATGCGCATCAGGTCCCGCTGTTTTAACCGTTTTTTAATGATCTGATTGATTCTTGGATTTATTTTATCGAAATATCAGCATGTCCAAGATAACTCTCTATTTTGTAAATCCAACGCCTTTCAGGTTTAGCATTTTTTTTTGAATGCTTCTTTGATCGCCTATTTATATTTTCATGTTGTTTCAGCAGTGTATAAAGTTTTTATAAATATTGGCTTGACAATCAATTTCATTAATATCTTTTAGGTTGTGTTAACAATTCGGTCCCATTATGTGATTTAATCTATGGATTATTTTTTCAGCTTCCATTTTTGCCTTAGTTGTCGAGCCAATATATTTTTGAGGTTTATCAGGCCGAATTCAAACTAGCTAATTGTTTAGTATGTTTGATAGAATTTTTAACACTTGATCTGTATATATCTATTATTTAATTTATATTTCTAAGCTTGCAATTTTATTTATGTAGTATTGTAGTTGATATCGCTGGCATTTCTTTGTATATCTTAATTGTTTAATCTCTCTTATTCGCAAATCTTGTTGATCCTTACGATTATTTTTATTATAAAAATGCTTGGGAGGAAATCATGATTCCCACGGAGGTATGGCTTTAAATGTTTTCCCCAATAATAAGCGAATACTAAGATATTTGCCGGTTTATCATTTAATTTCGAATCCACGTTCTTTCTCCAACTTCCATCTATACGTTGTCGCTGTTCGTCGGCAGTCTCCTGCGTTGTTTTGTGAAGTCTTGCAAAAGTCTTGGGCTATTCTTGTAAGTTTCTTAAAATCAATATATTTGAGAAGTAGCTGCATTCTCAGGTCTGGATCTTGGCTAAGCATAAGTCCAATTGCCTGGGGCTGGGCTGTGTTTGATAAAGAGTATGTTCCGTTGTTGTTGAAAGATAACTCTTCTAGAAATAGCTTGGATTAATTCAAGGCCGTATCTCAAATTTTCCCACTCCCCTCATTAAGACTTTTTAGTGGCCTCATTGAATGGGCTTTCCGTTTTCGCTGGATAACATCTGTTGGATATGCACAGGTAGATACTGATCCTTTGTTCCCTTACGAATTCCAGGTTCTGTTTCTCAAGAGGTATTTTTCGCATTATGCTTCGTCGCAAGCCAAAGTTCGATATTGTAGGCTTTTATAATCATTTGTCTTGGAGGGGGGTTTTCTCTTGTCTGACGTCTCCTGACTCTGTGAGGCACGGCTAATAAAGGCTTTTGTTCCTAGAATAAAACATATTGGGCAATAAGTTCCGTAAATTCTCGAGGATCTTCATCTATCCTCCTGCACGTCCTTCGGAAAACCTGCTAAATTCTTAGGTTTTGTCTTCTCTGGCGGACCTTCTACGCTCAATGTACATTTCCAGTATTTTAGTCAGTAATCCGTTAGACTTTCGTTTTTTCTGGTAATCAACTTTGCGTAAGTCACAGGCACTTGAAATCAGGCTTAGTTCTTCAAGGCCTTTTATACCGACTGTCTGTTGTTCGCAGTACCTTTTTCCATAGTGATTGCACCTTTTTTTTCAAAGTCTTTTTGACCTTTTCAATTTTATTATCCATCTCC